>CATNUO010000192.1:0-321925 GCA_951215215.1 Andrena trimmerana | reverse complement strand
ATCAAAAAAACTTTACATAATCCAGAAAAATCGAAGTTGGTTTCATCAAAATTTTTTAAAATTTGACAAAAATCTGTACAAAAATCAAAAAATTCGAAGTTATTTTCAACTAAAATTACTCAAATGCAGCTCCTCTATCAAAAAAACTTTACATAATCCAGAAAAATCGAAGTTGGTTTCAACAAAATTTTTTAAAATTTGACAAAAATCTGTACAAAAATCCAAAAATTCGAAGTTATTTTCAACTAAAATTACTCAAAAGCAGCTCCTCTGTCAAAAAAACCTGACATAATCCAGAAAAATGGAAGTTGGTTTCAACAAAATTTTTTAAAATTTGACAAATATCTGTACAAAAATCCAAAAATTCGAAGTTAATTTCAACTAAAATTACTCAAATGCAGCTCCTCTATCAAAAAAACCTAACATAATCCAGAAAAATCGAAGTTGGCTTCAACAAAATTTTTTAAAATTTGACAAGTATCTGTACAAAAATCCAAAAATTCGAAGTTATTTTCAACTAAAATTACTCAAATGCAGCTCCTCTATCTAAAAAACCTAACATAATCCAGAAAAATGGAAGTTGGTTTCAACAAAATTTTTTAAAATTTGACAAATATCTGTACAAAAATCCAAAAATTCGAAGTTATTTTCAACTAAAATTACTCAAATGCAGCTCCTCTATCAAAAAAACCTGACATAATCCAGAAAAATCGAAGTTGGGTTCAACAAAATTTTTTAAGATTTGACAAGAATCTGTACAAAAATCCAAAAATTCGAAGTTATTTTCAACTAAAATTACTTAAATCCAGCTCCTCTATCAAAAAAACCTAACATAATCTAGAAAAATGGAAGTTGGTTTCAACAAAATTTTTTAAAATTTGACAAGAATCTGTACAAAAATCCAAAAATTCGAAGTTATTTTCAACTAAAATTACTCAAATGCAGCTCCTCTATCAAAAAAACTTTACATAATCCAGAAAAATCGAAGTTGGTTTCAACAAAATTATTTAAAATTTGACAAAAATCTGTACAAAAATCCAAAAATTCGAAGTTAATTTCAACTAAAATTACTCGAAAGCTGCTCCTCTATCAAAAAAACCTAACATAATCCAGAGAAATCGAAGTTGGTTTTAACAAAATTTTTTAAAATTTGACAAAAATCTGTACAAAAATCCAAAAATTCGAAGTTAATTTCAACTAAAATTACTCAAATGCAGCTCCTCTATCCAAAAAACCTAACATAATCCAGAAAAATCGAAGTTGGCTTCAACAAAATTTTTTAAAATTTGACAAGAATCTGTACAAAAATCCAAAAATTCGAAGTTATTTTCAACTAAAATTACTCAAAAGCAGCTCCTCTGTCAAAAAAACCTGACATAATCCAGAAAAATCGAAGTTGGGTTCAACAAAATTTTTTAAAATTTGACAAGAATCTGTACAAAAATCCAAAAATTCGAAGTTATTTTCAACTAAAATTACTCAAATGCAGCTCCTCTATCAAAAAAACTTTACATAATCCAGAAAAATCGAAGTTGGTTTCAACAAAATTTTTTAAAATTTGACAAAAATCTGTACAAAAATCAAAAAATTCGAAGTTATTTTCAACTAAAATTACTCAAATGCAGCTCCTCTATCAAAAAAACTTTACATAATCCAGAAAAATCGAAGTTGGTTTCAACAAAATTTTTTAAAATTTGACAAAAATCTGTACAAAAATCCAAAAATTCGAAGTTAATTTCAACTAAAATTACTCGAAAGCTGCTCCTCTATCAAAAAAACCTAACATAATCCAGAGAAATCGAAGTTGGTTTCAACAAAATTTTTTAAAATTTGACAAAAATCTGTACAAAAATCCAAAAATTCGAAGTTATTTTCAACTAAAATTACTCAAAAGCAGCTCCTCTGTCAAAAAAACCTGACATAATCCAGAAAAATGGAAGTTGGTTTCAACAAAATTTTTTAAAATTTGACAAATATCTGTACAAAAATCCAAAAATTCGAAGTTAATTTCAACTAAAATTACTCAAATGCAGCTCCTCTATCAAAAAAACCTAACATAATCCAGAAAAATCGAAGTTGGCTTCAACAAAATTTTTTAAAATTTGACAAGTATCTGTACAAAAATCCAAAAATTCGAAGTTATTTTCAACTAAAATTACTCAAATGCAGCTCCTCTATCTAAAAAACCTAACATAATCCAGAAAAATGGAAGTTGGTTTCAACAAAATTTTTAAAATTTGACAAATATCTGTACAAAAATCCAAAAATTCGAAGTTATTTTCAACTAAAATTACTCAAATGCAGCTCCTCTATCAAAAAAACCTGACATAATCCAGAAAAATCGAAGTTGGGTTCAACAAAATTTTTTAAGATTTGACAAGAATCTGTACAAAAATCCAAAAATTCGAAGTTATTTTCAACTAAAATTACTTAAATCCAGCTCCTCTATCAAAAAAACCTAACATAATCTAGAAAAATGGAAGTTGGTTTCAACAAAATTTTTTAAAATTTGACAAGAATCTGTACAAAAATCCAAAAATTCGAAGTTATTTTCAACTAAAATTACTCAAATGCAGCTCCTCTATCAAAAAAACTTTACATAATCCAGAAAAATCGAAGTTGGTTTCAACAAAATTATTTAAAATTTGACAAAAATCTGTACAAAAATCCAAAAATTCGAAGTTAATTTCAACTAAAATTACTCGAAAGCTGCTCCTCTATCAAAAAAACCTAACATAATCCAGAGAAATCGAAGTTGGTTTTAACAAAATTTTTTAAAATTTGACAAAAATCTGTACAAAAATCCAAAAATTCGAAGTTAATTTCAACTAAAATTACTCAAATGCAGCTCCTCTATCCAAAAAACCTAACATAATCCAGAAAAATCGAAGTTGGCTTCAACAAAATTTTTTAAAATTTGACAAGAATCTGTACAAAAATCCAAAAATTCGAAGTTATTTTCAACTAAAATTACTCAAATGCAGCTCCTCTATCAAAAAAACTTTACATAATCCAGAAAAATCGAAGTTGGTTTCAACAAAATTTTTTAAAATTTGACAAAAATCTGTACAAAAATCAAAAAATTCGAAGTTATTTTCAACTAAAATTACTCAAATGCAGCTCCTCTATCAAAAAAACTTTACATAATCCAGAAAAATCGAAGTTGGTTTCAACAAAATTTTTTAAAATTTGACAAAAATCTGTACAAAAATCCAAAAATTCGAAGTTAATTTCAACTAAAATTACTCGAAAGCTGCTCCTCTATCAAAAAAACCTAACATAATCCAGAGAAATCGAAGTTGGTTTCAACAAAATTTTTTAAAATTTGACAAAAATCTGTACAAAAATCCAAAAATTCGAAGTTATTTTCAACTAAAATTACTCAAAAGCAGCTCCTCTGTCAAAAAAACCTGACATAATCCAGAAAAATCGAAGTTGGGTTCAACAAAATTTTTTAAAATTTGACAAGAATCTGTACAAAAATCCAAAAATTCGAAGTTATTTACAACTAAAATTACTTAAATCCAGCTCCTCTATCAAAAAAACCTAACATAATCTAGAAAAATGGAAGTTGGTTTCAAAAAAATTTTTTAAAATTTGACAAGAATCTGTACAAAAATCCAAAAATTCGAAGTTATTTTCAACTAAAATTACTCAAATGCAGCTCCTCTATCAAAAAAACTTTACATAATCCAGAAAAATCGAAGTTAGTTTCAACAAAATTTTTTAAAATTTGACAAAAATCTGTACAAAAATCCAAAAATTCGAAGTTAATTTCAACTAAAATTACTCGAAAGCTGCTCCTCTATCAAAAAAACCTAACATAATCCAGAGAAATCGAAGTTGGTTTTAACAAAATTTTTTAAAATTTGACAAAAATCTGTACAAAAATCCAAAAATTCGAAGTTAATTTCAACTAAAATTACTTAAATCCAGCTCCTCTATCAAAAAAACCTAACATAATCTAGAAAAATGGAAGTTGGTTTCAACAAAATTTTTTAAAATTTGACAAGAATCTGTACAAAAATCCAAAAATTCGAAGTTATTTTCAACTAAAATTACTCAAATGCAGCTCCTCTATCTAAAAAACCTAACATAATCCAGAAAAATGGAAGTTGGTTTCAACAAAATTTTTTAAAATTTGACAAATATCTGTACAAAAATCCAAAAATTCGAAGTTATTTTCAACTAAAATTACTCAAATGCAGCTCCTCTATCAAAAAAACCTGACATAATCCAGAAAAATCGAAGTTGGGTTCAACAAAATTTTTTAAGATTTGACAAGAATCTGTACAAAAATCCAAAAATTCGAAGTTAATTTCAACTAAAATTACTCAAATGCAGCTCCTCTATCAAAAAAACTTTACATAATCCAGAAAAATCGAAGTTGGTTTCAACAAAATTTTTTAAAATTTGACAAAAATCTGTACAAAAATTCGAAGTTAATTACAACTAAAATTACTCGAAAGCTGCTCCTCTATCAAAAAAACCTAACATAATCCAGAGAAATCGAAGTTGGTTTCAACAAAATTTTTTAAAATTTGACAAAAATCTGTACAAAAATCCAAAAATTCGAAGTTATTTTCAACTAAAATTACTCAAATGCAGCTCCTCTATCAAAAAAACTTTACATAATCCAGAAAAATCGAAGTTGGTTTCAACAAAATTTTTTAAAATTTGACAAAAATCTGTACAAAAATCCAAAAATTCGAAGTTAATTTCAACTAAAATTACTCGAAAGCTGCTCCTCTATAAAAAAAACCTAACATAATCCAGAGAAATCGAAGTTGGTTTTAACAAAATTTTTTAAAATTTGACAAAAATCTGTACAAAAATCCAAAAATTCGAAGTAAATTTCAACTAAAATTACTCAAATGCAGCTCCTCTATCAAAAAAACTTTACATAATCCAGAAAAATCGAAGTTGGTTTCAACAAAATTTTTTAAAATTTGACAAAAATCTGTACAAAAATCCAAAAATTCGAAGTTAATTTCAACTAAAATTACTCGAAAGCTGCTCCTCTATCAAAAAAACCTAACATAATCCAGAGAAATCGAAGTTGGTTTTAACAAAATTTTTTAAAATTTGACAAAAATCTGTACAAAAATCCAAAAATTCGAAGTAAATTTCAACTAAAATTACTCAAATGCAGCTCCTCTATCAAAAAAACCTAACATAATCCAGAGAAATCGAAGTTGGTTTCAACAAAATTTTTTAAAATTTGACAAAAATCTGTACAAAAATCCAAAAATTCGAAGTTATTTTCAACTAAAATTACTCAAAAGCAGCTCCTCTGTCAAAAAAACCTGACATAATCCAGAAAAATGGAAGTTGGTTTCAACAAAATTTTTTAAAATTTGACAAATATCTGTACAAAAATCCAAAAATTCGAAGTTAATTTCAACTAAAATTACTCAAATGCAGCTCCTCTATCAAAAAAACCTAACATAATCCAGAAAAATCGAAGTTGGCTTCAACAAAATTTTTTAAAATTTGACAAGTATCTGTACAAAAATCCAAAAATTCGAAGTTATTTTCAACTAAAATTACTCAAATGCAGCTCCTCTATCTAAAAAACCTAACATAATCCAGAAAAATGGAAGTTGGTTTCAACAAAATTTTTTAAAATTTGACAAATATCTGTACAAAAATCCAAAAATTCGAAGTTATTTTCAACTAAAATTACTCAAATGCAGCTCCTCTATCAAAAAAACCTGACATAATCCAGAAAAATCGAAGTTGGGTTCAACAAAATTTTTTAAGATTTGACAAGAATCTGTACAAAAATCCAAAAATTCGAAGTTATTTTCAACTAAAATTACTTAAATCCAGCTCCTCTATCAAAAAAACCTAACATAATCTAGAAAAATGGAAGTTGGTTTCAACAAAATTTTTTAAAATTTGACAAGAATCTGTACAAAAATCCAAAAATTCGAAGTTATTTTCAACTAAAATTACTCAAATGCAGCTCCTCTATCAAAAAAACTTTACATAATCCAGAAAAATCGAAGTTGGTTTCAACAAAATTATTTAAAATTTGACAAAAATCTGTACAAAAATCCAAAAATTCGAAGTTAATTTCAACTAAAATTACTCGAAAGCTGCTCCTCTATCAAAAAAACCTAACATAATCCAGAGAAATCGAAGTTGGTTTTAACAAAATTTTTTAAAATTTGACAAAAATCTGTACAAAAATCCAAAAATTCGAAGTTAATTTCAACTAAAATTACTCAAATGCAGCTCCTCTATCCAAAAAACCTAACATAATCCAGAAAAATCGAAGTTGGCTTCAACAAAATTTTTTAAAATTTGACAAGTATCTGTACAAAAATCCAAAAATTCGAAGTTATTTTCAACTAAAATTACTCAAATGCAGCTCCTCTATCTAAAAAACCTAACATAATCCAGAAAAATGGAAGTTGGTTTCAACAAAATTTTTTAAAATTTGACAAATATCTGTACAAAAATCCAAAAATTCGAAGTTATTTTCAACTAAAATTACTCAAATGCAGCTCCTCTATCAAAAAAACCTGACATAATCCAGAAAAATCGAAGTTGGGTTCAACAAAATTTTTTAAGATTTGACAAGAATCTGTACAAAAATCCAAAAATTCGAAGTTATTTTCAACTAAAATTACTTAAATCCAGCTCCTCTATCAAAAAAACCTAACATAATCTAGAAAAATGGAAGTTGGTTTCAACAAAATTTTTTAAAATTTGACAAGAATCTGTACAAAAATCCAAAAATTCGAAGTTATTTTCAACTAAAATTACTCAAATGCAGCTCCTCTATCAAAAAAACTTTACATAATCCAGAAAAATCGAAGTTGGTTTCAACAAAATTATTTAAAATTTGACAAAAATCTGTACAAAAATCCAAAAATTCGAAGTTAATTTCAACTAAAATTACTCGAAAGCTGCTCCTCTATCAAAAAAACCTAACATAATCCAGAGAAATCGAAGTTGGTTTTAACAAAATTTTTTAAAATTTGACAAAAATCTGTACAAAAATCCAAAAATTCGAAGTTAATTTCAACTAAAATTACTCAAATGCAGCTCCTCTATCCAAAAAACCTAACATAATCCAGAAAAATCGAAGTTGGCTTCAACAAAATTTTTTAAAATTTGACAAGAATCTGTACAAAAATCCAAAAATTCGAAGTTATTTTCAACTAAAATTACTCAAATGCAGCTCCTCTATCAAAAAAACTTTACATAATCCAGAAAAATCGAAGTTGGTTTCAACAAAATTTTTTAAAATTTGACAAAAATCTGTACAAAAATCAAAAAATTCGAAGTTATTTTCAACTAAAATTACTCAAATGCAGCTCCTCTATCAAAAAAACTTTACATAATCCAGAAAAATCGAAGTTGGTTTCAACAAAATTTTTTAAAATTTGACAAAAATCTGTACAAAAATCCAAAAATTCGAAGTTAATTTCAACTAAAATTACTCGAAAGCTGCTCCTCTATCAAAAAAACCTAACATAATCCAGAGAAATCGAAGTTGGTTTCAACAAAATTTTTTAAAATTTGACAAAAATCTGTACAAAAATCCAAAAATTCGAAGTTATTTTCAACTAAAATTACTCAAAAGCAGCTCCTCTGTCAAAAAAACCTGACATAATCCAGAAAAATCGAAGTTGGGTTCAACAAAATTTTTTAAAATTTGACAAGAATCTGTACAAAAATCCAAAAATTCGAAGTTATTTACAACTAAAATTACTTAAATCCAGCTCCTCTATCAAAAAAACCTAACATAATCTAGAAAAATGGAAGTTGGTTTCAAAAAAATTTTTTAAAATTTGACAAGAATCTGTACAAAAATCCAAAAATTCGAAGTTATTTTCAACTAAAATTACTCAAATGCAGCTCCTCTATCAAAAAAACTTTACATAATCCAGAAAAATCGAAGTTGGTTTCAACAAAATTTTTTAAAATTTGACAAAAATCTGTACAAAAATCCAAAAATTCGAAGTTAATTTCAACTAAAATTACTCGAAAGCTGCTCCTCTATCAAAAAAACCTAACATAATCCAGAGAAATCGAAGTTGGTTTTAACAAAATTTTTTAAAATTTGACAAAAATCTGTACAAAAATCCAAAAATTCGAAGTTAATTTCAACTAAAATTACTTAAATCCAGCTCCTCTATCAAAAAAACCTAACATAATCTAGAAAAATGGAAGTTGGTTTCAACAAAATTTTTTAAAATTTGACAAGAATCTGTACAAAAATCCAAAAATTCGAAGTTATTTTCAACTAAAATTACTCAAATGCAGCTCCTCTATCTAAAAAACCTAACATAATCCAGAAAAATGGAAGTTGGTTTCAACAAAATTTTTTAAAATTTGACAAATATCTGTACAAAAATCCAAAAATTCGAAGTTATTTTCAACTAAAATTACTCAAATGCAGCTCCTCTATCAAAAAAACCTGACATAATCCAGAAAAATCGAAGTTGGGTTCAACAAAATTTTTTAAGATTTGACAAGAATCTGTACAAAAATCCAAAAATTCGAAGTTAATTTCAACTAAAATTACTCAAATGCAGCTCCTCTATCAAAAAAACTTTACATAATCCAGAAAAATCGAAGTTGGTTTCAACAAAATTTTTTAAAATTTGACAAAAATCTGTACAAAAATTCGAAGTTAATTACAACTAAAATTACTCGAAAGCTGCTCCTCTATCAAAAAAACCTAACATAATCCAGAGAAATCGAAGTTGGTTTCAACAAAATTTTTTAAAATTTGACAAAAATCTGTACAAAAATCCAAAAATTCGAAGTTATTTTCAACTAAAATTACTCAAATGCAGCTCCTCTATCTAAAAAACCTAACATAATCCAGAAAAATGGAAGTTGGTTTCAACAAAATTTTTTAAAATTTGACAAATATCTGTACAAAAATCCAAAAATTCGAAGTTATTTTCAACTAAAATTACTCAAATGCAGCTCCTCTATCTAAAAAACCTAACATAATCCAGAAAAATGGAAGTTGGTTTCAACAAAATTTTTTAAAATTTGACAAATATCTGTACAAAAATCCAAAAATTCGAAGTTATTTTCAACTAAAATTACTCAAATGCAGCTCCTCTATCAAAAAAACCTGACATAATCCAGAAAAATCGAAGTTGGGTTCAACAAAATTTTTTAAGATTTGACAAGAATCTGTACAAAAATCCAAAAATTCGAAGTTAATTTCAACTAAAATTACTCAAATGCAGCTCCTCTATCAAAAAAACTTTACATAATCCAGAAAAATCGAAGTTGGTTTCAACAAAATTTTTTAAAATTTGACAAAAATCTGTACAAAAATTCGAAGTTAATTACAACTAAAATTACTCGAAAGCTGCTCCTCTATCAAAAAAACCTAACATAATCCAGAGAAATCGAAGTTGGTTTCAACAAAATTTTTTAAAATTTGACAAAAATCTGTACAAAAATCCAAAAATTCGAAGTTATTTTCAACTAAAATTACTCAAATGCAGCTCCTCTATCAAAAAAACTTTACATAATCCAGAAAAATCGAAGTTGGTTTCAACAAAATTTTTTAAAATTTGACAAAAATCTGTACAAAAATCCAAAAATTCGAAGTTAATTTCAACTAAAATTACTCGAAAGCTGCTCCTCTATCAAAAAAACCTAACATAATCCAGAGAAATCGAAGTTGGTTTTAACAAAATTTTTTAAAATTTGACAAAAATCTGTACAAAAATCCAAAAATTCGAAGTAAATTTCAACTAAAATTACTCAAATGCAGCTCCTCTATCAAAAAAACTTTACATAATCCAGAAAAATCGAAGTTGGTTTCAACAAAATTTTTTAAAATTTGACAAAAATCTGTACAAAAATCCAAAAATTCGAAGTTAATTTCAACTAAAATTACTCGAAAGCTGCTCCTCTATCAAAAAAACCTAACATAATCCAGAGAAATCGAAGTTGGTTTTAACAAAATTTTTTAAAATTTGACAAAAATCTGTACAAAAATCCAAAAATTCGAAGTAAATTTCAACTAAAATTACTCAAATGCAGCTCCTCTATCAAAAAAACCTAACATAATCCAGAGAAATCGAAGTTGGTTTCAAAAAAATTTTTTAAAATTTGACCAAAATCTGTACAAAAATCCAAAAATTCGAAGTTATTTTCAACTAAAATTACTCAAATGCAGCTCCTCTATCAAAAAAACTTTACATAATCCAGAAAAATCGAAGTTGGTTTCAACAAAATTTTTTAAAATTTGACAAAAATCTGTACAAAAATCCAAAAATTCGAAGTTAATTTCAACTAAAATTACTCGATAGCTGCTCCTCTATCAAAAAAACCTAACATAATCCAGAGAAATCGAAGTTGGTTTTAACAAAATTTTTTAAAATTTGACAAAAATCTGTACAAAAATCCAAAAATTCGAAGTTAATTTCAACTAAAATTACTCAAATGCAGCTCCTCTATCAAAAAAACCTAACATAATCCAGAGAAATCGAAGTTGGTTTCAAAAAAAATTTTTAAAATTTGACCAAAATCTGTACAAAAATCCAAAAAATCGAAGTTATTTTCAACTAAAATTACTCAAATGCAGCTCCTCTATCAAAAAAACTTTACATAATCCAGAAAAATCGAAGTTGGTTTCAACAAAATTTTTTAAAATTTGACAAAAATCTGTACAAAAATCCAAAAATTCGAAGTTAATTTCAACTAAAATTACTCGAAAGCTGCTCCTCTATCAAAAAAACCTAACATAATCCAGAGAAATCGAAGTTGGTTTTAACAAAATTTTTTAAAATTTGACAAAAATCTGTACAAAAATCCAAAAATTCGAAGTTAATTTCAACAAAAATTACTCAAATGCAGCTCCTCTATCAAAAAAACCTAACATAATCCAGAGAAATCGAAGTTGGGTTCAACAAAATTTTTTAAGATTTGACAAGAATCTGTACAAAAATCCAAAAATTCGAAGTTATTTTCAACTAAAATTACTTAAATCCAGCTCCTCTATCAAAAAAACCTAACATAATCTAGAAAAATGGAAGTTGGTTTCAACAAAATTTTTTAAAATTTGACAAGAATCTGTACAAAAATCCAAAAATTCGAAGTTATTTTCAACTAAAATTACTCAAATGCAGCTCCTCTATCAAAAAAACTTTACATAATCCAGAAAAATCGAAGTTGGTTTCAACAAAATTTTTTAAAATTTGACAAAAATCTGTACAAAAATCCAAAAATTCGAAGTTAATTTCAACTAAAATTACTCGAAAGCTGCTCCTCTATCAAAAAAACCTAACATAATCCAGAGAAATCGAAGTTGGTTTAACAAAATTTTTTAAAATTTGACAAAAATCTGTACAAAAATCCAAAAATTCGAAGTTAATTTCAACTAAAATCACTCAAATGCAGCTCCTCTATCAAAAAAACCTAACATAATCCAGAGAAATCGAAGTTGGTTTCAACAAAATTTTTTAAAATTTGACCAAAATCTGTACAAAAATCCAAAAATTCGAAGTTAATTTCAACTAAAATGTTGAGGAGTTTGAATTTCGCGCTGTTTCGGAACAGGTGGCACTCGTGGGTCCTCGTGGAGGCACCGAGTAACTGCTCTCTCTGAAGTGAGAGCTGAGTAAGCCATGCGGTGATGGTAACAAGTCGTACAATAAAAGAGATTATTTTTCGTTCAGTAATATTAAACCAAGTGAGTTTGAATTATTTACGATCCTGATTACAACAGGTTATGGGCCCAGGATCCTTTCTGGTGCGTATAAGTTTCCAGTATACGTGAAGTAACGCGGAGACAGATTCAGTTAATACAGTGAGCAGAGACCACGTGTCAGACATAACCTTGTCTTTTCCCTTGTACGAGTACAATTGTGTCGTTACACGTATTCACGTAAAGGGCAGTGAAGAAAAATATGTCGGAAAGCAAAATTGACGCATCATCAATTACTAAGTTCGATGGAAAAAATTACCATCAATGGAAATTCCAGCTATGCTGTGCACTACGTGCAAGGGGCCTTTTTGAAATTGCAAAGGGCATAGAAATAAAGCCGGAGACGTCGCAAGTACCGACGGCAGCGGAAGTCGCAATAGGCAGAAAGTGGACAATGGATGATGCGTGCGCCATGTTTTTGTTAACCTCTGCAATGGATTATTCGCAGGTAACACTCATCGAAAACTGCCAATCATCCAAGGAAATTCTAGATAGATTGGACGCAATTTACGAACAAAAGACCGAAACTAATAAGATGTTGGCGCACGAAAGGTTTTCGGGATACAGAATGGACTCGAAGGATTCAATTGCACAGCATATTGCGAAGATCGAGAATCTTGCGCAGCAGCTAAAAGACACAGGCGAAACGGTAAGCGATATTGCAATCATAACCAAAATACTCGGAAGCTTGCCGCCGAAATTTAGAAGCTTTCGGCAAGCATGGTTGTCGCAAGATGAGACGAAGCAAACAATTCGAAATCTTATGTCGCGTTTAATAGACGAAGAGAACGGTTTGACCGCGCACGACGAGGATGAGAAAGCCCTTGTAACGTCGTCACATGTAAACAAGATGGCTAATCGCGAAGAGCAAGAACCGCGTCCGAAATTCGACAAGTCAAAGATAACTTGTTACAAATGTCAGAAGAAAGGTCATTTCGCTAGGGAATGTCGCGGAGAAAGAAAGGTTACACCTGAAAACCAGCGGGACACGCACGAGGGAAATTATTCCGCTTTTAGTGTATCAGAAAGTAACTCATTGATGAATTTAGACAATGAAGTCTGGATTTTCGACAGTGGCGCAACGTCACATATGACTCATCGTCGTGATTTCTTTGCTGTTTTTCAGGAACCGAATAACAATGCAATTGTAGTTTTAGGAAACGGACAGGAATTATCGGTAAAAGGAAAAGGTGATGTAAAAATCAAGAAATTGATAAATGGCGAATGGTATGATTCGATAATTACTGAAGTCTTATATGTTCCTAACTTAAACAAAAACCTATTCTCAGAAGGTATAATCGCAAAAAAGGGAATGAAAATTGTAAAAGAAGGTATTAATGCTATTGTCTACAACAATAAGATACCAGTTGCGACTGCTACACGTAAGGAAAATAATCTATATCACATGGAGTTCAAAACAGTATTGACACAAGAAGCAAATGTGGTGACAAGAGATAGTTTACGAAAATGGCACGAAAGATTAGGTCATATAAATGTAAAATGTATTAAAGAGATGGTGTCCAAGAACCTAATTAAAGGCGTAGAGTTGTCGGATACAGAAAATTTCTTTTGTGAAGCATGTATGTATGGCAAGCAGCATAAGCTATCTTTTGTCCCCGCAAAGCGAATTAAAGCTAAACTTGGCGAGTATATACACAGCGATCTCTGCGGACCGATGTCTGTACCTTCTGTCCAAGGTGCTAGATATTTTGTTCTGTTCAAAGATGATTTATCGGGGTATAGGGTAGTGTTCTTCATCAAACATAAAGATGAAACTTTAGAATGCTTCAAAGAATTTTGTAGACTATCGAAAAATAAGCTGGGAAATTCAGTGAAGATCTTGCATGTCGACAATGGACGTGAATACTGTAATAACCAGTTTAAGGTTTTTCTTTCCCAAAAGGGAATAGAATTAGAAACAACTGCTCCCTATACTCCCGAGCAAAACGGGAGAGCGGAGCGAGATATGAGAACAATCGTAGAGAGCGCGCGCTCAATGCTTTATGCAAAGGATGTCCCGTTATATTTGTGGGCTGAAGCCGTAAACACGGCTGTTTACATCTTGAACAGAACCTCGACAAGTCAGGCGCCGAATTCGACACCGTTTGAAATGTGGACCGAAAAATCCGCGATATTAAATCATATAAAAACCTTTGGGTGTAGCGCGTTCATGCATGTGCCAAAAGAAATGAGAAACAAGCTCTCCCCAAAGAGCGAGAAACTAATATTAGTAGGGTATGACGGCAATTCGACGAATTACCGTTTGTTTAACACAGACACTAAGAAAATTAAGATTTCACGTAATGTCACGTTCGATGAAGACGCAACGGTACATGAAGCGAGAGTAAATATTCCAGCAATACTTCCTGATGTATATGTAAATGAATCAGCGAGTGAAGAACAAGAAAGTCAAGAAAATAGAGAGGTAGGGAACACAGGAAATCCGAATACAATCAACAATGACAAGGACACAAGTTCAGAGGGATATAAGCTGCGTGATCGAGACAATATAAGGAGGCCAGAACGTTATGAGGCGCATGCTGTCGATATTCGCATTCCACAAACCTTTGAGGAAGCAATAAATAGTGCAGAAAAGGAAAAGTGGCGTAAAGCGATAAGAGAAGAAATAGAAGCACTAAAAGCAAACAGAACATGGCATGTAACCTCTCTCCCGAAAGGCAAAAATGCCATTGATTCAAAATGGGTCTTCAGTGTGAAGCCATGTACCAATGGCGGAAGTATTCCCCGTTTCAAAGCACGGCTGTGTGCTAAAGGATATGCACAGAGAAAAGGTATTGACTATCACGACACTTTCTCACCGACTGTTAGATACGATTCCATAAGAATTCTATTAGCTCTAGCCGTTCAACGAAATTACAAGCTAATTCAATTTGACGTCAAGACGGCATTCTTAAATGGTGATCTTGTGGACGATGTATATATGTTCCCACCGGAAGGTATGAAATTTAAAGAAGGTACGGTATGCAAACTGGAAAAAGCACTATATGGTCTTAAGCAGGCGTCCCGACAGTGGAATGAGCGAATTGACAGTTTCCTAAAATCCATCAAGTTCCAACAAAGTAATGCCGATAAATGCGTATACTACAGACACTCTGATGCATCAAAGGTTCTTCTCGCTTTATACGTCGACGATGGACTACTGATGGGGATCGATGAAAGGGAACTGCAATCAATAATCTCACAACTCAAGGCAACTTTTGAAATCACGAGCTGCAACAATGTGCGTAGTTTTGTAGGGATGGAAATCACGCATAATATAGATGAAGGATCAATATTTATACACCAAGAGGGCTATATTGGTCGCGTTATTAAAAAATTCGGCATGGAGGATGCAGTGGGAGTTTCTACTCCATTCGACACTTATGCGCATTTAACTTCAGTGATGGAAAACGAAGCACAGGTGCCTTACAGAGAAGCGGTCGGTAGCCTGATGTTTGCGGCAATAGTTACCAGACCGGATATTGCTTTTGCAGTGGGAGTCGTCAGCAGATATCTGGACAAGCATGGACATTCCCACTGGAATGCCGTCAAGAGGATAATCAGATACCTGAAAAATACACGTGAACATGGGATACTATACACAAAAACTACGAGATCAGAGGTGATACAAGGATTCTCGGATTCAGACTTCGCAAATGATATCGACACGAGGAGATCTACGAGTGGTTACACCTTTAAATTAAGCAACGGACCTGTGACTTGGAATAGTCAACGCCAGTCAACAGTTTCCCTATCGACTACGGAGGCGGAATATATCGCGGCGTCATGCGCAACACGAGAAGCTATATGGATACGTCAACTGTTGTGCGATGTGGGGGAGCCCATGAGGGGACCAACACCAATCTTCATGGACAGTCAAAGCGCCATCAAATTGATACATAATCCAGAGTTCCATAAAAGAACGAAGCACGTGGACATACGTTATCACTATACACGCGAAAAATTGGCCAATGGCGACATAGATGTACATTACGTGCCAAGCAAACGACAGTTAGCAGACGTACTAACCAAAGCGATTCCTTGTAGTCAGTTCGAAACACTGCGTAACGAATTAGGTATAATAAAAGCCTACTCTAATTAACATTACATCTCTTGTATTATAACTGGTTAGGAAATAGCAAGATGAGAGTATCATGTAAGACTAATGTAATATTTATGTTGCGTTCCTACATCAAAATGTATGATAATTTTTTTTTTTCTTCGCTCAATTAGTGGGAGTGTTGAGGAGTTTGAATTTCGCGCTGTTTCGGAACAGGTGGCACTCGTGGGTCCTCGTGGAGGCACCGAGTAACTGCTCTCTCTGAAGTGAGAGCTGAGTAAGCCATGCGGTGATGGTAACAAGTCGTACAATAAAAGAGATTATTTTTCGTTCAGTAATATTAAACCAAGTGAGTTTGAATTATTTACGATCCTGATTACAACATAAAATTACTCGAAAGCTGCTCCTCTATCAAAAAAACCTAACATAATCCAGAGAAATCGAAGTTGGTTTTAACAAAATTTTTTAAAATTTGACAAAAATCTGTACAAAAATCCAAAAATTCGAAGTTAATTTCAACTAAAATTACTCAAATGCAGCTCCTCTATCAAAAAAATCTAACATAATCCAAAAAAATCGAATTTGGCTTCAACAAAATTTTTTAAAATTTGACAAGAATCTGTACAAAAATCCAAAAATTCGAAGTTATTTTCAACTAAAATTACTCGAAAGCTGCTCCTCTATCAAAAAAACCTAACATAATCCAGAGAAATCGAAGTTGGTTTTAACAAAATTTTTTAAAATTTGACAAAAATCTGTACAAAAATCCAAAAATTCGAAGTTAATTTCAACTAAAATTACTCAAATGCAGCTCCTCTATCAAAAAAACTTTACATAATCCAGAAAAATCGAAGTTGGTTTCAACAAAACTTTTTAAAATTTGACAAAAATCTGTACAAAAATCCAAAAATTCGAAGTTAATTTCAACTAAAATTACTCAAATGCAGCTCCTCTATCAAAAAAATTTACATAAACCAGAAAAATCGAAGTTGGTTTCAACAAAATTTTTTAAAATTTGACCAAAATCTGTACAAAAATCCAAAAATTCGAAGTTAATTTCAACTAAAATTACTCGAAAGCTGCTCCTCTATCAAAAAAACCTAACATAATCCAGAGAAATCGAAGTTGGTTTCAACAAAAATTTTTAAAATTTGACAAAAATCTGTACAAAAATCCAAAAATTCGAAGTTAATTTCAACTAAAATTACTCAAATGCAGCTCCTCTATCAAAAAAACCTAACATAATCCAGAGAAATCGAAGTTGGTTTCAACAAAATTTTTTAAAATTTGACAAGAATCTGTACAAAAATCCAAAAATTCGAAGTTATTTTCAACTAAAATTACTCAAATGCAGCTCCTCTATCAAAAAAACCTTACATAATCCAGAAAAATCGAAGTTGGTTTCAACAAAATTTTTTAAAATTTGACAAAAATCTGTACAAAAATCCAAAAATTCGAAGTTAATTTCAACTAAAATTACTCGAAAGCTGCTCCTCTATCAAAAAAACCTAACATAATCCAGAGAAATCAAAGTTGGGTTCAACAAAATTTTTTAAGATTTGACAAGAATCTGTACAAAAATCCAAAAATTCGAAGTTATTTTCAACTAAAATTACTTAAATCCAGCTCCTCTATCAAAAAAACTTTACATAATCCAGAAAAATTGAAGTTGGTTTCAACAAAATTTTTTAAAATTTGACAAGAATCTGTACAAAAATCCAAAAATTCGAAGTTAATTTCAACTAAAATTACTCGAAAGCTGCTCCTCTATCAAAAAAACCTAACATAATCCAGAGAAATCGAAGTTGGTTTTAACAAAATTTTTTAAAATTTGACAAAAATCTGTACAAAAATCCAAAAATTCGAAGTTAATTTCAACTAAAATTACTCAAATGCAGCTCCTCTATCAAAAAAACCTAACATAATCCAGAGAAATCGAAGTTGGTTTCAAAAAAAATTTTTAAAATTTGACCAAAATCTGTACAAAAATCCAAAAATTCGAAGTTATTTTCAACTAAAATTACTCAAATGCAGCTCCTCTATCAAAAAAACTTTACATAATCCAGAAAAATCGAAGTTGGTTTCAACAAAATTTTTTAAAATTTGACAAAAATCTGTACAAAAATCCAAAAATTCGAAGTTAATTTCAACTAAAATTACTCAAATGCAGCTCCTCTATCAAAAAAACCTAACATAATCCAGAAAAATCGAAGTTGGTTTCAACAAAATTTTTTAAAATTTGACAAGAATCTGTACAAAAATCCAAAAATTCGAAGTTATTTTCAACTAAAATTACTCAAATGCAGCTCCTCTATCAAAAAAACCTTACATAATCCAGAAAAATCGAAGTTGGTTTCAACAAAATTTTTTAAAATTTGACAAAAATCTGTACAAAAATCCAAAAATTCGAAGTTAATTTCAATTAAAATTACTCGAAAGCTGCTCCTCTATCAAAAAAACCTAACATAATCCAGAGAAATCGAAGTTGGGTTCAACAAAATTTTTTAAGATTTGACAAGAATCTGTACAAAAATCCAAAAATTCGAAGTTATTTTCAACTAAAATTACTTAAATCCAGCTCCTCTATCAAAAAAACTTTACATAATCCAGAAAAATTGAAGTTGGTTTCAACAAAATTTTTTAAAATTTGACAAGAATCTGTACAAAAATCCAAAAATTCGAAGTTATTTTCAACTAAAATTACTCGAAAGCTGCTCCTCTATCAAAAAAACCTAACATAATCCAGAGAAATCGAAGTTGGTTTTAACAAAATTTTTTAAAATTTGACAAAAATCTGTACAAAAATCCAAAAATTCGAAGTTAATTTCAACTAAAATTACTCAAATGCAGCTCCTCTATCAAAAAAACCTAACATAATCCAGAAAAATCGAAGTTGGTTTCAACAAAATTTTTTAAAATTTGACACGAATCTGTACAAAAATCCAAAAATTCGAAGTTATTTTCAACTAAAATTACTCAAATGCAGCTCCTCTATCAACAAAACCTTACATAATCCAGAAAAATCGAAGTTGGTTTCAACAAAATTTTTTAAAATTTGACAAAAATCTGTACAAAAATCCAAAAATTCGAAGTTAATTTCAACTAAAATTACTCGAAAGCTGCTCCTCTATCAAAAAAACCTAACATAATCCAGAGAAATCGAAGTTGGGTTCAACAAAATTTTTTAAGATTTGACAAGTATCTGTACAAAAATCCAAAAATTCGAAGTTATTTTCAACTTAAATTACTTAAATCCAGCTCCTCTATCAAAAAAACTTTACATAATCCAGAAAAATTGAAGTTGGTTTCAACAAAATTTTTTAAAATTTGACAAAAATCTGTACAAAAATCCAAAAATTCGAAGTTAATTTCAACTAAAATTACTCGAAAGCTGCTCCTCTATCAAAAAAACCTAACATAATCCAGAGAAATCGAAGTTGGTTTTAACCAAATTTTTTAAAATTTGACAAAAATCTGTACAAAAATCCAAAAATTCGAAGTTAATTTCAACTAAAATTACTCGAAAGCTGCTCCTCTATCAAAAAAACTTTACATAATCCAGAAAAATCGAAGTTGGTTTCAACAAAATTTTTTAAAATTTGACAAAAATCTGTACAAAAATCCAAAAATTCGAAGTTATTTTCAACTAAAATTACTCAAATGCAGCTCCGCTACCAAAAAAACCTAACGTAATCCAGAGTAATCGAAGTTGGTTTCAACAAAATTTTTTAAAATTTGACAAAAATCTGTACAAAAATCCAAAAATTCGAAGTTAATTACAACTAAAATTACTCAAATGCAGCTCCTCTATCAAAAAAACCTAACATAATCCAGAAAAATCGAAGTTGGTTTCAACAAAATTTTTTAAAATTTGACAAAAATCTGTACAAAAATCCAAAAATTCGAAGTTAATTTCAACTAGAATTACTCAAATGCAGCTCCTTTATAAAAAAAAACTAACATAATCCAGAAAAATCGAAGTTGGGTTCAACAAAATTTTATAAAATTTGACAAAAATCTGCACAAAAATCCCAAAATTCGAAGTTATTTTCAACTTAAATTACTTAAATCCAGCTCCGCTACCAAAAAAACCTAACGTAATCCAGAGTAATCGAAGTTGGTTTCAACAAAATTTTTTAAAATTTGACAAAAATCTGTACAAAAATCCAAAAAATTCGAAGTTATTTTCAACTAAAATTACTCAAATGCAGCTCCTCTATCAAAAAAACTTTACATAATCCAGAATAATCGAAGTTGGTTTCAACAAAATTTTTTAAAATTTGACAAAAATCTGTACAAAAATCCAAAAATTCGAAGTTAATTTCAACTAAAATTACTCGAAAGCTGCTCCTCTATCAAAAAAACTTTACATAATCCAGAAAAATCGAAGTTGGTTTCTACAAAATTTTTTAAAATTTGACAAAAATCTGTACAAAAATCCAAAAATTCGAAGTTATTTTCAACTAAAATTACTCAAATGCAGCTCCGCTACCAAAAAAACCTAACGTAATCCAGAGTAATCGAAGTTGGTTTCAACAAAATTTTTTAAAATTTGACAAAAATCTGTACAAAAATCCAAAAATTCGAAGTTAATTACAACTAAAATTACTCAAATGCAGCTCCTCTATCAAAAAACCTAACATAATCCAGAAAAATCGAAGTTGGTTTCAACAAAATTTTTTAAAATTTGACAAAAATCTGTACAAAAATCCAAAAATTCGAAGTTAATTTCAACTAGAATTACTCAAATGCAGCTCCTTTATAAAAAAAAACTAACATAATCCAGAAAAATCGAAGTTGGGTTCAACAAAATTTTATAAAATTTGACAAAAATCTGCACAAAAATCCCAAAATTCGAAGTTAATTTCAACTAAAATTACTCAAATGCAGCTCCGCTACCAAAAAAACCTAACGTAATCCAGAGTAATCGAAGTTGGTTTCAACAAAATTTTTTAAAATTTGACAAAAATCTGTACAAAAATCCAAAAAATTCGAAGTTATTTTCAACTAAAATTACTCAAATGCAGCTCCTCTATCAAAAAAACTTTACATAATCCAGAATAATCGAAGTTGGTTTCAACAAAATTTTTTAAAATTTGACAAAAATCTGTACAAAAATCCAAAAATTCGAAGTTAATTACAACTAAAATTACTCAAATGCAGCTCCTCTATCAAAAAAACCTAACATAATCCAGAAAAATCGAAGTTGGTTTCAACAAAATTTTTTAAAATTTGACAAAAATCTGTACAAAAATCCAAAAATTCGAAGTTAATTTCAACTAAAATTACTCAAATGCAGCTCCTCTATCAAAAAACCTAACGTAATCCAGAGTAATCGAAGCTGGTTTCAACAAAATTTTTTAAAATTTGACAAAAATCTGTACAAAAATCCAAAAATTCGAAGTTATTTTCAACTAAACTTACTCAAATGCAGCTCCTCTATCCAAAAAACCTATCATAATCCAGAAAAATCGAAGTTGGTTTCAACAAAATTTTTTAAAATTTGACAAACATCTGTACAAAAATCCCAAAATTCGAAGTTAATTTCAACTAAAATTACTCAAATGCAGCTCCGCTACCAAAAAAACCTAACGTAATCCAGAGTAATCGAAGTTGGTTTCAACAAAATTTTTTAAAATTTGACAAAAATCTGTACAAAAATCCAAAAAATTCGAAGTTATTTTCAACTAAAATTACTCAAATGCAGCTCCTCTATCAAAAAAACTTTACATAATCCAGAATAATCGAAGTTGGTTTCAACAAAATTTTTTAAAATTTGACAAAAATCTGTACAAAAATCCAAAAATTCGAAGTTAATTACAACTAAAATTACTCAAATGCAGCTCCTCTATCAAAAAAACCTAACATAATCCAGAAAAATCGAAGTTGGTTTCAACAAAATTTTTTAAAATTTGACAAAAATCTGTACAAAAATCCAAAAATTCGAAGTTAATTTCAACTAGAATTACTCAAATGCAGCTCCTTTATAAAAAAAAACTAACATAATCCAGAAAAATCGAAGTTGGGTTCAACAAAATTTTATAAAATTTGACAAAAATCTGCACAAAAATCCCAAAATTCGAAGTTAATTTCAACTAAAATTACTCAAATGCAGCTCCGCTACCAAAAAAACCTAACGTAATCCAGAGTAATCGAAGTTGGTTTCAACAAAATTTTTTAAAATTTGACAAAAATCTGTACAAAAATCCAAAAAATTCGAAGTTATTTTCAACTAAAATTACTCAAATGCAGCTCCTCTATCAAAAAAACTTTACATAATCCAGAATAATCGAAGTTGGTTTCAACAAAATTTTTTAAAATTTGACAAAAATCTGTACAAAAATCCCAAAATTCGAAGTTAATTTCAACTAAAATTACTCAAATGCAGCTCCGCTACCAAAAAAACCTAACGTAATCCAGAGTATTTGAAGTTGGTTTCAACAAAATTTTTTAAAATTTGACAAAAATCAGTACAAAAATCCAAAAATTCGAAGTTAATTTCAACTAAAATTACTCAAATGCAGCTCCTCTATCAAAAAAACCTAACATAATCCAGAAAAATCGAAGTTGGTTTCAACAAAACTTTTTAAAATTTGACAAAAATTCGAAGTTAATTTCAACTAAAATTACTCAAATGCAGCTCCGCTACCAAAAAAACCTAACGTAATCCAGAGTAATCGAAGTTGGTTTCAACAAAATTTTTTAAAATTTGACAAAAATCTGTACAAAAAACCAAAAATTCGAAGTTAATTACAACTAAAATTACTCAAATGCAGCTCCTCTATCCAAAAAACATAACATAATCCAGAAAAATCGAAGTTGGTTTCAACAAAATTTTTTAAAATTTGACAAAAATCTGTACAAAAATCCAAAAATTCGAAGTTAATTTCAACTAAAATTACTCAAATGCAGCTCCGCTACCAAAAAAACCTAACGTAATCCAGAGTAATCGAAGTTGGTTTCAACAAAATTTTTTAAAATTTGACAAAAATCTGTACAAAAATCCCAAAATTCGAAGTTAATTTCAACTAAAATTACTCAAATGCAGCTCCTCTATCAAAAAAACTTTACATAATCCAGAAAAATCGAAGTTGGTTTCAACAAAATTTTTTAAAATTTGACAAACATCTGTACAAAAATCCCAAAATTCGAAGTTAATTTCAACTAAAATTACTCAAATGCAGCTCCGCTACCAAAAAAACCTAACGTAATCCAGAGTAATCGAAGTTGGTTTCAACAAAATTTTTTAAAATTTGACAAAAATCTGTACAAAAATCCAAAAATTCGAAGTTAATTTCAACTAAAATTACTCAAATGCAGCTCCTCTATCAAAAAACCTAACGTAATCCAGAGTAATCGAAGCTGGTTTCAACAAAATTTTTTAAAATTTGACAAAAATCTGTACAAAAATCCAAAAATTCGAAGTTATTTTCAACTAAACTTACTCAAATGCAGCTCCTCTATCCAAAAAACCTATCATAATCCAGAAAAATCGAAGTTGGTTTCAACAAAATTTTTTAAAATTTGACAAACATCTGTACAAAAATCCCAAAATTCGAAGTTAATTTCAACTAAAATTACTCAAATGCAGCTCCGCTACCAAAAAAACCTAACGTAATCCAGAGTAATCGAAGTTGGTTTCAACAAAATTTTTTAAAATTTGACAAAAATCTGTACAAAAATCCCAAAATTCGAAGTTAATTTCAACTAAAATTACTCAAATGCAGCTCCTCTATCAAAAAAACTTTACATAATCCAGAAAAATCGAAGTTGGTTTCAACAAAATTTTTTAAAATTTGACAAACATCTGTACAAAAATCCCAAAATTCGAAGTTAATTTCAACTAAAATTACTCAAATGCAGCTCCGCTACCAAAAAAACCTAACGTAATCCAGAGTAATCGAAGTTGGTTTCAACAAAATTTTTTAAAATTTGACAAAAATCTGTACAAAAATCAAAAAATTCGAAGTTATTTTCAACTAAAATTACTCAAATGCAGCTCCTCTATCAAAAAAACCTAACATAATCCAGAAAAATCGAAGTTGGTTTCAACAAAATTTTTTAAAATTTGACAAAAATCTGCACAAAAATCCAAAAATTCGAAGTTAATTACAACTAAAATTACTCAAATGCAGCTCCTCTATCCAAAAAACCTAAAATAATCCAGAAAAATCGAAGTTGGTTTCAACAAAATTTTATAAAATTTTACAAATATCTGCACAAATATCCAAAAATTCGAAGTTAATTACAACTAAAATTACTCAAATGCAGCTCCTCTATCAAAAAAACCTAACATAATCCAGAAAAATCGAAGTTGGTTTCAACAAAATTTTTTAAAATTTGACAAACATCTGTACAAAAATCCCAAAATTCGAAGTTAATTTCAACTAAAATTACTCAAATGCAGCTCCTCTATCAAAAAAACCTAACGTAATCCAGAAAAATCGAAGTTGGTTTCAACAAAATTTTTTAAAATTTGACAAAAATCTGTACAAAAATCCAAAAATTCGAAGTTAATTTCAACTAAAATTACTCAAATGCAGCTCCTCCATCAAAAAAACCTAACGTAATCCAGAAAAATCGAAGTTGGCTTCAACACAATTTTTTATAATTTGACAAAAATCTGTACAAACATCCAAAAATTCGATAATAATTTCAACTAAAATTACTCAAATGCAGCTCCTCTATCAAAAAAACCTAACATAATCCAGAAAAATCGAATTTGGTTTCAACAAAATTTTTTAAAATTTGACAAAAATCTGTACAAAGATCCAAAAATTCGAAGTTAATTACAAATAAAATTACTCTAATGCTGCTCCTCTATCAAAAAAACCTAACATAATCCAGAAAAATCGAAGTAGGTTTAAACAAATTTTTTTAAAATTTGACAAAAATCTGTACAAAAATCAAAAAATTCGAAGTTATTTTCAACTAAAATTACTCAAATGCAGCTCCTCTATCAAAAAAACCTAACATAATCCAGAAAAATCGAAGTTGGTTTCAACAAAATTTTTTAAAATTTTACAAAAATCTGCACAAAAATCCAAAAATTCGAAGTTAATTACAACTAAAATTACTCAAATGCAGCTCCTCTATCCAAAAAACCTAAAATAATCCAGAAAAATCGAAGTTGGTTTCAACAAAATTTTATAAAATTTTACAAATATCTGCACAAATATCCAAAAATTCGAAGTTAATTGTCAACTAGAATTACTCAAATGCAGCTCCTCTATCAAAAAAACTTTACATAATCCAGAAAAATCGAAGTTGGTTTCAACAAAATTTTTTAAAATTTGACAAAAATCTGTACAAAAATCCAATAATTCGAAGTTAATTTCAACTAGAATTACTCAAATGCAGCTCCTCTATCAAAAAAACCTAACATAATCCAGAAAAATCGAAGTTGGGTTCAACAAAATTTTTTAAAATTTGACAAAAATCTGTACCAAGAATCCAAAAATTTGAAGTTAATTTCAACTAAAATTACTCAAATGCAGCTCCTCTATCAAAAAAACTTTACATAATCCAGCGAATATTTGGTTTTTTGTACAGATTTTTGTAAAATTTTAAAAAATTTTGTTGAAACCAACTTCGATTTCTCTGGATTGTGTTAGGTTTTTTTGATAGAGGGCTGCATTTGAGTAATTTTAGTTGAAATTAACTTCGAATTTTGGGACTTTTTTACAGATGTTTGTAAAATTTTAAAAAATTTTGTTGAAACCAACTTCGATTATTCTGGATTACGTTAGGTTTTTTTGGTAGCGGAGCTGCATTTGAGTAATTTTAGTTGAAATTAACTTCGAATATTTGGATTTTTGTACAGATATTTGTCAAATTTTATAAAATTTTGTTGAACCCAACTTCGATTTTTCTGGATTATGTTAGGTTTTTTGGATAGAGGAGCTGCATTTAAGTAATTTTAGTTGAAATTAACTTCGAATATTTGGATTTTTGTACAGATATTTGTCAAATTTTAAAAAATTTTGTTGAACCCAACTTCGATTTTTCTGGATTATGTTAGGTTTTTTTGATAGAGGAGCTGCATTTAAGTAATTCTAGTTGAAATTAACTTCGACTTTTTGGATTTTTGTACAGATTTTTGTCAAATTTTATAAAATTTTGTTGAAACCAACTTCGATTTTTCTGGATTATGTTAGGTTTTTTGGATAGAGGAGCTGCATTTAAGTAATTTTAGTTGTAATTAACTTCGAATATTTGGATTTTTGTACAGATATTTGTCAAATTTTATAAAATTTTGTTGAACCCAACTTCGATTTTTCTGGATTATGTTAGGTTTTTTGATAGAGGAGCTACATTTGAGTAATTTTAGTTGAAATTAACTTCGAATTTTTGGATGTTTGTACAGATTTTTGTCAAATTACAAAAAATTTTGTTGAAACCAACTTCGATTTTTCTGGATTATGTAAAGTTTTTTTGATAGACGGCTGCATTTGATTAATTTTAGTTGAAATTAACTTCGAATTTTTGGATTTTTGTACAGATATTTGTCAAATTTTAAAAAATTTTGTTGAAACCAACTTCGATTTATCAGGAATATGTTAGGTTTTTTTGATAGAGGAGCTGCATCTGAGTAATTCTAGTTGAAATTAACTTCGAATTTTTGGATTTTTGTACAGATTTTTATCAAATTTTAAAAAATTTTGTTGAGACCATCTTAGATTTTTCTGGATTATGTAAAGTTTTTTTGATAGAGGAGCTGCATTTGAGTAATTTGAGTTGAAATTAACTTCGAATTTTTGGATTTTTGTACAGATTTTTGTCAAATTTTAAAAAATTTTGTTGAAACCAACTTCGATTATTCTGGATTACGTTAGGATTCTTCGGTAGCGGAGCTGCATTTGAGTAATTTTAGTTGAAATTAACTTCGAATTTTTGGATTTTTTGTACAGATTTTTGTCAAATTTTATAAAATTTTGTTGAACCCAACTTCGATTTTTCTGGATTATGTTTGGTTTTTTGGATAGAGGAGCTGCATTTAAGTAATTTTAGTTGTATTTAACTTCGAATTTTTGGATTTTTGTCCAGATTTTTGTCAAATTTTATAAAATTTTTTTGAACCCAACTTCGATTTTTCTGGATTATGTTAGGTTTTTTTGATAGAGGAGCTGCATTTGAGTAATTTGAGTTGAAATTAACTTCCAATTTTTTGAATTTTGTACAGATATTTGTCAAATTTTAAAAAATTTTGTTGAAACCAACTTCGATTATTCTGGTTTACGATAGGTTTTTTTGGTAGCGGAGCTGCATTTGAGTAATTTTAGTTGAAATTAACTTCGAATTTTTGGATTTTTGTACTGATTTTTGTCGAATTTTAAAAAATTTTGTTGAAACCAACTTCGATTTTTCTGGATTGTTACGAGCCGGGGCTGCAGCAACGCGAGAGGCCGGCGAGAAGTGTATTTCCCAGGGAATATGGTTTATGAGTTTGTTAGTTAGGTGCGCGGACGAACCTGATGCGAAATCAGGGAGCCGCTAGGATTGTTGACGGCGAGGACGAACCTGATGCGAAATCGGGGAGCCTCTAGGAATGGAGTCACACGCGGACGAACCTGATGCGAAATCAGGGAGCCGCAGGAGGGTAAAACGTCGTGAACGAACCCGATGCGAAATCGGGGAGTCACTAGGATAGAGTTCACAGACGAACCTGGTGCGAAACCAGGGAGCTGTTAGGAGGTTGGATTATTCACAGACGAACCTGGTGCGAAACCAGGGAGCTGTTCGGAAGTTGGTAGATTTACAGACGAACCTGATGCGAAACCAGGGAGCTGTAGGATACGGACGAACCTGATGCGAAATCAGGGAGCCGTAGGAGGGTAAGGTTTCGTGGACGAACCCGATGCGAAATCGGGGAGCCACTGGGTTGGAGAAGATGCTTTGTTTTGGTTAAAGGGTTGCGAACGAACCTGGTGCTTGATCAGGGAGTCGCGGGAAATGTTAATAATGCCTCGTAACTCTTATTTTATGTTTGATACAACTCGAGCGGTAAAGCTGTATCAGTGGGTGAGTGCTACTAATATTATAAGGATCGCTGGGTAAAGATGGGTTTAACGAATCTACTCGATTTATACGTGAACACCATTCATATATTGCATAATCAATTGTGGTACAAATGTAAGTGTCGCGATGAAGTAATAAATAAAGGTGTGTAGTTACCACTAGTTTGCACGGTGTTGACGCACTGGCGATGCGGGGACGTACGAGTGGCTATTTCAAAGTGCCAAATAGAATATAAACCGAACTCGCGGATCCTATAAGGTTAACTTTGATTCTGAGGGAGACTTTAGCTCGATCTTACCCAACTCTGTACGAGCGTGACACGACGTTACTCTACGCGTGACTCTATAGCTTTTAACCAACGAGGGTAGAAACCAAAGGGTTTATATAGTCCCAAAAATGAGTGGGGATGCATTAGAAATTTCCATATAAGGAAATCCTTCGGGGTCGTCGTCGTGTCACTCCCGTTCCCATGGTCGTGATCCAGATGGCCGAGATCATGACCCCCCTTAGTGTGTTTGATAAACGAAAGGATTTTAGGGCGTTTTCCCTTCGCAGACGCGAGCTCGAAAAATGCTTGAGAGCAGCGTATGGGAAAATTCCACATACGTAACATCTCCCCCCTAAGACAAAACATCGCGATTCTCGTGATGCTTTTCAAAAGAAGGGAAAACGCCCCACAAATCCTTTCATAAGCAAAGGTGTGAAAGAAAATTGTCGGGTGTAGTGTAATTAGTGTACTTATCGCTAGATGTTGAGGGTGTAATAATTTATACGTCGCTGAGCACCACGTAGCCGATCTCCAACCAGTGCTCGATGACGTCCAATGATGGTTGCCCTGGTAGCCGATCGAGCGTCAGCGTGGCTGTGAGGTCGTCCAGGGTTGACTGGACGTTGGCGAGGAGGCCCTTCCTCCTTGCCATGACCACCTCTGCAATTTGCGTGGTCCTCTGGAGCGGTCGGCGGGAACGGAGTTTGACGCCCCTCAGGCGAATCCTCACTGTCTGCCAGGGGAGGACGTGAAACCGGGGTGGCAGAGATCGCAATTCCGAGATGGGTCCGTCCATGGCTATGCCATAGTCACCCAGGAAGGTCGTACATGTGGCTCCGTTAACCTCAATGATTTCGCCGCGGAGCCATCCCTTCCTGTCGAACTTCACCGTTACAAGACGTCCCGGCTTAACACTGTCTCTCTTTGGCAAGCATAAATGCTGTCTGTACGTCATAAAGTTGTTCAACTCGCGTAACATAACTTTCGCTGCCTCCGCATATTTATCTAAACAGACCCAGAAGGTAGTAGGGTCCTCCACGTACATTACCAGGCAGCGGCATGATCTACCGAGGTCGCGCACCGAGAGGGTCCTCATGTTTGTGTTTTTTCTTGATGATCTGCTCTCCCGGTATCCAATCCCTGATATTTTCGTCCGTCACCTCCTTGATATCCAGCCAATCCGGAATTCGCTTTGGGGCGCTTCTACTAGATTCTTGGGTCCCCACTGTCTTAGATGTGATCTTGCGGGTCGAACAGCTTCGGCCTTTTCGGACGAGCCCCCTAGTGCTGCAGCTGTATGGCCTTGGAGTTAATACAGTACCCACTCGGGGTAATGATTCCCAGGAACCGTGGTATCCTGTCTGTACTGCGACGGTCCTTGTACCTTCGTTTGGTGTGGTTTGTGTGGCAATGTTCTTAGACATGGAAGCTGGGTTCGTACTGGGTTAAGGGGCCTGATGCCCAGCTTTTATAGGGAAGAAACCCTTATCGCGCCCCCCACTCCGAAACTATACATGTCCTAGAGGAGGGATTCTCGTGGGAGTGGTTTCATCCCCTCAGAAAACTGTGGCGCACGGGCTGTGGTTTTCGGATGCACTTGGTATATTTATTGTTATTTCTTGGTTCTCTTTAGGAGATTCTGTTTTGGCCTGACGAGGTTTGCATTTCATGACCAATATCGTGTTTACAATGACCAGTATTATTACGATGCCTCCAATAGAAGAAAAGGTTGAGATCTGTACTTGTCGAATGGATGTTTGATGAGTTCCGAAATTCCTAGCTCGTTGTTCTATTTCGGTAAGTGATAGTGCTGTTGGCAGATCCTCCCATTTTGTAGGTTTCTGCTCGTTCACTTTCAAAGCTTCGAAGTGATGCTCGGTGACCTCTGGTATAATTATTGATAAATTATAAGATTTAGAGGGGTAATATTCAATGTTTTGCGGTGTATGGAGGGTTTCCAATGATTTTAGTTGCACAGAGTCTATTGTCGCTTGGCAACCGGGTTTTAATTTAAAGATTCCGATGGCAGTGATATTTTGTGTTACAGGTTTCTTTCCTTTACAATAAATTTGTGCTTTTTTATTCTCTGGCATGAAATAAAGCCATGTAGTTGGTGTATTTAAGGTCTGCCAGTACGGTCTTACTTGGGTGGTCATTTTAATGTTACAGGTGCTCCAATTTATCGAAGCGGGGTTTAATAATAACGTAGATTCGCAGGTTGGTTGTCGATCTGCTTGATATACCGGCAGTGTAGCAGGTCCCAAAAATTGATTGTGATGAAACCGACAAGTTTTCAAGTATTCTTCCGTTGGGGAAAAATATTGTTGTTCGTCTGGTGAGACTGCAATAAACTGGATTTGCGGCTGGATATACGAAATTACCTTTTTTGTTCCAAGGTTGTGTGTCGATGGACATGGGTAAATTTTATATAAGCTGTACGTTTTTCGCTCTAAAAGAGGTATGGTGAGTTCAAAGAGTATCCTTCCTCTGGTGAAAATTACGTTTAAGTTTGTTATTTTTTCAATTTGTTCCGTGAGTAATTCTTCGGGTGTTAAAGGAAATTCGTACGCAAGTGTTTCCTTAATTTTCTGAGCTGATCTCAATAGTTGCTCTGGTGAAAGAATAGCAGGGTGCAGAATGCCTTGTTTTGCTAGCAATATTGCGTCTATTAGTAACAGTAGATTGGTGTTATAATCGTCTAAACCTCTTTCGATTTCGATTACAGAGTCTCTGATGATTGCTTCGAAGCGTAGTTTACTGATGTCTGATTGCGTCTCTCGTAATGCTTCGGAGTGTTCGACCATTGTTTTTGTTAGTTGAGACATGGCTTGAGTTAGATTAACTAACCTTGCATGCGTGATTGAAAATTCTACCTTTATGATATGCGTCTGGTTTGCTATGATTTCGGTAATTTCACGCTGATCTTTGTAGATTTTGTTTAATTCGTGGTTATAGTATTCTGCATCTTCTTGTGATAAGGTTCCAAATAGGATTTTACTGAGAGTGCCGATGAATCCAAAAGGTATGCTACGTCGTGGGGACGACGTTTTAAGATGTGTTGTGTCACCTATTGCAGTGCGTATCAAATTACTGTAGTGCATGGTGTTTTCTTCTTTCTTGATTAATCGAGGTCCTAATTCCTTGCTGAGGCAGTTGATGGAATCATGACGGTTGCAGAGTTGATTCATTATTGAGATATGATGCTTTACATGTGGAGCATTGCTGAGGTACCGAGTAACATCCAGAGAGGTGACTAGGCGCCATTGTGATTGGAAGGTCCTTATGTCAGGTAATTTTTCGTAAAAGAGTCCGGTGTCTCCTTCGAGTGGTGTTATGATTTGATCATCGCTAATGACAGCGAGTGGCAACAGGAGCAAATATGCGAAAATCATGGTTGGTTTTCCGCTGTGAATGGAGAGTAGGCATGTTTTAATTTGTTCTGATGTTTTGTGATTAACTTATTGTGCGTTCTTAATACTACGTTATTCAGGTCTGTCACGTCTACTATTTGGTACGGTCCAATGTAATGTGGGTCAAATTTACTATTTCCTAAACTAAATTTACGCGGTTCCTTGAGTACGTAGACAGAGTCGCCTATGTTAAATGTTGCTGGTTTTGCGCGAGCGTCATAATAGCCTTTCGAGCGGAGTTTTGCTTTATTTAGATTATCGGAAGCTATATTGCGAATATTAGTCATATGCGTTATTAATTCTATTAAGTAGTCTCCATATGACTTTAATTTTTCACCGGTTGGAAAAGAGCTTGGTTCTCGCGCTGGCTTTCCAAAGATTAATTCGTATGGATTGAAATTTGTTGCTTCGTGAACGGATGTATTGTAAGAGAACATTGCGAACGGTATCAACAAATCCCAGTCCTCATAATTATCCATGTAATGCTTGAGGTATTCGGTGAGGACGATGTGACTTCGTTCCAGAGATCCATTGGTTTGTGGTCTATATCCCGAGGTTGTGATTTGCTTGATTTTGAATATTTCAGAGAGATCGGTCATAAGTGTTCCGATGAAGCTAGTTCCCTTGTCTGTTAGTATTGCGCGAGGTGTACCATAAATTGAGATGAAGTATCTAGCGAAAGCATCTGCAATTGTAGCAGCTCGAGTGTTGGGTATTGCTACGGCTACGCAATATTTCGTTAAATTATCTTGGATGGTGAGAATGTGTCTGTTCCCACTGGGTGTAATTGGTAAAGGTCCTACTGTATCCAAGGAAATTTTGTCAAAGGCTCCTATAGGTGTATCAGTGATCAACATCGGCTGACGAGTTTTCGCTCGTACTAATTTTTGTTCTTGACAGCTTTGACATCTTCGGATGTAGTCTTGAATGTCGTTGCGCATTTGTGGCCAATGGAATTTTGATCGGATGCGTTTATATGTCTTCGTTACTCCTTTATGTCCTCCAATTAAACTATCATGAGCCTCGCAGATGATGTGCTGTCTATCTTCCTCGGATGGTGTTGTAATGGTACAGTTGCATAGGATAATCTGCAGGGCTGTTCCTATGAAAACCTCTTCTAAAATCTTGACGAATTCGTTAGATGGTATTTTGTGAAGGTCCCCCGTGGCAGAAATTCGAAATGATTTAATCTGATTTTGATCCAAGGTGTGTCGAAGAGTTTTCAATCCGTCGAGCACATCTACTCTTTTAATATTTTCAAAGAAGTTATCTGAGATTATTATACTGAAAGTTTTAAATAGTCCATTGTCTGTAGTTATCACCTGTCCCTTTTTTGGTTGTGCTGCTAGAAGATTTGGTTTATTAATCATTTCGGTGTCCAGCAATAATTTACCCACGGGGTTTACTAAATTGCAGTCCGCAGAAATGAAATGTACGTAATGTCCTTCTTCAGCGGTAAAGGTATTCGAAGAAACAATAATTTTATGTGGTTGGTCTAATGGGATTTCTTCCAAATCGTCAAGGTCGTTTGAATTCTCGATGTCGGTAGTGAAGAATGGGTAAGGGTCAAGCGTGCGGTCAAGGACCCTAGGTTGAGTTGACCTGCTGTCAGGTGGTTGTCCCACACTTGCTTCGGTCATAGTTCCTGCAGGTAGCTGGTTTATTGAGGGTTGTAAAGGTTCTTCCATGACTTCCGATGGTACTTGTGGGGTACTGAGCAAATCTAGTTGAATGTTTCTTGCATTTTCTATTACCGTATTTTCGAGCGGCTCCTCAAAGGATATCAGATTGTCAAATAAGGTCTGGTCCTTATCTAACGGGACAATTTGTGTAGAATTTGCTGCGGGCGAAAAACTGTTTATGGTTTCCTGGCGTTCATCTGGCATGGTTACCTCTTGAGATAAGCTGGGAAAAGATCGGTTTTTGTGTATTATTGGAGAATGTTGAACGTTCCCACGTGCGGTTTCTTCTATTTCATCTGAGCTGCTGCTTGTCTCTCGGTACTTGGGTCGGTTTTCCCTATCGCGTCGTAACTGTCGTATGCGGTGTCCGATTGTATCGATGTTGGCGTCTGTTTTCGGTATCTGGGCTTTGAAGTCGGGATCCTTCAGCTCTCGTGGAATAAGTGGTAGGCAGGCAGACGTAGTGTTGCGCGATAATGCGTCTGCGTTCTTATTCGTCTTTCCGGATTTATGGACAACCCGATACTCGTACTCTAAAAGTCGGAGCTTCCACTTCATAAGCCTAGAAGTTGGGTCCTTGACAGAATGTAACCAGACAAGTGGTCTGTGATCTGTAACGAGGGTGAATGGGGTTCCGTAGATGTAGGGCCTGAAGTATCTTACGGCGTAAACCATGGCCAAACATTCCTTTTCCGTGGCCGAATAATTTTTCTCAGGTTTATTTAGGCTACGGGAGGCGTAGGCAATCGGCAGGTCGTTTCCTATCTCCCCTTGGCTAAGTACAGCTCCAATAGCGTAATCAGATGCATCTGTTGTTACAATGAAAGGTTTACTGAAATCAGGGTATTGCAATATGGGCTGTTGACAAAGTTCGTTACGTAATTGCTTAAAACTCTGGCCTTGTTCTTCTGTCCATTTGAATTTGATGCCTTTTCCTAGTAAGTTAATTAATGGTTTTGCTTTTGTGGTGAAATCAGGCACGAATCTTCGGTAATATCCTACAAGTCCCAAGAATTGTTGAATGTTCTTCTGCGTTGTGGGTGTGGGAAAATCTTGAACAGCTTTTAATTTTCTAGGGTCAGGTCTTACTCCTTCCTCCCCCTCCAGGGTCAACCGCCTTGAGCGTGGTGAGGGGGCTCTGGGAAGGCGGCTATGTTCCCCTTCGGACGCTGCGCGAGGTAACTGTTCCTCGCGCAGTTGCTGATGGGGGATGCTGCCTTCCTGGCTAAGGGTTGGCCAAAAGCAGACGTGGGCCGGATCCCACGCAGTATACGAGGTGGGCGTCGTTACCCAGTCGGGTCCCCCCTGCATCCCATGCGCGCCACCGGGCGTATGCGGGATGCTCGCCCCCCCTTGTGTGTCGTGCCTTCCCCCCTCCCCCCTTTGTATTTTGTCTCTGCCCCCCTTCCCCCCCTTCCTGCCCTATGCGCGCTTCGTCGTAGCGGGGTGGGAGGGGCGGGGCACCCCCCCTGCACCCCCGTCCTATGCGCGCATTGATGGCGTTGCGGGATGCGGTGGTGCAGGTTGCCCCCCCCCGTTTTCCCCCCTCTCTCCTCCCGCCCTATGCGCGCCTCGTCGTAGCGGGGTGGGAGGGGTGGGGTCTGTCCCTCTTGTGCCCCACGGCCTGTCCTATGCGCGTTTCGGACGTATGCGGGATGGGACGCTGGGGCACCCGTCCTTCCCCCTCCCTGTTGCCCCCGTCCTAGCGCGCATTGACGTATGCGGGACGTGGTGGTGCAGGATGACCCTCCCCCCTTTTTTCCCCCTGCACCCCCCATCCTATGCGCGCCTTGGCGTATGCGGGTTGTGGTGGTGCGGGTGGCCCCCCCCAAGTCTTCCACCCTCCAATTCTCCTCCCCAGGTTTTCCCCCCATCCCTGCGCGTCCTTGACGTATGCGGGATGGTGGGGGACTTTCCCCCTCCTTGTCGCCTCCTCCCCTCCCCGTTCCGTGCGCTCTGTTGCGTATGCGGGACGGGCGTGTGATCGTCTTTCTTTCCTCTGTGGTGTCCTCCCACCCCATGCGCGCTTCTGCGTATGCGGGGTGGGCTGCGTGTTTGTTTTTCCTTGAGTCCCTGTTGTCCCCCCATCCCATGCGCGCCTTGGCGTATGCGGGATTGGTGGGTGACTCTCCCCGCCCTCCTCCCCTCCTAGTCGTTTCCCTCCCTCCCTCCTCATCCCATGCGCGCTTCGGCGTATGCGGGATGGGTGTGTACTCGTGTATCCCTCCTTGTGTCCTCCCATCCCATGCGCGCTTCGGCGTTTGCGGGATGGGCTGTGTGTTTGTTTCCCCCATCCCGTGGTGCCCCCCATCCCATGCGCGCCTCTGGCGTATGCGGGATGGGTGTGTGTTTCCCCCCCTTCCCCCCTGCTCCCCCGCCCTATGCGCGCTTCGGCGTATGCGGGACGTGGTGGGGTGGGCCCCCGTTTCCTTACCCCCCCTCCCCCCCGTCCCATGCGCGTCATGTGACGTATGCGGGACGGGGTCCTTGTGTGTTCGTCTCTTGTTTGGTGTGTCCGGGGGTGTTTCCCCCCTGTTGCCCTTATCTCCCCCGGACTTCAATTTTGTGGGCGCCGTGGACGCCTTGTGGGTGCCCGCGGGCGGGAGTCCCCCATCCGGGTGCGGTGGCGGTGCCTGGAAGAAGAACGAGATTCCGGCACAAAGTATTCCGAGCCCAACTCCTGTTCGGTCTTACCTGACGGTGAGTGTACGCCACGCGTCGTGCCGGGTACGGCCTGTGTGCCTTTTGTACCCGAAACATAGAAATAGATTATTATCTTCGGGAGTAGTACTTCCCCTCGGGTGGTTCCCTCCCCTCCCTTCGCTGTTGCGATGAGACGGGTGGGGCCCTCCGTTGGGGTCCCGACTTTTGTTGACCGGAGTGCGGACTCCTTATTGGATGGGAGAACGAGTGACCCACACGGCCTGGGTTGGGACCCTTTGCAGCACTAGGGGTCCGGTCGTCTTGTTTGCTGCTATGACCGTTCATCGGGTCCGAGTGTTTGGCGAAATCCGCTGGGCGGTAGGGCCGTCGCCCTTCAGACATACCCTATGAAGTTATGTCAGAGAAAAACCGAGCCTCGGATGTTAAAAACTCGGTGATCCCTGAAATAATGGCGGGGCCCTCGCGCAATGATGGTAGCGTGATGGGAGGTATGGTTGCCATTGACACCGTGCTGACGCAGCGGGCCGGTGCCACCGGGGAGGCCTCCCCGGAAAAAGTCACAGCTGTGGACCAAGGCAAGTCTTTTACGGATCTCGAGAAGGATACTGTTCGGATTGATGCGATAGGTGGGGTTGAGGCATGGCTGCAGAGGACCAAATCGGTGAGGGATTTGGGGCCGTGCCTCATCCCGGAGACCCCCTCACCCAAGGAGAAAGCGGTGGGGAGGGTGGGTCTGTCTGACCCGGTACAGCTCCCCCTGGGTGGTGCCTCGGAGGACCCGCCTACGGGAATCTTCAAGGGGAGGGGCCTGACAAGGACCCCTCCGCCCTCGACCCCGTCCGGTAGCGGAACCAAGGAGTTGGCCCCCAAGAACCCAGTAGTGGAGGGGAAGGACAGCTCGACCTCGGGGGCCGACGAAGTTGGCGAGGGCCTGGGTGTTAACCCGTGCGAGCGGGATGGGGCGGCTGCCGTCGTGACGAACTCGGCGGCGCCGCCCATGCAAGGTGTGAAGGCCACGGTCGTCGCTACCCAGATCGGGGGCGGCGTACCGGACGGGGTCTCCGGCCTCCGTCTGGCCGAAGCGGTCGCCCTCCTGAGGGAGGTGATAGGAGATTGTGGTAAGGCCACCAGGGAGTTTACCGAGAGGAAGGCGTCCTCGAAGGTGGCCTCGGTATAGTGGGTGATCGGCTTCCTGGGCAAAGTGACCAGGAGGTGCGAAAGGGCGGTGGTCACGGTTACGGAGGTGGCCACCGCGGGAGAGGTCTCCAGGTGGAAGGAGGCCCCCCGGAAGCATACGATGGAGCGGGGTACCCAGAGCTCCCCCCAGATGGGCCGAGTTATGGACACGGGGGGGAGTATCCCCCAATCCACAGTCCCTGGCGGCGTGGTACCGAGGCCCCCTGGAGCGGGGGTAAGCAAGAGGTCCAGGGACTCCCCGTCGCCGCCGCAGGAGGCGAACAAGAAGAGGGCCTTGACGGAGGCCGGAGAGGGCTTGCCGGTGGGACCGGGCCCCCCGGCGGATAGAGCCGGGGCTGGTATACCCCCACCGGAGGGAGCCGCGCCTCTGCCTCCCCTCGAGGAGGTGGGGACACTCCTGGGGAGTGAGATGGAGAGCGAGGGGCCCATGGCCGTGGTCAGGTCAAAGGGCCAGATTAGGAGGGAGCGCAAGGAGGCCAGAGCTAGGGACCTCCAGGCCCAGAAGCTCGCCGCTGGCCCATCTATGGGGCAGTGGGGGCTAGGGAAGGGCCTGCCCCCCCATCAGTGGCCGCTGCTGCGACCGACTCTGGCGTCTGTGCAGTCGCAGCTGTGGCCGCAGTGGCCCTCTCCCCCCCAGGGGCCTGATCGGGTCGTGCGGCAACTCCAGTGGCTCCCCCTACCGGGACAGCAGCAGCAACATCAACAGCCGCTGCTGCGGCCGCAACTTCAGCAGGGCCAGAAGCAGCAGCAGCAGCAGCTGCGGCAACATCTGCAGCAACAACAGCGGCTGCAGCAGCAACAACAACAGCTGCAGCAACAGCTGCTGCAGCTCCAGCAGCAACAGCAGCTGCTGCAGCAGCAGCGGCCGCCACCGGCGCTGTCCCGCAAGCAACAACCGCGGCAGGCGCAGGGGGGGCAGGTGGGGTCTCCCGGGACCCCCGGCAAGCCCAGGGGGGCTAACTCTAGGGGCGGACAGGAGGGGAAGAAGATTCCCCCTCCTCCCCCGAAGCCCCCCCCCCCCCAAGCGAGAAAGAGACCTGAGGCGGTCCTAGTAAGGGTCCCTCCAACGGCGTCGTATCTTGACACCTACAAGCTCCTCCTTTCGAAGGGTAGGGAGACCCTGATGGGGGTTAAAGGTGTCAAGAAATCCCACCAGGGCCACATCCTGTTGGAAATAGAGAAGGGCACGAATGCGGAGACTCTGGCCCAGAATATCAGAGGAAAGATTGGGGCGGGGTTGGTCTGCACCCCGCTGCAGAATAGGGTGTCCCTCGAATTAAGGGACTTGGACCCTATGGTTGAGGGCCCCGAGATTTTACAAGACCTAGGTGAGGACCCTGAGATTGGGCCCGAGGGGCACCCAGACAGCGGTGGTGGAGGCCGCCCTTAATGACCTGAGCAACCTCCGCGAGGGCGGGGTTCGCTTCAGGTCTGGCCTCACGTGGGCAAGGGCCAGAGTTCTCCCTCGCATTACCAGATGCTTCCGTTGCCATATGGTCGGGCACATGGCGAGGGAGTGCCCCACCGTGGATGAGGGGAAGGAGCTATGTAGGAGGTGTGGGGCGACCGACCACCTAATAGCCCGGTGCTCCAACCCCCCCAAGTGCGGTATATGTTCGAAGGAGGGGCTGACTGGGCCCAGGATTGCCCATGTTACGGCGTCCCTGGCGTGCCCTTTTAACAGGCCGTCAAGCGGTATTAGTAAACCCAGGACGGAGCCGAGGGGTTATGGCGGTAATGGCCCTGGGGATGGCCCTTAGGATCGCCCAGATTAACCTCAACAGGTGCCGCCTTGCGCAAGACCTGATGGAGCACACCATGTCTGAGCTGGCGGTAGACGTGGTTATCATTTCTGAGCCCTACCGCCAGCAGAAGTATTGGTTTAATGACGCGAGCGGGGATGCGGCCATCTGGGTCACGGGCTTTAATGGCCACTTTCCGACGATGTGGCGCCCAGTGGTCGCAAATGGAGTAGCGGCTGTCAGCTGGGAGGGTAAGGTACTCATAAGCTGCTACTGCTCCCCGAAGACCAAGCTCCCGGAGTTTGGGAGTTTCCTCGACACGATCGAGGGGATTCTCGTCGAGAAGAGAGCGGCGGGTATAGGAGCTGTGCTGGCGGGGGACTGGAACGCGAGGTCCCCCGCCTGGGGGGGTTGCCGTCTGGATAGAAAGGGGACGGCAATCCTGGATCTGTTGGGGAGGCACGGGCTGGTGCCTGTAAGGGTCCCCGACAGATTCAAACATACGTTTGAACGCAATGGCCGTAAGTCGTTCATCGACATTATGTCGGTGGATCGGGTCACTGCCCGGGGACTTAAGAGCGAGGTCCTCAGTCAGCCCTCGTACTCGGACCACAGCTACGTGCTCCACAGCATCAGGAGGACGAGAGGTCCTGCACGGGCTGTGGTCTGTCGGCGGTATTCGACGAAGGGTATGGATCCTGACGTGGTGGCCCGGGTGTTCGGACACCTAAACGACCACGGGTCGCACGATCAGGGGGTACTGGTGCCCGCCGACGAGCCGAGGGCTGCGAAGCTACAAAGGACCCTCGAGGAGGTAACTCGTTCCACCTTGCCGCTAAAGTCCGTTCCGCGGGGTTCGAGGAAACCCAACGGCTGGTGGAACGAGGACATCGCCGAAGCCCGGAGGGAGTCATTCCGGAAACGTAGGGCCTATCAAAAGAAGAGGAAGAGGAAGGCCGCGGACGTCGAGGTGGCCAGGCTGGCATACCTCGGCGACTGCAAAGAGGTCCAGTATAAGATTTGGAGGGCCAAAGAGGCCCAATGGAGGGACCTCCACGCGCTGGTGGACGTCGATCCCTGGGGGAAGCCCTATAAGTGCGTCATGTCCCGTCTGAAGGGGCCCCCCCAGAGGCACGTGATGTCACCAGCGCAGGTCCGGGAAGCGATCGGGACCCTGTTTGTAACCCCCCCCGCACTACCAATATCCCCCCCCTAACCCCTTTTTGGGACGGGGGGTGTGCCTAGCCGGGGGGTAGTTGAGCCCGATATCGAGGAGACCATCGGGGACGTCGACGATGCGATGGTGTGGGATGCCGTGGGGCGGATCAAACCCAATAAGGCCCCCGGCATGGACGCGGTCCCGTCCGAGGTGGTCGCCTGCATCGCGAAGGCGTTCCCCTCGGAGATCAAGGAGATGGTCCACGACACGCTGAGGCGGGGGACGATTCCCCCGTCTTGGAAACGGGCAAGACTGGTCCTGATCCCGAAGCCGGGCAAGGACCCTATGACTCCCGGGGCTTTTAGACCCATAAGTGTGCTCCCCGCCTTGAGTAAGGTGTGGGAGCACATCATGAAGGCGGTGATCGAGTGTCAAATTGGCAGTGACCCGTTCCACCCTAGCCAGTTTGGTTTCAGGAGGGGCCGTGGCACGGTCAACGCGATCCTGGAGGTCACCAGCTTCGCGGAAGGCTGCGTGGCGAAAACGAAAAAACGGATTTGTGCCACGGTCACCCTCGATGTTAAAAACGCGTTCAACACCCTGGGCTGGGACCTGATCCTTGCGGAATTGGACAGGAGAGGGGTGTCGAGGGCCGTCCTTAGAGTCATGAAGGACTATCTCTCTGACAGATGGGTGACGGCCTACACCCCTATGGCACGCGTGGACAGGGAGATCCTGGCGGGTGTCCCGCAGGGATCGGTCCTCGGCCCATTTTTATGGAACATCGTTTACGACGGAGTTTTAACCGACCTCAACACGGGGCGGTTTATGAAGGCGGTAGCCTACGCGGATGACCTTGCCCTGCTTTTCTCGGCGAGGGACGTTCCACAATTGGAGGCGATGATGGGGGCCGCGATGGGCAAGGTCAGGCATTGGTTCGGGACGGCCGGCCTGGAAATTGCCACGCAGAAGACCGAAGTGGTACTGCTGGCTGGCCTAAGATCGGCAAAAATTATGGACTTTGACGTCCTGGGGGCAAAATGTGTCTCGGGGAGGTCACTCCGGTACCTTGGGGTGACGTTGGATTGCAGGAGGCGTTTTAAATTACATCTAGTTGACGCGACTATGCGAGCCGATAAACTCGTGGGAGCGCTCGCGTCCCTCCTGCCCAACACCAGGGGTCCCTCGAGACACGCCAGGCGCCTGTATTACGCGGTCTGGGAGTCGGTGGTTCTGTACGCCGCCCCGGCGTGGGCCGGGGCCCTGAACGTTAAAGTGAACAGGGCCATTCTGAGGCGTTCTCAGAGGTCGGCCCTGATCAGGACCACCACCGCTTATAGGACCGTGGCGCACCAGGCGGTCTGCGTCCTGGCTGGCAGAATGCCCCTGGACGTCAGGGCCGTAATGATGAGGGCTGTGTTCCTTGCCTCCGCTGGGGACCCGGCTAGTAGGGGTCCTCCCGTGGATGCGGAGGCTCGTGCGAGGATCACGGCCCTCAAAAGGAGTGCCCTGGAGGATGCCATGATCGAGTGGCAGACTCTCTGGGACGGATTCGACAGAGAGAACTGGACCCGGAGGCTGGTAGCCTCCGTCCGTACCTTTTGCGGGGCGAGTGTGCTGCTCCAGATGGATTACTGGACCATGCAGCTGCTCACCTCGCACGGGTCCTTCGCCTCCTTCCGGGTCCGACTCGGCAAGGCCAGTTGCGCGGCGTGTGGCGACTGTGGGGCAGCCCGGGACGATGCGGAGCACGTTCTGGTCGTCTGCCCCTCCTATAACTCCGAACGTGCGGAGTTGGAGGGGGCCCTGGGTGCCCCGGTGGCGGTCGCCACGGTGATAGGGTTGGCCGCGGGCTCGGCCGAGAAATGGACGGCCTTCCGGGCCTTTGCCGAGAAAGTTATGGGCGATAGGGCCCATAAGGAGGTCGAGCTTGAAAAGAGGACTCGTGAGGAGCAGGGCAGACGGGCCCGGGAGGAGGCGGCTGCCAGGGCGCTCCTGAATAGGCGGAGGGCCAGGAAAAGAAAGAACGGCCCTCCAGCGGCGGGTGGAAACCCCAGGCCGGCTAAGGCGAGGAGGACAACCCCCCCCCGGGGGGTCTTTGGTGCCCTGGCTCACGGCCAGTGGTCGGTGACCCATGGCCGTGGGGCATGATTTTATCCTCTCCCTATTCTTTAGTGTCTTAGTAGGTCCCGACCGATGTGTTTCCGCGTATTTATTCCGTCGTGTCCGGGTGTTTGTGTTTATTTATTTACTTATTTTATTTTATGTTATTTATTTACTTACTTATTCCTACTTTTATCCGCGTATTTTTCACGCCACCGTTTTGGTGTTTTATTTTTACCCTGTGACTACTCTATTTTATCCGCGTATTTATTCCGCCACCGCTTTTGGTGGAGTATTTTATTTACTTATTCATTTTTCTATTTATTACTTTACTTTTTATCCGCGTATTTATTCCGTCACCGCTTTTTATGGTGTTTTATTTGTATTTATTTATTTATATTTCAGTGCGGTGGGTATTCCCCTACGCACCATGGTGGTACCCCCCGTCGCTCCCCTATATGGACGACGGTGGGATTAAGGGGAAATATCGGTGTGTCCATTACCGGTAAAGGTGCGAACCCCTCCCATCCGCGGATGGGAGGCTGGGGGGGCAGTAATATATTAAGCCCCCCCCCAGCTTAGGGGCTGTAGCAAGGCGGCACCTAGAGGTGGGTTTTTAGTGGGTAGCCCGGGATATCCCGGGGAGTCCCACATAACCCCGGTATTTCTTGCGCCGGGGTATGCATAAAGCATTTTCCCCCTCTATAAAAAAAAAAAAAAAAAAAAAAAAAAAAAAAAAAAAGGCCTTACTCCTTCCTTTGAAATAATGTGTCCAAGGTACGCGACTTCCTTTCGCAGGAATTGGCACTTGTTGGTTTGGAGGGTTAATCCATGTTCTCGAAGGCGGTTTAATAACTTTTTGACCTTGATATTGTGTTCCTGTAACGATGATGCGTAGATCACTATGTCGTCCAAGTAGACAAAGAGGTCTGTTCCTTGAAGTCCAGTGAGTGCTTGATCCATCAGGCGTTGAAAGGTGGGTGGTGCATTCTTTAATCCGAAAGGCATTCGAGAGAATTCGTAATGTCCATTTGGAGTAGTGAATGCTGTTTTTGCTTTATCCTTCGGATCCATCTCTATTCGATGAAATCCACTGGCGAGATCAAAGACTGAAAAATATTTAGCTCCTCCTAATCGATCTAAAATCTCCGTGATTTGAGGTAATGGATATTTATCAGAAATTGTTATTTCATTGAGGCCGCGGAAATCTATTACCAGACGCCAACGTTTCACTCCGTTTTCGTCTTCTTTCTTCGGGACGATCCACAAAGGTGAATTGTATGGAGATTTTGAAGGTGTAATTATACCATTTGACAATAGCGCGTTGATTTGTTTTTGAATTTCCTTTTGACGTATGAGAGGATAGCGATATTGTCTTGTGTTGATTGGAATATCGTTGGATATATGGATTGAATGTTTAAAGTCGCGGGCCTTCCCAAGTTTATCTCCAGGAAGATAAAATCGGTCGGGAAAATCTCTAACTAAATTAGTAACGAAATCTAGTTCCTCCTTGTTCAAATGTTTAGTGTTTAGGGCTTCTAAGATTTTTTGTATTCTATCTTCGCGTGTTTTGAATTTTGACGGGTGTTCTGCAGCTGGGTAAAAATCTTCGTCTGATGAACCGAAGATTTCGAACGGCTCCAATGTTTGTGGTTCTATCTCCACGTCTAAGGGTACATCGCTGGTATTTGTTGCCATAACGTAGCACTTCCCTTCATTGTTCTTTACTACTGCTTCCCCTATGTAAAGATGTTCGAGGGTCTTGATACGCGGTAAATATCCTTCCTTAATCCTCGAGTTTGTTATTGTTATAGCAATCTGTTGCGACGTCCTAGGTTCGATACGATGTTTGGTTGACGTCGGTAGTTCTTTCGTTTGAGGTAGGTCCTGATAATTTGAAAAACGTATAGGTCGGGTTGGTTCATTTTTTAGCACCAAAGTCCCATGATAATAGGAAATTTCGGCCTCCTCTTGTTTTAAAAATGGGCTTCCTATAAGTCCGTCTGCTTCTATTGCAAGCTCTTTTACCACATAGAAAAGTGCGGGAGCTTCGTGGATATGTAGAATTGTTGTTCCTAGAGTATGAATTGGATTAGTAGTAATTCCGGTTAATTCGATTTCTTCCCGAGAGATTATCGCGGCTTTTTCTCCCAGGGCGCTAATGACTACTAAATTAACGGATGCTCCACCATCGATTAAGAATTCTCCCGTTCCTGACTCCAGTTCTGGAACCTTGATTTTGATGCGTGGGGCAGGTGCTTCCTTGATGAGGGTTCCTCTTCGAAGCGGACTGTCCTTTGGCGAGCTTCTTTGTTTCCGCTCATCGTGTCGCCTATACGTTGAGCGCGATCGAAGTTTAAAGACTTGTTTGATTCGGCAGACGAATCTCGCGAGTCTCGTTGATATCTCGGGCTACGCGGACGTTTCCTACAGGATTTTCCGTCATGTCCGGTTATACCGCAATGCCAACAATACAAACTTGGCTTGCGATCTTTATCGTGATTTTTTAAAATGGAATATTGTTTTTCTCCATCATCTGGAAACGATGAGTCGGAGCGATAAGAAGGGGATTTCGAGGGGCTCCGGTGACGCAAGGTCCAGGCCGTCGTGCGTGTCCGTCCTTCTCGGTCCTCTTCAAAACCAGATGTTCTTGTAGACCGATCCCTGTTTTGGTCGTATCTACTCGGAGAAAGTGGGTACGACACTTCACGGTCGTGATTGCGAGAATCTTTGGTGTAATGATCTCTGCGAGACCACCTGGAGGGTGAATCATTACGGGGCGACTGTCGCCGATTCCTTAATTTTCTGTCTATCTGTAGCACGGCGTCGTAAGCTTGTTCAAGTGTATTAATGTCTTGAGTCTGAGCCGACACTTTCCAGGAAATTCGATCCGGTAAACTTTAACGTCCTTTTCCATTTCTTTGACGAAATCTTCAGCGTGATCCAGATATCTTTCCCGGATAGCTCCGCGCGCACAATAAACGAGATGGCTAGTTCTGTCGACGTACTGTCGCAGACTTTCTCCTTCGCGAATGCTTAGTTTCGCGATTTCGACTTGAAAATATGATAAACTTCTTCCCGGCGCGAATCTCTTTTTCAAATGTTGAACTAATTTCTTAACAGAATCGAATTTATGCTCTAACGTGCACCTGCGTGCCGGACCGACCAGTTTCGTTAGAATTATCGCAAGATACTCAGCTTCCGTACCCTCAGGAATCAAAGTTAACCCGTCTTCCACATTTTGTGCAAAGCGCGATAAGGGTGGACTTTCACCGTCGAAGGTTGGAATTGACATAGTAATGTTTTGTATACATGTCCGTTGTGTCAAGAGTGACATTGAGTTTGCAATTGAAACTGTCAGGTTCATAATGTCGTTAGAAGAGATGTTCGCCTGTGTGTTTGTCATTTTGAAAATTACTAAGTGACTTGACTAGAGAAAACTAGTATATTGTCAATACTAAATTACGAGTGATTTTAACGTATTTAAAAACCCAAATTTTACGGCGATTCTAATGTAGTAACATCCCACCGCTGTCACCAGTTCTGTTACGAGCCGGGGCTGCAGCAACGCGAGAGGCCGGCGAGAAGGGTATTTCCCAGGGAATATGGTTTATGAGTTTGTTAGTTAGGTGCGCGGACGAACCTGATGCGAAATCAGGGAGCCGCTAGGATTGTTGACGGCGAGGACGAACCTGATGCGAAATCAGGGAGCCTCTAGGAATGGAGTCACACGCGGACGAACCTGATGCGAAATCAGGGAGCCGCAGGAGGGTAAAACGTCGTGAACGAACCCGATGCGAAATCGGGGAGTCACTAGGATAGAGTTCACAGACGAACCTGGTGCGAAACCAGGGAGCTGTTAGGAGGTTGGATTATTCACAGACGAACCTGGTGCGAAACCAGGGAGCTGTTCGGAAGTTGGTAGATTTACAGACGAACCTGATGCGAAACCAGGGAGCTGTAGGATACGGACGAACCTGATGCGAAATCAGGGAGCCGTAGGAGGGTAAGGTTTCGTGGACAAACCCGATGCGAAATCGGGGAGCCACTGGGTTGGAGAAGATGCTTTGTTTTGGTTAAAGGGTTGCGAACGAACCTGATGCTTGATCAGGGAGTCGCGGGAAATGTTAGTAATGCCTCGTAACTCTTATTTTATGTTTGATACAACTCGAGCGGTAAAGCTGTATCAGTGGGTGAGTGCTACTAATATTATAAGGATCGCTGGGTAAAGATGGGTTTAACGAATCTACTCGATTTATACGTGAACACCATTCATATATTGCATAATCAATTGTGGTACAAATGTAAGTGTCGCGATGAAGTAATAAATAAAGGTGTGTAGTTACCACTAGTTTGCACGGTGTTGACGCACTGGCGATGCGGGGACGTACGAGTGGCTATTTCAAAGTGCCAAATAGAATATAAACCGAACTCGCGGATCCTATAAGGTTAACTTTGATTCTGAGGGAGACTTTAGCTCGATCTTACCCAACTCTGTACGAGCGTGACACGACGTTACTCTACGCGTGACTCTATAGCTTTTAACCAACGAGGGTAGAAACCAAAGGGTTTATATAGTCCCAAAAATGAGTGGGGATGCATTAGAAATTTCCATATAAGGAAATCCTTCGGGGTCGTCGTCGTGTCACTCCCGTTCCCATGGTCGTGATCCAGATGGCCGAGATCATGACCCCCCTTAGTGTGTTTGATAAACGAAAGGATTTTAGGGCGTTTTCCCTTCGCAGACGCGAGCTCGAAAAATGCTTGAGAGCAACGTATGGGAAAATTCCACATACGTAACAGGATTATGTTAGGTTTTTTTGATAGAGGAGCTGCATTTGAGTAATTCGAGTTGAAATTAACTTCGAATTTTTGGATTTTTGTACAGATTTTTGTCAAATATTAAAAAATTTTGTTGAAACCAACTTCGATTTTTCTGGATATGGTAGGTTTTTTGGATAGAGGAGCTGCATTTGAGTAATTTTAGTTGTAATTAACTTCGAATTTTTGAATTTTTGTACAGATTTTTGTCAAATTTTAAAAAATTTTGTTGAACCCAACTTCGATTTTTCTGGATTATGTTAGGTTTTTTGGATAGAGGAGCTGCATTTAAGTAATTTTAGTTGTATTTAACTTCGAATTTTTGGATTTTTGTCCAGATTTTTGTCAAATTTTAAAAAATTTTGTTGAAACCAACTTCGATTTTTCTGGATTATGTTAGGTTTTTTTTTGATAGAGGAGCTGCATTTGAGTAATTTTAGTTTAAATTAACTTCGAATTTTTGGATTTTTGTTCAGATTTTTGTCAAATTTTAAAAAATTTTGTTGAACCCAACTTCGATTTTTCTGGATTATGTTAGGTTTTTTTGATAGAGGAGCTGCATTTGAGTAATTTTAGTTGAAAATAACTTCGCATTTTTGGATTTTTGTACAGATTTCTGTCAAATTATAAAAAATTTTGTTGAAACCAACTTCGATTTTTCTGGATTATGTTAGGTTTTTTTGATAGAGGAGCTGCATTTGAGTAATTTGAGTTGAAATTAACTTCGAATTTTTGGATTTAAGAACCGATTTTTGCCAAATATTAAATAATTTTGTTGAAACCAACTTCGATTATTCTGGATTACGTTAGGTTTGTTTGGTAGCGGAGCTGCATTTGAGTAATTTTAGTTGAAATTAACTTCGATTTTTTGGATTTTTGTCCAGATTTTTGTCAAATTTTATATAATTTTGTTGAAACCAACTTCGATTATTCTGGATTACGTTAGGTTTTTTTGGTAGCGGAGCTGCATTTGAGTAATTTTAGTTGAAATTAACTTCGAATTTTTGGATTTTTGAACAGATTTTTCTCAAATTTTAAAAAATTTGTTGAAGCCTATTTCGATTTTTCTGGATTATGTTAGGTTTTTTGGATAGAGGAGCTGCATTCAAGTAATTTTAGTTGTATTTAACTTCGAATTTTTGGATTTTTGTCCAGATTTTTGTCAAATTTTATAAAATTTTGTTGAACCCAACTTCGATTTTTCTGGATTATGTTAGGTTTTTTTGATAGAGGAGCTGCATTTGAGTAATTTTAGTTGAAATTAACTTCGAATTTTTGGATTTTTGTCCAGATTTTTGTCAAATTTTAAAAAATTATGTTGAAACCTACTTCGATTTTTCTGGATTATGTTAGGTTTTTTTGATAGAGGAGCTGCATTTGAGTAATTCTAGTTGAAATTAACTTCGAATTTTTGGATTTAAGAACCGATTTTTGCCAAATATTAAATAATTTTGTTGAAACCAACTTCGATTATTCTGGATTACGTTAGGTTTGTTTGGTAGCGGAGCTGCATTTGAGTAATTTTAGTTGAAATTAACTTCGATTTTTTGGATTTTTGTACAGATTTTTGTCAAATTTTATAAAATTTTGTTGAACCCTACTTCGATTTTTCTGGATTATGTTAGGTTTTTTGGATAGAGGAGCTGCATTTAAGTAATTTTAGTTGTATTTAACTTCGAATTTTTGGATTTTTGTCCAGAATTTTGTCAAATTTTATAAAATTTTTTAGAACCCAACTTCGATTTTTCTGGATTATGTTAGGTTTTTTTGATAGAGGAGCTGCATTTGAGTAATACCAGTTGAAATTAAATTCGAATTTTTGGATTTTTGAACAGATTTTTCTCAAATTTTAAAAAACTTTGTTGAAACCAACTTCGATTTTTCTGGATTATGTTAGGTTTTTTTGGTAGAGGAGCTGCATTTGAGTAATTTTAGTTGAAATTAACTTCGAATTGTTGGATTTTTGTTCAGATTTTTGTCCAATTTTAAAAAATTATGTTGAAACATACTTCGATTTTTCTGGATTATGTTAGGTTTTTTTGATAGAGGAGCTGCATTTGAGTAATTCTAGTTGAAATTAACTTCGAATTTTTGGATTTTTGAACAGATTTTTGCCAAATTTTAAAAAATTTTGTTGAAACCAACTTCGATTATTCTGGATTACGTTAGGTTTGTTTGGTAGCGGAGCTGCATTTGAGTAATTTTAGTTGAAAATAACTTCGAATTTTTGGATTTTTGTACAGATTTTTGTCAAATTTTAAAAAATTTTGTTGAAACCATCTTAGATTTTTCTGGATTATGTAAAGTTTTTTTGATAGAGGATCTGCATTTGAGTAATTTTAGTTGAAATTAACTTCGAATTTTTGGATTTTTGAACAGATATTTCTCAAATTTTAAAAAATTTGTTGAAGCCTATTTCGATTTTTCTGGATTATGTTAGTTTTTTTGATAGACGAGCTGCATTTGAGTAATTCTAGTTGAAATTAACTTCGAATTTTTGGATTTTTGTCCAGACTTTTGTCAAATTTTAAAAAAGTTTGTTGAAACCAACTTCGATTTTTCTGGATATGGTAGGTTTTTTGGATAGAGGAGCTGCATTTGAGTAATTTTAGTTGAAATTAACTTCGAATTTTTGGATTTTTGAACAGATTTTTGTCAAATTTTAAAAAATTTTGTTGAAACCAACTTCGATTTTTCAGGAATATGTTAGGTTTTTTTGATAGAGGAGCTGCATTTGAGTAATTCTAGTTGAAATTAACTTCGAATTTTTGGATTTTTGTACAGATTTTTGTCAAATTTTAAAAAATTTTGTTGAAACCAACTTCGATTTTTCTGGATATGGTAGGTTTTTGGATAGAGGAGCTGCATTTGAGTAATTTTAGTTGTAATTAACTTCGAATTTTTCGATTTTTGTACAGATTTTTGTCAAATTTTATAAAATTTTGTTGAACCCAACTTCGATTTTTCTGGATTATGTTAGGTTTTTTGGGTAGCGGAGCTGCATTTGAGTAATTTTAGTTGAAATTAACTTCGAATTTTTGGAATTTTGAACAGATTTTTCTCAAATATTAAAAAATTTGTTGAAGCCTATTTCGATTTTTCTGGATTATGTTAGGTTTTTTGGATAGACGAGCTGCATTCGAGTAATTTTAGTTGAAATTAACTTCGAATTTTTGGATTTTTGTACAGATATTTGTCAAATTTTAAAAAATTTTTTTGAAACCAACTTCGATTTTTCTGGATAAGGTAGGTTTTTTGGATAGAGGAGCTGCATTTGAGTAATTTTAGTTGTAATTAACTTCGAATTTTTGGATTTTTGATCAGATTTCTGTCAAATTTTAAAAATTTTGTTGAAACCAACTTCGATTTCTCTGGATTATGTTAGGTTTTTTTGATAGAGGAGCAGCATTCGAGTAATGTTAGTTGAAATTAACTTCGAATTTTTGGATATTTGTCAAATTTTAATAAGTTTTGTTGAAACCAACTTCGATTTTTCTGGATTATGTTAGGTTTTTTTGATAGAGGAGCTGCACTTGAGTAATTTTAGTTGAAATTAACTTCGAATTTTTGGAAGTTTGTACAGATTTTTGTCAAATTTTAAAAAATTTTGCTGAAACGAACTTCGATTTTTCTGGATTATGTTAGGTTTTTTTGATAGAGGAGCTGCATTTGAGTAATTTTAGTTGAAATTAACTTCGAATTTTTGGATTTTTGTACAGATTTTTGTCAAATTTTAAAAAATTTTGTTGAACCCAACTTCGATTTTTCTGCATTATGTTAGGTTTTTTGGATAGAGGAGCTGCATTTGAGAAATTTTAGTTGTAATTAACTTCGAATTTTTGGATTTTTGTATAGATTTTTCTCTATTTTCAACTAAAATTACTCAAATGCAGCTCCTCTATCAAAAAAACCTAACATAATCCAGAAAAATCGAAGTTGGTTTCAACAAAATTTTTTAAAATTTTACAAAAATCTGTACAAAAATCCAAAAATTCGAAGTTAATTTAAACCAAAATTACTCAAATGCAGCTCCTCTATAAAAAAAAACATAACATAATCCAGAAAAATCGAAGTAGGTTTAAACAAAATTTTTTAAAATTTGACAAACATCTGTACAAAAATCCAAAAATTCGAAGTTAATTTCAACTCAAATTACTCAAATGCAGCTCCTCTATCAAAAAAACCTAACATAATCCAGACAAATCGAAGTTGGTTTCAACAAAATTTTTTAAAATTAGACAAAAATCTGTACAAAAATCCAAAAATGCGAAGTTAATTTCAACTAAAATTACTCAAATGCAGCTCCTCTATCAAAAAAACCTAACATAATCCAGAAAAATCGAAGTTGGTTTCAACAAAATTTTTTAAAATTAGACAAAAATCTGTACAAAAATCCAAAAATGCGAAGTTAATTTCAACTAAAATTACTCACATGCAGCTCCTATATCCAAAAATCCTACCATATCCAGAAAAATCGAAGTTGGTTTCAACAAAATTTTTTAAAATTTGACAAAAATCTGTACAAAAATCCAAAAATTCGAAGTTAATTTCGACTAGAATTACTCAAATGCAGCTCCTCTATCAAAAAAACCTAACATATTCCTGAAAAATCGAAGTTGGTTTCAACAAAATTTTTTAAAATTTGACAAAAATCTGTACAAAAATCCAAAAATTCGAAGTTATTTTCAACTAAAATTACTCAAATGCAGCTCCTCTATCAAAAAAACCTAACATAATCCAGAAAAATCGAAGTTGGGTTCAACAAAATTTTATACAATTTGACAAAAATCTGGACAAGAATCCAAAAATTCGAAGTTAAGTACAACTATAATTACTTAAATGCAGCTCCTCTATCCAAAAAACCTAACATAATCCAGAAAAATCGAAGTTGGGTTCAACAAAATTTTATAAAATTTGACAAAAATCTGTACAAAAACCCAAAAATTCGAAGTTAATTTCAACTAAAATTAATCGAATGCTGCTCCTCTATCAAAAAAACCTAACATAATCCAGAGAAATCGAAGTTGGTTTCAACAAAAGTTTTTAAAATTTGACAATAATCTGTACAAGAATACAAAAATTCGAAGTTAATTTCAACTAAAATTACTCAAATGCAGCTCCTCTATCAAAAAAACGTAACATAATCCAGAAAAATCGAAGTTGGTTTCAACAAAATTTTTTAAAATTTGACAAAAATCTGTACAAACATCCAAAAATTCGAAGTTAATTTCAACTAAAATTACTCAACTGCAGCTCCTCTATCAAAAAAACCTAACATAATCCAGAGAAATCGAAGTTAGTTTCAACAAAAGTTTTTAAAATTTGACAATAATCTGTACAAGAATACAAAAATTCGAAGTTAATTTCAACTAAAATTACTCAAATGCAGCTCCTCTATCAAAAAAACGTAACATAATCCAGAAAAATCGAAGTTGGGTTCAACAAAATTTTTTAAAATTTGACAAAAATCTGAACAAAAACCCAAAAATTCGAAGTTAATTACAACTAAAATTACTCAAATGCAGCTCCTCTATCCAAAAAACCTAACATAATCCAGAAAAATCGAAGTTGGTTTCAACAAAATTTTTTAAAATTTGACAAAAATCTGTACAAAAATCCAAAAATTCGAAGTTAATTTCGACTAGAATTACTCAAATGCAGCTCCTCTATCAAAAAAACCTAACATATTCCTGAAAAATCGAAGTTGGTTTCAACAAAATTTTTTAAAATTTGACAAAAATCTGTACAAAAATCCAAAAATTCGAAGTTATTTTCAACTAAAATTACTCAAATGCAGCTCCTCTATCAAAAAAACCTAACATAATCCAGAGAAATCGAAGTTGGTTTCAACAAAAGTTTTTAAAATTTGACAATAATCTGTACAAGAATACAAAAATTCGAAGTTAATTTCAACTAAAATTACTCAAATGCAGCTCCTCTATCAAAAAAACGTAACATAATCCAGAAAAATCGAAGTTGGTTTCAACAAAATTTTTTAAAATTTGACAAAAATCTGTACAAACATCCAAAAATTCGAAGTTAATTTCAACTAAAATTACTCAACTGCAGCTCCTCTATCAAAAAAACCTAACATAATCCAGAGAAATCGAAGTTAGTTTCAACAAAAGTTTTTAAAATTTGACAATAATCTGTACAAGAATACAAAAATTCGAAGTTAATTTCAACTAAAATTACTCAAATGCAGCTCCTCTATCAAAAAAACGTAACATAATCCAGAAAAATCGAAGTTGGGTTCAACAAAATTTTTTAAAATTTGACAAAAATCTGAACAAAAACCCAAAAATTCGAAGTTAATTACAACTAAAATTACTCAAATGCAGCTCCTCTATCCAAAAAACCTAACATAATCCAGAAAGATCGAAGTTGGTTTCAACAAAATTTTTTAAAATTTGACAAAAATCTGTACAAAAATCCAAAAATTCGAAGTTAATTTCGACTAGAATTACTCAAATGCAGCTCCTCTATCAAAAAAACCTAACATATTCCTGAAAAATCGAAGTTGGTTTCAACAAAATTTTTTAAAATTTGACAAAAATCTGTACAAAAATCCAAAAATTCGAAGTTATTTTCAACTAAAATTACTCAAATGCAGCTCCTCTATCAAAAAAACCTAACATAATCCAGAAAAATCGAAGTTGGGTTCAACAAAATTTTATAAAATTTGACAAAAATCTGTACAAAAACCCAAAAATTCGAAGTTAATTACAACTAAAATTACTCAAATGCAGCTCCTCTATCAAAAAAACCTAACATAATCCAGAGAAATCGAAGTTGGTTTCAACAAAAGTTTTTAAAATTTGACAATAATCTGTACAAGAATACAAAAATTCGAAGTTAATTTCAACTAAAATTACTCAAATGCAGCTCCTCTATCAAAAAAACGTAACATAATCCAGAAAAATCGAAGTTGGTTTCAACAAAATTTTTTAAAATTTGACAAAAATCTGTACAAACATCCAAAAATTCGAAGTTAATTTCAACTAAAATTACTCAACTGCAGCTCCTCTATCAAAAAAACCTAACATAATCCAGAGAAATCGAAGTTAGTTTCAACAAAAGTTTTTAAAATTTGACAATAATCTGTACAAGAATACAAAAATTCGAAGTTAATTTCAACTAAAATTACTCAAATGCAGCTCCTCTATCAAAAAAACGTAACATAATCCAGAAAAATCGAAGTTGGGTTCAACAAAATTTTTTAAAATTTGACAAAAATCTGAACAAAAACCCAAAAATTCGAAGTTAATTACAACTAAAATTACTCAAATGCAGCTCCTCTATCCAAAAAACCTAACATAATCCAGAAAGATCGAAGTTGGTTTCACCAAAATTTTTTAAAATTTGACAAAAATCTGTACAAAAATCCAAAAATTCGAAGTTAATTTCGACTAGAATTACTCAAATGCAGCTCCTCTATCAAAAAAACCTAACATATTCCTGAAAAATCGAAGTTGGTTTCAACAAAATTTTTTAAAATTTGACAAAAATCTGTACAAAAATCCAAAAATTCGAAGTTATTTTCAACTAAAATTACTCAAATGCAGCTCCTCTATCAAAAAAACCTAACATAATCCAGAAAAATCGAAGTTGGGTTCAACAAAATTTTATAAAATTTGACAAAAATCTGTACAAAAACCCAAAAATTCGAAGTTAATTACAACTAAAATTACTCAAATGCAGCTCCTCTATCCAAAAACCTAACATAATCCAGAAAAATCGAAGTTGGTTTCAACAAAATTTTTTAAAATTTGACAAAAACCTGTACAAAAATCCAAAAATTCGAAGTTAATTTCAACTAAAATTAATCGAATGCTGCTCCTCTATCAAAAAAACCTAACATAATCCAGAGAAATCGAAGTTGGTTTCAACAAAAGTTTTTAAAATTTGACAATAATCTGTACAAGAATACAAAAATTCGAAGTTAATTTCAACTAAAATTACTCAAATGCAGCTCCTCTATCAAAAAAACGTAACATAATCCAGAAAAATCGAAGTTGGTTTCAACAAAATTTTTTAAAATTTGACAAAAATCTGTACAAACATCCAAAAATTCGAAGTTAATTTCAACTAAAATTACTCAACTGCAGCTCCTCTATCAAAAAAACCTAACATAATCCAGAGAAATCGAAGTTAGTTTCAACAAAAGTTTTTAAAATTTGACAAAAATCTGTACAAAAATCCAAAAATTCGAAGTTATTTTCAACTAACATTACTCAAATGCAGCTCCTCTATCAAAAAAACCTAACATAATCCAGAAAAATCGAAGTTGGGTTCAACAAAATTTTATAAAATTTTACAAAAATCTGCACAAAAATCCAAAAATTCGAAGTTAATTTCAACTAAAATTACTCAAATGCAGCTCCTCTATCAAAAAAAACTAACATAATCCAGAAAAATCGAAGTTGGTTTCAACAAAATTTTTTAAAATTTGACAAACATCTGTACAAAAATCCCAAAATTCGAAGTTAATTTCAACTAAAATTACTCAAATGCAGCTCCGCTACCAAAAAAACCTAACGTAATCCAGAGTAATCGAAGTTGGTTTCAACAAAATTTTTTAAAATTTGACCAAAATCTGTACAAAAATCCAAAAATTCGAAGTTAATTTCAACTAAAATTACTCAAATGCAGCTCCTCTATCAAAAAAACCTAACGTAATCCAGAAAAATCGAAGTTGGTTTCAACACAATTTTTTATAATTTGACAAAAATCTGTACAAACATCCAAAAATTCGATAATAATTTCAATTAAAATTACTCAAATGCAGCTCCTCTATCAAAAAAACCTAACATAATCCAGAAAAATCGAAGTTGGGTTCAACAAAATTTTATAAATTTTTACAAAAATCTGCACAAAAATCCAAAAATTCGAAGTTAATTACAACTAAAATTACTCAAATGCAGCTCCTCTATCAAAAAAACCTAACATAATCCAGAAAAATCGAAGTTGGTTTCAACAAAATTTTTTAAAATTTGACAAACATCTGTACAAAAATCCAAAAATTCGATGTTAATTTCAACTAAAATTACTCAAATGCAGCTCCTTTATCAAAAAAACCTAACATAATCCAGAAAAATCGAAGTTGGGTTCAACAAAATTTTATAAATTTTTACAAAAATCTGTACAAAAATCCAAAAATTCGAAGATAATTTCAACTAGAATTACTCAAATGCAGCTCCTCTATCAAAAAAACCTAACATAATCCAGAAAAATCGAAGTTGGTTTCAACAAAATTTTTTAAAATTTGACAAAAATCTGTACAAGAATCCAAAAATTCGAAATTAATTTCAACTAAAATTACTCAAATGCAGCTCCTCTATCAAAGAAACTTTACATAATCCAGAAAAATCGAAGTTGGGTTCAACAAAATTTTTTAAAATTTGACAAAAATCTGAACAAAAATCCAAAAATTCGAAGATAATTTCAACTAGAATTACTCAAATGCAGCTCCTCTATCAGAAAAACCTAACATAATCCAGAAAAATCGATGTTGGTTTCAACAAAATTTTTTAAAATTTCACAAATATCTGTACAAAAATCCAAAAATTCGAAATTAATTTCAACTATAATTACTCAAATGCAGCTCCTCTATCAAAAAAACCTAACGTAATCCAGAAAAATCGAAGTTGGTTTCAACACAATTTTTTATAATTTGACAAAAATCTGTACAAACATCCAAAAATTCGAAAATAATTTCAACTAAAATTACTCAAATGCAGCTCCTCTATCAAAAAAAGATTACATAATCCAGAAAAATCGAAGTAGGTTTAAACAAAATGTTTAAAAATTTGACAAAAATCTGTACAAAAATCGAAAAATTCGAAGTTATTTTCAACTAAAAATACTCAAATGCAGCTCCTCTATCAAAAAAACCTAACATAATCCAGAAAAATCGAAGTTGGGTTCAACAAAATTTTTTAAAATTTGACAAAAATCTGAACAAAAATCCAAAAATTCGAAGTTATTTTCAACTAAAATTACTCAAATGCAGCTCCTCTATCAAAAAAACCTAACATAATCCAGAAAAATCGAAGTTGGTTTCAACAAAATTTTTTAAAATTTCACAAAAATCTGTACAAAAATCCAAAAATTCGTAGTTAATTTCAACTAAAATTACTCAAATGCAGCTCCTCTATCAAAAAAACCTCACATAATCCAGAAAAATCGAAGTTGGGTTCAACAAAATTTTTTAAAATTTGACAAAAATCTGTACAAAAATCCAAAAATTCGAAGTTAATTTCAACTAAAATTACTCAAATGCAGCTCCTCTATCAAAAAAACCTAACATAATCCAGAAAAATCGAAGTTGGGTTCAACAAAATTTTATAAAATTTTACAAAAACCAAAAATTTGAAGTTAATTACAACTAAAATTAATCAAATGCAGCTCCTCTATCCAAAAAACCTAACATAATCCAGAAAAATCGAAGTTGGTTTCAACAAAATTTTTTAAAATTTCACAAATATCTGTACAAAAATCAAAAAATTCGAAGTTATTTTCAACTAAAAATACTCAAATGCAGCTCCTCTATCAAAAAAACCTAACATAATCCAGAAAAATCGAAGTTGGGTTCAACAAAATTTTTTAAAATTTGACAAAAATCTGTACAAAAATCCAAAAATTCGAAGCAAATTTCAACTGTAATTACTCAAATGCAGCTCCTTTATCAAAACAACATAACATATTCCAGAAAAATCGAAGTTGGTTTCAACAAAATTATTTAAAATTTGACAAAAATCTGTACAAAAATCCAAAAATTCGAAGTTATTTTCAACTAAAATTACTCAAATGCAGGTCCTCTAACAAAAAAACTTTACATAATCCAGAAAAATCGTAGTTGGTTTCAACAAAATTTTTTAAAATTTGAGAAAAATCTGTACAAAAATCCAAAAATTCGAAGCTAATTTCAACTGTAATTACTCAAATGCAGCTCCTTTAACAAAACAACATAACATATTCCAGAAAAATCGAAGTTGGTTTCAACAAAATTTTTTAAAATTTGACAAGAATCTGTACAAAAATTAAAAAATTCGAAGTTATTTTCAACTAAAATTACTCAAATGCAGCTCCTCTAACAAAAAAACTTTACATAATCCAGAAAAATCGAAGTTGGTTTCAACAAAATTTTTTAAAATTTGACAAAAAACTGTACAAAAATCCAAAAAATCGAAGTTAATTTCAACTAGAATTACTCAAATGCAGCTCCTCTATCAAAAAAACCTAACATAATCCAGAAAAATCGAAGTAGGTATAAACAAAATTTTTTAAAATTTGACAAAAATCTGTACAAAAATCCAAAAATTCGAAGTTAATTTCAACTAGAATTACTCAAATGCAGCTCCTCTATCAAAAAATCCTAACATAATCCAGAAAAATCGAAGTTGGGTTCAACAAAATTTTTTAAAATTTTACAAAAATCTGTACAAAAATCCAAAAATTCGAAGATAATTTCAACTAGAATTACTCAAATGCAGATCCTCTATCAAAAAAACCTAACATAATCCAGAAAAATCGAAGTTGGTTTCAACAAAATTTTTTAAAATTTGACAAATATCTGTACAAAAATCCAAAAATTCGAAGTTAATTTCAACTAGAATTACTCAAATGCAGCTCCTCTATCAAAAAAACCTAACATAATCCAGAAAAATCGAAGTTGGTTTCAACAAAATTTTTTAAAATTTGACAAACATCAGTTCAAAAATCCCAAAATTCGAAATTAATTTCACCTAAAATTACTCAAAGGCAGCTCCTCTATCAAAAAAACCTAACGTAATCCAGAAAAATCGAAGTTGGTTTCAACACAATTTTTTATAATTTGACAAAAATCTGTACAAACATCCAAAAATTCGAAGTTAATTTCAACTATAATTACTCAAATGCAGCTCCTCTATCGAAAAAACCTAACGTAATCCAGAAAAATCGAAGTTGGTTTCAACAAAATTTTTTAAAAATTGACAAAAATCTGTAAAAAAATCCAAAAATTCGAAGTTATTTTCAACTAAAATTACTCAAATGCAGCTCCTCTAACAAAAAACTTTACATAATCCAGAAAAATCGAAGTTGGTTTCAACAAAATTTTTTAAAATTTGACAAACATCTGTTCAAAAATCCCAAAATTGGAAGTTAATTTCAACTAAAATTACTCAAATGCAGCTCCTCTATCAAAAAAACCTAACGTAATCCAGAAAAATCGAAGTTGGTTTCAACACAATTTTTTATAATTTGACAAAAATCTGTACAAAGATCCAAAAATTCGAAGTTAATTACAACTAAAATTACTCAAATGCAGCTCCTCTATCCAAAAACCTAAAATATTCCAGAAAAATCGAAGTTGGTTTCAACAAAATTTTTTAAAATTTGACAAAAATCTGTACAAAAATCCAAAAAATCGAAGTTAATTTCAACTAGAATTACTCAAATGCAGCTCGTCTATCAAAAAAACCTAACGTAATCCAGAAAAATCGAAGTTGGTTTCAACACAATTTTTTATAATTTGACAAAAATCTGTACAAAGATCCAAAAATTCGAAGTTAATTACAACTAAAATTACTCAAATGCAGCTCGTCTATCAAAAAAACCTAACATAATCCAGAAAAATCGAAGTTGGTTTCAACAAAATGTTTTAAAATTTGACAAAAATCTGTACAAAAATCCAAAAATTCGAAGCTAATTTCAACTGTAATTACTCAAATGCAGCTCCTTTATCAAAACAACCTAACATATTCTAGAAAAATCGAAGTTGGTTTCAACAAAATTTTTTAAAATTTGACAAAAATCTGTACAAAAATCCAAAAATTCGAAGTTATTTTCAACTAAAAATACTCAAATGCAGCTCCTCTAACAAAAAAACTTTACATAATCCAGAAAAATCGTAGTTGGTTTCAACAAAATTTTTTAAAATTTGAGAAAAATCTGTACAAAAATCCAAAAATTCGAAGCTAATTTCAACTGTAATTACTCAAATGCAGCTCCTTTAACAAAACAACATAACATATTCCAGAAAAATCGAAGTTGGTTTCAACAAAATTTTTAAAAATTGACAAAAATCTGTACAAAAATCCAAAAATTCGAAGTTATTTTCAACTAAAGTTACTCAAATGCAGCTCCTCTATCCAAAAAACCTAACATAATCCCGAAAAATCGAAGTTGGTTTCAACAAAATTTTTTAAAATTTCACAAAAATCTGTACAAAAATCCAAAAATTCGAAGCTAATTTCAACTAAAAATACTCAAATGCAGCTCCTCTATCAAAAAAACCTAACATAATCCAGAAAAATCGAAGTTGGTTTCAACAAAATTTTAAAAAATTGACAAAAATCTGTACAAAAATCCAAAAATTCGAAGTTACTTTCAACTAGAATTACTCAAATGCAGCTCCTCTATCCAAAAAACCTAACATAATCCAGAAAAATCGAAGTTGGTTTCAACAAAATTTTTTAAAATTTCACAAAAATCTGTACAAAAATCCATAAATTCGAAGTTAATTTCAACTAGAATTACTCAAATGCAGCTCCTCTATCAAAAAAACCTAACATAATCCAGAAAAATCGAAGTAGGTTTAAAAAAAATTTTTTTAAATTTGACAAAAATCTGTACAAAAATCCAAAAATTCGAAGTTATTTTCAACTAAAAATACTCAAATGCAGCTCCTCTATCAAAAAAACCTAACATAATCCAGAAAAATCGAAGTTGGTTTCAACAAAATTTTTTAAAATTTGACAAAAATCTGAACAAAAATCCAAAAATTCGAAGTTAATTTCAACTAGAATTACTCAAATGCAGCTCCTCTATCCAAAAAACCTAACATAATCCAGAAAAATCGAAGTTGGTTTCAACAAAATTTTTTAAAATTTGACAAAAATCTGTACAAAAATCCAAAAATTCGAAGTTAATTTCAACTAAAATTACTCGAATGCTGCTCCTCTATCAAAAAAACCTAACATAATCCAGAGAAATCGAAGTGGGTTTCAACAAAATTTTTTAAAATTTGACAAAAATTTGTACAAAAATCCAAAAATTCGAAGTTAATTACAACTAAAATTACTCAAATGCAGCTCCTCTATCCAAATAACCTACCATATCCAGAAAAATCGAAGTTGGTTTCAACAAAATTTTTTAAAATTTGACAAAAATCTGAACAAAAATCCAAAAATTCGAAGTTAATTTCAACTAGAATTACTCAAATGCAGCTCCTCTATCAAAAAAACCTAACATATTCCTGAAAAATCGAAGTTTGTTTCAACAAAATTTTTTAAAATTTGACAAAAATCTGTACAAAAATCCAAAAATTCGAAGTTAATTTCAACTAAAATTACTCGAATGCTGCTCCTCTATCAAAAAAACCTAACATAATCCAGAGAAATCGAAGTTGGGTTCAACAAAATTTTATAAAATTTTACAAAAATCTGCACAAAAATCCAGAAATTCGAAGTTAATTACAAATAAAATTACTCAAATGCAGCTCCTCTATCAAAAAAATCTAACATAATCCAGAAAAATGGAAGTTGGGTTCAACAAAATTTTATAAAATTTTACAAAAATCTGCACAAAAATCCAGAAATTCGAAGTTAATTACAACTAAAATTACTCAAATGCAGCTCCTCTATCCAAAAAACCTAACATAATCCAGAAAAATCGAAGTTGGTTTCAACAAAATTTTTTAAAATTTGATAAAAATCTGTACAAAAATCCAAAAATTCGAAGTTAATTTCAACTAGAATTAGTCAAATGCAGCTCCTCTATCAAAAAAACCTAACATATTCCTGAAAAATCGAAGTTTGTTTCAACAAAATTTTTTAAAATTTGACAAAAATCTGTACAAAAATCCAAAAATTCGAAGTTAATTTCAACTAAAATTACTCGAATGCTGCTCCTCTATCAAAAAAACCTAACATAATCCAGAGAAATCGAAGTTGGGTTCAACAAAATTTTATAAAATTTAACAAAAATCTGCACAAAAATCCAAAAATTCGAAGTTAATTACAACTAAAATTACTCAAATGCAGCTCCTCTATCCAAAAAACCTAACATAATCCAGAAAAATCGAAGTAGGTTTAAACAAAATTTTTTAAAATTTGACAAAAATCTGTACAAAAATCCAAAAATTCGAAGTTATTTTCAACTAAAATTACTCAAATGCAGCTCCTCTATCAAACAAAACCTAACATAATCCAGAAAAATCGAAGTAGGTTTAAACCAAATTTTTTAAAATTTGACAAAAATCTGTACAAAAATCCAAAAATTCGAAGTTATTTTCATCTAAAATTACTCAAATGCAGCTCCTCTATCAAAAAAACCTAACATAACCCAGAAAAATCGAAGTTGGTTTCAACAAAATTTTTTAAAATTTGACAAAAATCTGTACAAAAATCCAAAAATTCGAAGTTAATTTCAACTAGAATTAGTCAAATGCAGCTCCTCTATCAAAAAAACCTAACATAATCCAGAAAAATCGAAGTTGGGTTCAACAAAATTTTATAAAATTTAACAAAAATCTGCACAAAAATCCAAAAATTCGAAGTTAATTACAACTAAAATTACTCAAATGCAGCTCCTCTATCCAAAAAACCTAACATAATCCAGAGTAATCGAAGTTGGTTTCAACAAAATTTTTTAAAATTCGACAAAAATCTGTACAAAAATCCAAAAAATTCGAAGTTATTTTCAACTAAAATTACTCAAATGCAGCTCCTCTATCAAAAAAACTTTACATAATCCAGAAAAATCGAAGTTGGTTTCAACAAAATTTTTTAAAATTTGACAAAAATCTGTACAAAAATCCAAAAATTCGAAGTTAATTACATCTAAAATTACTCAAATGCAGCTCCTCTATCCAAAAAAACCTAACGTAATCCAGAGTAATCGAAGTTGGTTTCAACAAAATTTTTTAAAATTTGACAAAAATCTGTACAAAAATCCAAAAATTCGAAGTTAATTACATCTAAAATTACTCAAATGCAGCTCCTCTATCCAAAAAAACCTAACGTAATCCAGAGTAATCGAAATAGGTTTCAACAAAATTTTTTAAAATTTGACAAAAATCTGTACAAAAATCCAAAAATTCGAAGTTAATTACAACTAAAATTACTCAAATGCAGCTCCTCTATCCAAAAAACCTAACATAATCCAGAAAAATCGAAGTTGGTTTCAACAAAAATTTTTAAAATTTGACAAAAATCTGTACAAAAATCCAAAAATTCGGAGTTAATTTCAACTAAAATTACTCAAATGCAGCTCCTCTATCAAAAAAACCTAACATAATCCAGAAAAATCGAAGTTGGTTTCAACAAAATTTTTTAAAATTTGACAAAAATCTGTACAAAAATCCAAAAATTCGAAGTTAATTACATCTAAAATTACTCAAATGCAGCTCCTCTATCCAAAAAAACCTAACGTAATCCAGAAAAATCGAAGTTGGTTTCAACAAAATTTTTTAAAATTTGACAAACATCTGTACAAAAATCCCAAAATTCGAAGTTAATTTCAAATAAAATTACTCAAATGCAGCTCCGCTACCAAAAAAACCTAACGTAATCCAGAGTAATCGAAGTTGGTTTCAACAAAATTTTTTAAAATTTGACAAAAATCTGTACAAAAATCCAAAAAATTCGAAGTTATTTTCTACTAAAATTACTCAAATGCAGCTCCTCTATCAAAAAAACTTTACATAATCCAGAGTAATCGAAGTTGGTTTCAACAAAATTTTTTAAAATTTGACAAACATCTGTACAAAAATCCCAAAATTCGAAGTTAATTTCAACTAAAATTGCTCAAATGCAGCTCCGCTACCAAAAAAACCTAACGTAATCCAGAGTAATCGAAGTTGGTTTCAACAAAATTTTTAAAATTTGACAATAATCTGTACAAAAATCCAAAAATTCGAAGTTAATTACAACTAAAATTACTCAAATGCAGCTCCTCTATCCAAAAAACCTATCATAATCCAGAAAAATCGAAGTTGGTTTCAACAAAATTTTTTAAAATTTGACAAACATCTGTACAAAAATCCAAAAATTCGAAGTTAATTTCAACTAAAATTACTCAAATGCAGCTCCGCTACCAAAAAAACCTAACGTAATCCAGAGTAATCGAAGTTGGTTTCAACAAAATTTTTTAAAATTTGACAAACATCTGTACAAAAATCCAAAAATTCGAAGTTAATTTCAACTAAAATTACTCAAATGCAGCTCCGCTACCAAAAAAACCTAACGTAATCCAGAGTAATCGAAGTTGGTTTCAACAAAATTTTTTAAAATTTGACCAAAATCTGTACAAAAATCCAAAAATTCGAAGTTATTTTCAACTAAAATTACTCAAATGCAGCTCCTCTATCAAAAAAACTTTACATAATCCAGAAAAATCGAAGTTGGTTTCAACAAAATTTTGTAAAATTTGACAAAAATCTATACAAAAATCCAAAAATTCGAAGTTATTTTCAACTAAAATTACTCAAATGCAGCTCCTCTATCAAAAAAACTTAACATAATCCAGAAAAATCGAAGATGGTTTCAACAAAATTTTTTAAAATTTGACAAAAATCTGTACAAAAATTCAAAAATTCGAAGTTATTTTCAACTAAAATTACTCAAATGCAGCTCCTCTATCAAAAAAACCTAACATAATCCAGAAAAATGGAAGTTGGTTTCAACAAAATTTTTTAAAATTTGACAAATATCTGTACAAAAATCCAAAAATTCGAAGTTATTTTCAACTAAAATTACTCAAATGCAGCTCCTCTATCAAAAAAACCTAACATAATCCAGAAAAATCGAAGTTGGCTTCAACAAAATTTTTTAAAATTTGACAAGAATCTGTACAAAAATCCAAAAATTCGAAGTTATTTTCAACTAAAATTACTCAAATGCAGCTCCTCTATCAAAAAAACTTTACATAATCCAGAAAAATCGAAGTTGGTTTCAACAAAATTTTTTAAAATTTGACAAAAATCTGTACAAAAATCCAAAAATTCGAAGTTAATTTCAACTAAAATAACTCGAAAGCTGCTCCTCTATCAAAAAAACCTAACATAATCCAGAGAAATCGAAGTTGGTTTCAACAAAATTTTTTAAAATTTGACAAAAATCTGTACAAAAATCCAAAAATTCGAAGTTAATTTCAACAAAATTACTCAAATGCAGCTCCTCTATCAAAAAAACCTAACATAATCCAGAAAAATCGAAGTAGGTTTAATCAAAATTTTTTAAAATTTGACAGAAATCTGTACAAAAATCCAAAAATTCGAAGTTATTTTCAACTAAAATTACTCAAATGCAGCTCCTCTATCAATAAAACCTAACATAATCCAGAAAAATCGAAGTTGGTTTCAACAAAATTTTTTAAAATTTGACAAGAATCTGTACAAAAATCCAAAAATTCGAAGTTATTTTCAACTAAAATTACTCAAATGCAGCTCCTCTATCAAAAAAACTTTACATAATCCAGAAAAATCGAAGTTGGTTTCAACAAAATTTTTTAAAATTTGACAAAAATCTGTACAAAAATCCATAAATTCGAAGTTATTTTCAACTAAAATTACTCAAATGCAGCTCCTCTATCAAAAAAACTTTACATAATCCAGAAAAATCGAAGTTGGTTTCAACAAAATTTTTTAAAATTTGACAAAAATCTGTACAAAAATCCAAAAATTCGAAGTTATTTTCAACTAAAATTACTCAAATGCAGCTCCTCTATCAAAAAAACCTAACATAATCCAGAAAAATGTAAGTTGGTTTCAACAAAATTTTTTAAAATTTGACAAGAATCTGTACAAAAATCCAAAAATTCGAAGTTAATTTCAACTAAAATTACTCAAATGCAGCTCCTCTATCAAAAAAACTTTACATAATCCAGAAAAATCGAAGTTGGTTTCAACAAAATTTTAAAAAATTGACAAAAATCTGTACAAAAATCCAAAAATTCGAAGTTACTTTCAACTAGAATTACTCAAATGCAGCTCCTCTATCCAAAAAACCTAACATAATCCAGAAAAATCGAAGTTGGTTTCAACAAAATTTTTTAAAATTTCACAAAAATCTGTACAAAAATCCATAAATTCGAAGTTAATTTCAACTAGAATTACTCAAATGCAGCTCCTCTATCAAAAAAACCTAACATAATCCAGAAAAATCGAAGTAGGTTTAAAAAAAATTTTTTTAAATTTGACAAAAATCTGTACAAAAATCCAAAAATTCGAAGTTATTTTCAACTAAAAATACTCAAATGCAGCTCCTCTATCAAAAAAACCTAACATAATCCAGAAAAATCGAAGTTGGTTTCAACAAAATTTTTTAAAATTTGACAAAAATCTGAACAAAAATCCAAAAATTCGAAGTTAATTTCAACTAGAATTACTCAAATGCAGCTCCTCTATCCAAAAAACCTAACATAATCCAGAAAAATCGAAGTTGGTTTCAACAAAATTTTTTAAAATTTGACAAAAATCTGTACAAAAATCCAAAAATTCGAAGTTAATTTCAACTAAAATTACTCGAATGCTGCTCCTCTATCAAAAAAACCTAACATAATCCAGAGAAATCGAAGTGGGTTTCAACAAAATTTTTTTAGATTTGACAAAAATTTGTACAAAAATCCAAAAATTCGAAGTTAATTACAACTAAAATTACTCAAATGCAGCTCCTCTATCCAAATAACCTACCATATCCAGAAAAATCGAAGTTGGTTTCAACAAAATTTTTTAAAATTTGACAAAAATCTGAACAAAAATCCAAAAATTCGAAGTTAATTTCAACTAGAATTACTCAAATGCAGCTCCTCTATCAAAAAAACCTAACATATTCCTGAAAAATCGAAGTTTGTTTCAACAAAATTTTTTAAAATTTGACAAAAATCTGTACAAAAATCCAAAAATTCGAAGTTAATTTCAACTAAAATTACTCGAATGCTGCTCCTCTATCAAAAAAACCTAACATAATCCAGAGAAATCGAAGTTGGGTTCAACAAAATTTTATAAAATTTTACAAAAATCTGCACAAAAATCCAGAAATTCGAAGTTAATTACAAATAAAATTACTCAAATGCAGCTCCTCTATCAAAAAAATCTAACATAATCCAGAAAAATGGAAGTTGGGTTCAACAAAATTTTATAAAATTTTACAAAAATCTGCACAAAAATCCAGAAATTCGAAGTTAATTACAACTAAAATTACTCAAATGCAGCTCCTCTATCCAAAAAACCTAACATAATCCAGAAAAATCGAAGTTGGGTTCAACAAAATTTATAAAATTTAACAAAAATCTGCACAAAAATCCAAAAATTCGAAGTTAATTACAACTAAAATTACTCAAATGCAGCTCCTCTATCCAAAAAACCTAACATAATCCAGAAAAATCGAAGTAGGTTTAAACAAAATTTTTTAAAATTTGACAAAAATCTGTACAAAAATCCAAAAATTCGAAGTTATTTTCAACTAAAATTACTCAAATGCAGCTCCTCTATCAAACAAAACCTAACATAATCCAGAAAAATCGAAGTAGGTTTAAACCAAATTTTTTAAAATTTGACAAAAATCTGTACAAAAATCCAAAAATTCGAAGTTATTTTCATCTAAAATTACTCAAATGCAGCTCCTCTATCAAAAAAACCTAACATAACCCAGAAAAATCGAAGTTGGTTTCAACAAAATTTTTTAAAATTTGACTAAAATCTGTACAAAAATCCAAAAATTCGAAGTTAATTTCAACTAGAATTAGTCAAATGCAGCTCCTCTATCAAAAAAACCTAACATAATCCAGAAAAATCGAAGTTGGGTTCAACAAAATTTTATAAAATTTAACAAAAATCTGCACAAAAATCCAAAAATTCGAAGTTAATTACAACTAAAATTACTCAAATGCAGCTCCTCTATCCAAAAAACCTAACATAATCCAGAGTAATCGAAGTTGGTTTCAACAAAATTTTTAAAATTTGACAAAAATCTGTACAAAAATCCAAAAAATTCGAAGTTATTTTCAACTAAAATTACTCAAATGCAGCTCCTCTATCAAAAAAACTTTACATAATCCAGAAAAATCGAAGTTGGTTTCAACAAAATTTTTAAAATTTGACAAAAATCTGTACAAAAAATCCAAAAATTCGAAGTTAATTACATCTAAAATTACTCAAATGCAGCTCCTCTATCCAAAAAAACCTAACGTAATCCAGAGTAATCGAAGTTGGTTTCAACAAAATTTTTTAAAATTTGACAAAAATCTGTACAAAAATCCAAAAATTCGAAGTTAATTACATCTAAAATTACTCAAATGCAGCTCCTCTATCCAAAAAAACCTAACGTAATCCAGAGTAATCGAAATAGGTTTCAACAAAATTTTTTAAAATTTGACAAACATCTGTACAAAAATCCAAAAATTCGAAGTTAATTACAACTAAAATTACTCAAATGCAGCTCCTCTATCCAAAAAACCTAACATAATCCAGAAAAATCGAAGTTGGTTTCAACAAAAATTTTTAAAATTTGACAAAAATCTGTACAAAAATCCAAAAATTCGGAGTTAATTTCAACTAAAATTACTCAAATGCAGCTCCTCTATCAAAAAAACCTAACATAATCCAGAAAAATCGAAGTTGGTTTCAACAAAATTTTTAAAATTTGACAAAAATCTGTACAAAAATCCAAAAATTCGAAGTTAATTACATCTAAAATTACTCAAATGCAGCTCCTCTATCCAAAAAAACCTAACGTAATCCAGAAAAATCGAAGTTGGTTTCAACAAAATTTTTTAAAATTTGACAAACATCTGTACAAAAATCCCAAAATTCGAAGTTAATTTCAAATAAAATTACTCAAATGCAGCTCCGCTACCAAAAAAACCTAACGTAATCCAGAGTAATCGAAGTTGGTTTCAACAAAATTTTTTAAAATTTGACAAAAATCTGTACAAAAATCCAAAAAATTCGAATATTTTCAACTAAAAATACTCAAATGCAGCTCCTCTATCAAAAAAACTTTACATAATCCAGAGAAATCGATGTTGGTTTCAACAAAATTTTTTAAAATTTTCAAAAATCTGTACAAAAATCCAAAAATTCGAAGATATTTTCAACTAAAATTACTCAAATGCAGCTCCTCTATCAAAAAAACTTTACATAATCCAGAAAAATCGAAGTAGGTTTAAACAAATTTTTTTAAAATTTGACAAAAATCTGTACAAAAATCCAAAAATTCGAAGTTATTTTCAACTAAAAATACTCAAATGCAGCTCCTCTATCAAAAAAACTTTACATAATCCAGAGAAATCGATGTTGGTTTCAACAAAATTTTTTAAAATTTTCAAAAATCTGTACAAAAATCCAAAAATTCGAAGTTATTTTCAACTAAAATTACTCTAATGCAGCTCCTTTATCAAAAAAACCTAACATATTCCAGAAAAATCGATGTTGGTTTCAACAAAATTTTTTAAAATTTGACAAAAATCTGTACAAAAATCCAAAAATTCGAAGTTATTTTCAACTAAAATTACTCAAATGCAGCTCCTCTATCAAAAAAACCTAACATAATCCAGAAAAATCGAAGTAGGTTTAAATAAAATTTTTTAAAATTTGACAAAAATCTGTACAAAAATCCAAAAATTCGAAGTTATTTTCAACTAAAATTACTCAAATACAGCTTCTCTAACAAAAAAACTTTACTTAATATAGAAAAATCGAAGTTGGTTTCAACAAAATTTTTTAAAATTTGACAAAAATCTGTACAAAAATCCAAAAATTCGAAGTTAATTTCAACTAAAATTATTCAAATGCAGCTCCTCTATCAAAAAAACTTTTACATAATCCAGAAATATCGAAGTTGGTTTCAACAAAATTTTTTAAAATTTGACAAAAATCTGTACAAAAATCCAAAAATTCGAAGTTAATTTCAACTAAAATTATTCAAATGCAGCTCCTCTATCAAAAAAACTTTTACATAATCCAGAAATATCGAAGTTGGTTTCAACAAAATTTTTTAAAATTTGACAAAAATCTGTACAAAAATCCAAAAATTCGAAGTTATTTTCAACTAAAAATACTCAAATGCAGCTCCTCTATCAAAAAACTTTACATAATCCAGAGAAAACGATGTTGGTTTCAACAAAATTTTTTAAAATTTTCAAAAATCTGTACAAAAATCCAAAAATTCGAAGTTATTTTCAATTAAAATTACTCAAATGCAGCTCCTTTATCAAAAAAACCTAACATATTCCAGAAAAATCGATGTTGGTTTCAACAAAATTTTTTAAAATTTGACAAAAATCTGTACAAAAATCCAAAAATTCGAAGTTATTTTCAACTATAATTACTCAAATGCAGCTCCTCTATCAAAAAAACTTTACATAATCCAGAAAAAAAGAAGTTGGTTTCAACAAAATTTTTTAAAATTTGACAAAAATCTGTACAAAAATCCAAAAATTCGAAGTTAAGTTCAACTAGAATTACTCAAATGCAGCTCCTCTATCAAAAAAACCTAACATAATCCAGAAAAATCGAAGTTGGGTTCAACAAAATTTTATAAAATTTAACAAAAATCTGCACAAAAATCCAAAAATTCGAAGTTAATTACAACTAAAATTACTCAAATGCAGCTCCTCTATCCAAAAAACCTAACATGATCCAGAAAAATCGAAGTTGGTTTCAACAAAATTTTTTAAAATTTGACAAAAATCTGTACAAAAATCCCAAAATTCGAAGTTAATTTCAACTAAAATTACTCAAATGCAGCTCCTTTATAAAAAAAACCTAACATATTCCAGAAAAATCGATGTTGGTTTCAACAAAATTTTTTAAAATTTGACAAAAATCTGTACAAAAATCCAAAAATTCGAAGATATTTTCAACTAAAATTACTCAAATGCAGCTCCTCTATCAAAAAAACCTAACATATTCCAGAAAATTCGAAGTTGGTTTCAACAAAATTTTTTAAAATTTGACAAAAATCAGTACAAAAATCCAAAAATTCGAAGTTATTTTCAACTAAAATTACTCAAATGCAGCTCCTCTATCAAAAAAACCTAACATAATCCAGAAAAATCGAAGTAGATTTAAACAAAATTTTTTAAAATTTGACAAAAATCTGTACAAAAATCCAAAAATTCGAAGTTATTTTCAACTAAAAATACTCAAATGCAGCTCCTCTATCAAAAAAACTTTACATAATCCAGAGAAATCGATGTTGGTTTCAACAAAATTTTTTAAAATTTTCAAAAATCTGTACAAAAATCCAAAAATTCGAAGTTATTTTCAACTAAAATTACTCAAATGCAGCTCCTTTATCAAAAAAACCTAACATATTCCAGAAAAATCGATGTTGGTTTCAACAAAATTTTTTAAAATTTGACAAAAATCTGTACAAAAATCCAAAAATTCGAAGATATTTTCAACTAAAATTACTCAAATGCAGCTCCTCTATCAAAAAAACTTTACATAATCCAGAAAAATCGAAGTAGGTTTAAACAAATTTTTTTAAAATTTGACAAAAATCTGTACAAAAATCCAAAAATTCGAAGTTATTTTCAACTAAAAATACTCAAATGCAGCTCCTCTATCAAAAAAACTTTACATAATCCAGAGAAATCGATGTTGGTTTCAACAAAATTTTTTAAAATTTTCAAAAATCTGTACAAAAATCCAAAAATTCGAAGTTATTTTCAACTAAAATTACTCTAATGCAGCTCCTTTATCAAAAAAAACCTAACATATTCCAGAAAAATCGATGTTGGTTTCAACAAAATTTTTTAAAATTTGACAAAAATCTGTACAAAAATCCAAAAATTCGAAGTTATTTTCAACTAAAATTACTCAAATGCAGCTCCTCTATCAAAAAAACCTAACATAATCCAGAAAAATCGAAGTAGGTTTAAATAAAATTTTTTAAAATTTGACAAAAATCTGTACAAAAATCCAAAAATTCGAAGTTATTTTCAACTAAAATTACTCAAATACAGCTTCTCTAACAAAAAAACTTTACTTAATATAGAAAAATCGAAGTTGGTTTCAACAAAATTTTTTAAAATTTGACAAAAATCTGTACAAAAATCCAAAAATTCGAAGTTAATTTCAACTAAAATTATTCAAATGCAGCTCCTCTATCAAAAAAACTTTTACATAATCCAGAAATATCGAAGTTGGTTTCAACAAAATTTTTTAAAATTTGACAAAAATCCAAAAATTCGAAGTTATTTTCAACTAAAAATACTCAAATGCAGCTCCTCTATCAAAAAACTTTACATAATCCAGAGAAAACGATGTTGGTTTCAACAAAATTTTTTAAAATTTTCAAAAATCTGTACAAAAATCCAAAAATTCGAAGTTATTTTCAACTAAAATTACTCAAATGCAGCTCCTCTATCAAAAAAACCTAACATAATCCAGAAAAATCGAAGTAGGTTTAAATAAATTTTTTTAAAATTTGACAAAAATCTGTACAAAAATCCAAAAATTCGAAGTTATTTTCAACTAAAATTACTCAAATGCAGCTCCTTTATCAAAAAAACCTAACATATTCCAGAAAAATCGATGTTGGTTTCAACAAAATTTTTTAAAATTTGACAAAAATCTGTACAAAAATCCAAAAATTCGAAGTTATTTTCAACTAAAATTACTCAAATGCAGCTCCTCTATCAAAAAAACTTTACATAATCCAGAAAAAAAGAAGTTGGTTTCAACGAAATTTTTTAAAATTGGACAAAAATCTGTACAAAAATCCTAAAATTCGAAGTTATTTTCAACTAAAATTACTCAAATGCAGCTCCTTTATCAAAAAAACCTAACATATTCCAGAAAAATCGAAGTTGGTTTCAACAAAATTTTTTAAAATTTGACAAAAATCTGTACAAAAATCCAAAAATTCGAAGTTAATTTCAACTAAAATTACTCAAATGCAGCTCCTCTATCAAAAAAACCTAACATAATCCAGAAAAATCGAAGTAGGTTTAAACAAAATTTTTTAAAATTTGACAAAAATCTGTACAAAAATCCAAAAATTCGAAGTTATTTTCAACTAAAATTACTCAAATACAGCTTCTCTAACAAAAAAACTTAACTTAATATAGAAAAATCGAAGTTGGTTTCAACAAAATTTTTTAAAATTTGACAAAAATCTGTACAAGAATCCAAAAATTCGAAGTTAATTTCAACTAAAATTACTCAAATGCAGCTCCTCTATCAAAAAAACTTTTACATAATCCAGAAATATCGAAGTTGGTTTCAACAAAATTTTTTAAAATTTGACAAAAATCTGTACAAAAATCCAAAAATTCGAAGTTATTTTCAACTAAAAATACTCAAATGCAGCTCCTCTATCAAAAAAACTTTACATAATCCAGAGAAATCGATGTTGGTTTCAACAAAATTTTTTAAAATTTTCAAAAATCTGTACAAAAATCCAAAAATTCGAAGTTATTTTCAACAAAAATTACTCAAATGCAGCTCCTTTATCAAAAAAACCTAACATATTCCAGAAAAATCGATGTTGGTTTCAACAAAATTTTTTAAAATTTGACAAAAATCTGTACAAAAATCCAAAAATTCGAAGTTATTTTCAACTAAAATTACTCAAATGCAGCTCCTCTATCAAAAAAACTTTACATAATCCAGAAAAATCGAAGTAGGTTTAAACAAATTTTTTTAAAATTTGACAAAAATCTGTACAAAAATCCAAAAATTCGAAGTTAATTTCAACTAAAATTACTCAAATGCAGCTCCTCTATCAAAAAAACTTTACATAATCCAGAAAAATCGAAGTTGGTTTCAACAAAATTTTTTAAAATTTGTCAAAAATCTGTACAAAAATCTAAAAATTCGAAGTTAATTTCAACTAAAATTACACAAATGCAGCTCCTCTATCAAAAAAACCTTACATAATCCAGAAAAATCGAAGTAGGTTTAAACAAAATTTTTTAAAATTTGACAAAAATCTGTACAAAAATCCAAAAATTCGGAGTTATTTTCAACTAAAATTACTCAAATGCAGCTCGTCTATCAAAAAAACCTAACATAATCCAGAAAAATCGAAGTAGGTTTAAACAAAATTTTTTAAAATTTGACAAAAATCTGTACAAAAATCCAAAAATTCGAAGATATTTTCAACTAAAATTACTCAAATGCAGCTCCTCTATCAAAAAAACCTAACATATTCCAGAAAATTCGAAGTTGGTTTCAACAAAATTTTTTAAAATTTGACAAAAATCAGTACAAAAATCCAAAAATTCGAAGTTATTTTCAACTAAAATTACTCAAATGCAGCTCCTCTATCAAAAAAACCTAACATAATCCAGAAAAATCGAAGTAGATTTAAACAAAATTTTTTAAAATTTGACAAAAATCTGTACAAAAATCCAAAAATTCGAAGTTATTTTCAACTAAAAATACTCAAATGCAGCTCCTCTATCAAAAAAACTTTACATAATCCAGAGAAATCGATGTTGGTTTCAACAAAATTTTTTAAAATTTTCAAAAATCTGTACAAAAATCCAAAAATTCGAAGTTATTTTCAACTAAAATTACTCAAATGCAGCTCCTTTATCAAAAAAACCTAACATATTCCAGAAAAATCGATGTTGGTTTCAACAAAATTTTTTAAAATTTGACAAAAATCTGTACAAAAATCCAAAAATTCGAAGATATTTTCAACTAAAATTACTCAAATGCAGCTCCTCTATCAAAAAAACTTTACATAATCCAGAAAAATCGAAGTAGGTTTAAACAAATTTTTTTAAAATTTGACAAAAATCTGTACAAAAATCCAAAAATTCGAAGTTATTTTCAACTAAAAATACTCAAATGCAGCTCCTCTATCAAAAAAACTTTACATAATCCAGAGAAATCGATGTTGGTTTCAACAAAATTTTTTAAAATTTTCAAAAATCTGTACAAAAATCCAAAAATTCGAAGTTATTTTCAACTAAAATTACTCTAATGCAGCTCCTTTATCAAAAAAACCTAACATATTCCAGAAAAATCGATGTTGGTTTCAACAAAATTTTTTAAAATTTGACAAAAATCTGTACAAAAATCCAAAAATTCGAAGTTATTTTCAACTAAAATTACTCAAATGCAGCTCCTCTATCAAAAAAACCTAACATAATCCAGAAAAATCGAAGTAGGTTTAAATAAAATTTTTTAAAATTTGACAAAAATCTGTACAAAAATCCAAAAATTCGAAGTTATTTTCAACTAAAATTACTCAAATACAGCTTCTCTAACAAAAAAACTTTACTTAATATAGAAAAATCGAAGTTGGTTTCAACAAAATTTTTTAAAATTTGACAAAAATCTGTACAAAAATCCAAAAATTCGAAGTTAATTTCAACTAAAATTATTCAAATGCAGCTCCTCTATCAAAAAAACTTTTACATAATCCAGAAATATCGAAGTTGGTTTCAACAAAATTTTTTAAAATTTGACAAAAATCCAAAAATTCGAAGTTATTTTCAACTAAAAATACTCAAATGCAGCTCCTCTATCAAAAAACTTTACATAATCCAGAGAAAACGATGTTGGTTTCAACAAAATTTTTTAAAATTTTCAAAAATCTGTACAAAAATCCAAAAATTCGAAGTTATTTTCAACTAAAATTACTCAAATGCAGCTCCTCTATCAAAAAAACCTAACATAATCCAGAAAAATCGAAGTAGGTTTAAATAAAATTTTTTAAAATTTGACAAAAATCTGTACAAAAATCCAAAAATTCGAAGTTATTTTCAACTAAAATTACTCAAATGCAGCTCCTTTATCAAAAAAACCTAACATATTCCAGAAAAATCGATGTTGGTTTCAACAAAATTTTTTAAAATTTGACAAATATCTGTACAAAAATCCAAAAATTCGAAGTTATTTTCAACTAAAATTACTCAAATGCAGCTCCTCTATCAAAAAAACTTTACATAATCCAGAAAAAAAGAAGTTGGTTTCAACGAAATTTTTTAAAATTGGACAAAAATCTGTACAAAAATCCTAAAATTCGAAGTTATTTTCAACTAAAATTACTCAAATGCAGCCCCTCTATCAAAAAAACCTAACATAACCCAGAAAAATCGAAGTTGGTTTCAACAAATTTTTTTAAAATTTGACAAAAATCTGTACAAAAATCCAAAAATTCGAAGTTAATTACAACTAAAATTACTCAAATGCAGCTCATCTATCCAAAAAACCTTAAATAATCCAGAAAAATCGAAGTTGGTTTCAACAAAATTTTTTAAAATTTGACAAAAATCTCTACAAAAATCCAAAAAATCGAAGTTAATTTCAACTAGAATTACTCAAATGCAGCTCGTCTATCAAAAAAACCTAACATAATCCAGAAAAATCGAAATAGGCTTCAACAAAATTTTTTAAAATTTGACAAAAATCTGTACAAAAATCCAAAAATTCGAAGTTAATTACAACTAAAATTACTCAAATGCAGCTCCTTTATCAAAAAAAACCTAACATATTCCAGAAAAATCGAAGTTGGTTTCAACAAAATTTTTTAAAATTTGACAAAAATCTGTACAAAAATCCAAAAATTCGAAGTTAATTTCAACTAAAATTACTCAAATGCAGCTCCTCTATCAAAAAAACCTAACATAATCCAGAAAAATCGAAGTAGGTTTAAACAAAATTTTTTAAAATTTGACAAAAATCTGTACAAAAATCCAAAAATTCGAAGTTATTTTCAACTAAAATTACTCAAATACAGCTTCTCTAACAAAAAAACTTAACTTAATATAGAAAAATCGAAGTTGGTTTCAACAAAATTTTTTAAAATTTGACAAAAATCTGTACAAGAATCCAAAAATTCGAAGTTAATTTCAACTAAAATTACTCAAATGCAGCTCCTCTATCAAAAAAACTTTTACATAATCCAGAAATATCGAAGTTGGTTTCAACAAAATTTTTTAAAATTTGACAAAAATCTGTACAAAAATCCAAAAATTCGAAGTTATTTTCAACTAAAAATACTCAAATGCAGCTCCTCTATCAAAAAAACTTTACATAATCCAGAGAAATCGATGTTGGTTTCAACAAAATTTTTTAAAATTTTCAAAAATCTGTACAAAAATCCAAAAATTCGAAGTTATTTTCAACAAAAATTACTCAAATGCAGCTCCTTTATCAAAAAAACCTAACATATTCCAGAAAAATCGATGTTGGTTTCAACAAAATTTTTTAAAATTTGACAAAAATCTGTACAAAAATCCAAAAATTCGAAGTTATTTTCAACTAAAATTACTCAAATGCAGCTCCTCTATCAAAAAAACTTTACATAATCCAGAAAAATCGAAGTAGGTTTAAACAAATTTTTTTAAAATTTGACAAAAATCTGTACAAAAATCCAAAAATTCGAAGTTATTTTCAACTAAAAATACTCAAATGCAGCTCCTCTATCAAAAAAACTTTACATAATCCAGAGAAATCGATGTTGGTTTCAACAAAATTTTTTAAAATTTGACAAAAATCTGTACAAGAATCCAAAAATTCGAAGTTAATTTCAACTAAAATTACTCAAATGCAGCCCCTCTATCAAAAAAACTTTACATAATCCAGAGAAATCGATGTTGGTTTCAACAAAATTTTTTAAAATTTGACAAAAATCTGTACAAGAATCCAAAAATTCGAAGTTAATTTCAACTAAAATTACTCAAATGCAGCTCCTCTATCAAAAAAACTTTTACATAATCCAGAAATATCGAAGTTGGTTTCAACAAAATTTTTTAAAATTTGACAAAAATCTGTACAAAAATCCAAAAATTCGAAGTTATTTTCAACTAAAAATACTCAAATGCAGCTCCTCTATCAAAAAAACTTTACATAATCCAGAGAAATCGATGTTGGTTTCAACAAAATTTTTTAAAATTTTACAAAAATCTGTACAAAAATCCAAAAATTCGAAGTTATTTTCAACTAAAATTACTCAAATGCAGCTCCTTTATCAAAAAAACCTAACATATTCCAGAAAAATCGAAGTAGGTTTCAACAAAATTTTTTAAAATTTCACAAAAATCTGTACAAAAATCCAAAAATTCGAAGTTATTTTCAACTAAAATTACTCAAATGCAGCTCCTCTATCAAAAAAACTTTACATAATCCAGAAAAAAAGAAGTTGGTTTCAACAAAATTTTTTAAAATTTGTCAAAAATCTGTACAAAAATCTAAAAATTCGAAGTTAATTTCAACTAAAATTACACGAATGCAGCTCCTCTATCAAAAAAACCTAACATAATCCAGAAAAATCGAAGTAGGTTTAAACAAAATTTTTTAAAATTTGACAAAAATCTGTACAAAAATCCAAAAATTCGAAGTTATTTTCAACTAAAATTACTCAAATACAGCTCCTCTATCAAAAAACCTAACATAATCCAGAAAAATCGAAGTTGGTTTCAACAAAAATTTTTTAAAATTTGACAAACATCTGTACAAAAATCCCAAAATTCGAAGTTAACTTCAACTAAAATTACTCAAATGCAGCTCCTCTATCAAAACACCTAACATAATCCAGAAAAATCGAAGTAGGTTTAAACAAAATTTTTTAAAATTTGACAAACATCTGTACAAAAATCCCAAAATTCGAAGTTAATTTCAACTAAAATTACTCAAATGCAGCTTCTCTATCCAAAAAACCTAACATAATACAGAAAAATCGAAGTTGGTTTCAACAAAAATTTTTTAAAATTTGACAAACATCTGTACAAAAATCCCAAAATTCGAAGTTAATTTCAACTAAAATTACTCAAATGCAGCTCCTCTATCAAAAAAACCTAACATAATCCAGAAAAATCGAAGTTGGTTTCAACAAAATTTTTTAAAATTTCAGAAAGATCTGTACAAAAATCCAAAAATTCGAAGTTAATTTCAACTAAAATTACTCAAATGCAGCTCCTCTATCAAAAAAACTTTACATAATCCAGAAAAATCGAAGTTGGTTTCAACAAAATTTTTTAAAATTTGTCAAAAATCTGTACAAAAATCTAAAAATTCGAAGTTAATTTCAACTAAAATTACACAAATGCAGCTCCTCTATCAAAAAAACCTTACATAATCCAGAAAAATCGAAGTAGGTTTAAACAAAATTTTTTAAAATTTGACAAAAATCTGTACAAAAATCCAAAAATTCGGAGTTATTTTCAACTAAAATTACTCAAATGCAGCTCGTCTATCAAAAAAACCTAACATAATCCAGAAAAATCGAAGTAGGTTTAAACAAAATTTTTTAAAATTTGACAAAAATCTGTACAAAAATCCAAAAATTCGAAGTTAATTTCAACTAAAATTACTCAAATGCAGCTCCTCTATAAAAAAAAAACCTAACATAATCCAGAAAAATCGAAGTAGGTTTAAACAAAATTTTTTAAAATTTGACAAACATCTGTACAAAAATCCCAAAATTCGAAGTTAATTTCAACTAAAAATACTCAAATGCAGCTTCTCTATCCAAAAAACCTAACATAATACAGAAAAATCGAAGTTTGTTTCAACAAAATTTTTTAAAATTTCACAAAAATCTGTACAAAAATCCAAAAATTCGAAGTTAATTTCAACTAAAATTACTCAAATGCAGCTCCTCTATCAAAAAAACCTAACATAATCCAGAAAAATCGAAGTAGGTTTAAACAAAATTTTTTAAAATTTGACAAAAATCTGTACAAAAATCCAAAAATTCGAAGTTAATTTCAACTAAAATTACTCAAATGCAGCTCCTCTATCAAAAAAAACCTAACATAATCCAGAAAAATCGAAGTAGGTTTAAACAAAATTTTTAAAAATTTGACAAAAATCTGTACAAAAATCCAAAAATTCGAAGTTATTTTCAACTAAAATTACTCAAATGCAGCTCCTCTATCAAAAAAACCTAACATAATCCAGAAAAATCGAAGTAGGTTTAAACAAAATTTTTTAATATTTGACAAAAATCTGTACAATAATCCAAAAATTCGAAGTTAATTTCAACTAAAATTACTCAAATGCAGCTCCTCTATAAAAAAAATCCTAACATAATCCAGAAAAATCGAAGTAGGTTTAAACAAAATTTTTTAAAGTTTGACAAACATCTGTACAAAAATCCCAAAATTCGAAGTTAATTTCAACTAAAATTACTCAAATGCAGCTTCTCTATCCAAAAAACCTAACATAATCCAGAAAAATCGAAGTTGGTTTCAACAAAATTTTTTAAAATTTCACAAAAATCTGTACAAAAATCCAAAAATTCGAAGTTAATTTCAACTAAAATTACTCAAATACAGCTCTTTTATCAAAAAATCCTAACATATTCCAGAAAAATCGAAGTTGGTTTCCACAAAATTTTTTAAAATTTTACAAAAATCTGTACAAAAATCCAAAAATTCGAAGTTAATTTCAACTAAAATTACTCAAATGCAGCTCCTCTATCAAAAAAACCTAACATAATCCAGAAAAATCGAAGTAGGTTTAAACAAAATTTTTTAAAATTTGACAAAAATCTGTACAAAAATCCAAAAATTCGAAGTTATTTTCAACTAAAATTACTCAAATGCAGCTCCTCTATCCAAAAAACCTAACATAATCCAGAAAAATCGAAGTTGGTTTCAACAGAATTTTTTAAAATTTGACAAAAATCTGTACAAGAATCCAAAAATTCGAAGTTAATTTCAACTAAAATTACTCAAATGCAGCTCCTCTATCAAAAAAACTTTACATAATCCAGAGAAATCGATGTTGGTTTCAACAAAATTTTTTAAAATTTTACAAAAATCTGTACAAAAATCCAAAACTTCGAAGTTAATTTCAACTAAAATTACTCAAATGCAGCTCCTCTATCAAAAAAACCTAACATAATCCAGAAAAATCGAAGTAGGTTTAAACAAAATTTTTTAAAATTTGACAAAAATCTGTACAAAAATCCAAAAATTCGAAGTTAATTTCAACTAAAATTACTCAAATGCAGCTCCTCTATCAAAAAAAACCTAACATAATCCAGAAAAATCGAAGTAGGTTTAAACAAAATTTTTTAAAATTTGACAAAAATCTGTACAAAAATCCAAAAATTCGAAGTTATTTTCAACTAAAATTACTCAAATGCAGCTCCTCTATCAAAAAACCTAACATAATCCAGAAAAATCGAAGTAGGTTTAAACAAAATTTTTTAAAATTTGACAAACATCTGTATAACAATCCCAAAATTCGAAGTTAATTTCAACTAAAATTACTCAAATGCAGCTTCTCTATCCAAAATACCTAACATAATCCAGAAAAATCGAAGTTGGTTTCAACAAAATTTTTTAAAATTTGACAAAAATCTGTACAAAAATCCAAAAATTCGAAGTTATTTTCAACTAAAAATACTCAAATGCAGCTCCTCTATCAAAAAAACCTAACATAATCCAGAAAAATCGATGTTGGTTCCAACAAAATTTTTTAAAATTTCACAAAAATCTGTACAAAAATCCAAAAATTCGAAGTTAATTTCAACTAAAATTACTCAAATGCAGCTCCTCTATCAAAAAAACTTTACATAATCCAGAAAAATCGAAGTTGGTTTCAACAAAATTTTTTAAAATTTGTCAAAAATCTGTACAAAAATCTAAAAATTCGAAGTTAATTTCAACTAAAATTACTCAAATGCAGCTCCTCTATCAAAAAAACCTAACATAATCCAGAAAAATCGAAGTAGGTTTAAACAAAATTTTTTAAAATTTGACAAAAATCTGTACAAAAATCCAAAAATTCGAAGTTATTTACAACTAAAATTACTCAAATGCAGCTCGTCTATCAAAAAAACCTAACATAATCCAGAAAAATCGAAGTTGGTTTCAACAAAAATTTTTTAAAATTTGACAAACATCTGTACAAAAATCCCAAAATTCGAAGTTAATTTCAACTAAAATTACTCAAATGCAGCTCCTCTATCAAAAAAACCTAACATAATCCAGAAAAATCGAAGTAGGTTTAAACAAAATTTTTTAAAATTTGACAAAAATCTGTACAAAAATCCAAAAATTCGAAGTTATTTTCAACTAAAATTACTCAAATGCAGCTCCTCTATCAAAAAAACCTAACATAATCCAGAAAAATCGAAGTAGGTTTAAACAAAATTTTTTAATATTTGACAAAAATCTGTACAAAAATCCAAAAATTCGAAGTTAATTTCAACTAAAATTACTCAAATGCAGCTGTCACGTCCCGGGTGTAGGTCTTAGGGGAACAATGACATAGGGGGATTTTTGGGAGTCCAGGCGAGGATCTTGAATCCTGCACGCTGGGGAAGAGGGAATTTTAGGCGAGGATCTTGAATCCTGCACGCTGATTTAGAGGGAATTTTAGGCGAGGATCTTGAATCCTGCACGCTGGGTTGAAAGGAAAGTAGGCGAGGATCTTGAATCCTGCACGCTGGGTCGAAAGGAAAGTAGGCGAGGATCTTGAATCCTGCACGCTGGTTTGAGAGGGAATTTAGGCGAGGATCTTGAATCCTGCACGCTGGGTTGAAAAGAAAGTAGGCGAGGATCTTGAATCCTGCACGCTGGGGTAGAGGGAGGTTTAGGCGAGGATCTTGAATCCTACACGCTGGGGTAGAGGGAAGTTTAGGATATAGATACACTGAGGAGACACCCGTTAGATCACTTGTAGTTTTTACTGAGGTGCGGTAATCGGATTTACCTTTGCATGAATATAAGAAAGCCGAATGTAACGTTTCTGCGAAATACGTCTAGATTTACGGCTATACGTAGGCTATGCAGAAGAACGTTTGTAAACACTGAGAACACTCGAGCTCGCGAACCGAGATCAGCTGTTGCAGCGGTCCGTTATGTTTGGGATCGTCGTAGCCGAAAGATTAACACAATGACTTGACGGGTGATTTAAATATCCGTTTATTCAGTTAAACATGAATGTTTACCATGTACTGCGTTAATGGTGCAGTAAGCGATGGTTGTTAGCGTATGACATTTATAAATATGTATATATACAGTTTAAGGTTTATGTATGGACGTGAAATACAATAAAAGATAGTAAAATAGTATGTAATAAGCTTTTAGCGTTGACAAGACAAATGGAATGGTTGCAATAAGCGTTAACAAGCAAATAATATGATCGCAATGAGCGTTAATAAGAGGATTAATACGAAAAGCAAATAAGAATAGTAATATGGGATGTGGGTGATATACAATGTTATTAATAATAATGATAATAGCTTACAGTAGCTGCCGTAGATAATCGTTTCGTAGAACACTGATTGTAATGATGCAGTAAGCTAACACAGTAGAAATATCAAAAGCAACGTAACACTTCGCGGGAGTGGTTTCCGTAGAAGAGCGCGTCGAAAAGTTTCCGTAGAAGAGCGTGTCGAAAAGTTTCCGTAGAAGAGCGTGTCGAAAAGTTTCCGTAGAAGAGGACGAGGACCTCTTGGGTCCTCGTATTTATGTAAAATCAAAAGATTGTTAGGGGCGAAGGGCGGTTGCAGTATGCAACCTTGGCCTATATTGACACGTGCCGCGGTAGCATTTCCGGGGTTTTTGCAAGGACCAAAGGTCGATCTATATTTAGAATTGGAAGACAAGGGAATTTTGTCTTCCGGGGTTTTTATACACGTGGTTTGGAGATGCTCGCCTCCTTGGATGGGTTTTAAGAGTTTTAATGGGAAAGGGGTGATCGTGGTTTTGATTTGGAGGGTCTTAGGGGAGGGGTGAGACGTGGTCTCGATTTAGGAGGTTTTTTTGGGACGAGGGACTTGCTTAGATTTTGTAATAGGGGGAGTTTGTGCCTCGTAGGGCGAATAATTGAAGGAGGTTTCGTACCAATCGTCATGAGATGGGGACCGCTAAGGTACATCGTCAAGGCGGTCAGTGGTCGGGGACAAAGGGTTAAATGGTTGATTTTGAGGAGCTTTGGTGGAGTGATTTTGATAGTAAGCTTTTATCTCTAAGATAATATTGCGCGAAAATTTGGTGGGACATCACACCTTCCCCCTTATGCGAAGAAATGCACGCATTTCTTAACAATAAGGTTCGGGGTGGATTTGGTTGTTCGTAATAGGGGTCCATACGGGGCGAAGGGGCAGTGGCATCTTGGAGTTGCTCTAAGATGACTGATGTTGGAGGGGAAGGAGTCATCTATAGCGATGACCGTTTGCGAAGGCGCCTCCCTGCTGATGACTTATGAGATGATTATAGAGAGGAGGGATGCGATATTCCTTCCTTCCCTGTGGACGGCATAGCCGCTGTAGATGGTGATTGCAAAAATGTTGCTGTAGCAACGATCTAGGGCGGAAAATTTATTAGAGTATTTTGTTTAAGCTGACTTTGGGTCAACCGGGACTCTCGCGCATTTGGATATCGCGACCGTAATATATTTTGCACCGTAGGCTCCTACTCAGTTTCGAAGGATAACCATAGTTTGTTTTGTTTTCAATGTCTTCAAAAATCGGTTTCTGGTTAAGTATCCGAGTTAATTTCCCGAATAATACTTCATGCTGAGTGTATTTAGTGCACTCGCGGACACTGGCATTATACGAGAACGCGGCCAAATTGGTCCATTCGTCCCAGTCTATGTATCTACCGATTAACAATTTTAAAAATTCGGTTAACACGATTTGCAATTTCTCTAAAGAGCTTTTAGACCGTGGGTGAAAGGCTATGGTTCGGAATTGTTGGACTTTCCATTTCCACGGTGCTGCTTTCGTGAAATTGCGAGTATTTTGTGCTGCTTGGTCGGTGAGAATGGCTCTAGGATCTCCGAAGTGATAGCTGAATCTATTAATAAATGCGTCAGTGGTCTTAATTGATGTTAATAGGCTGAGAAGCACGCACATAAAATATTTTACGAATAAACCCTGTATGGGTATTATATAAGTGTTGCCTGCTCCTGTTGTAGGCAATCGTTCACGTATGTTTTCTGGTGAGGGAATCGGTGGAATTTCTGCAGATGTTATCCGCCGCATCTTTCTGTGTAGTTGAGTCCTTCTGCATTTCCTTCTCTGGCGAGCGCTGGGTGTGGGTGTTGCAGAGTCGACGCAGTAGCTGTCACTTGTTGGTGCATGTTTCGACGATTTTGAGAACCGAGGCCTCTTAGGGCTGATTGGTCTACATTTGGGCCAGTCCTCCAAGTAGTCATCAGATTTTTCGCGTAGTCGTTTGCAGCATGCCTCCACTGCAGGGGAATTGTGGGGTAAGGCGTCTGTAGCGACGTGGAATTCCAGTTCAAATTTCGGCCATTGCAGGATGGGTTCCTTCTGCAAGACCGCCTTGAAGTCGTCAAAACCGGTTTTCTGGGACGGTCCCCAGTTAAATGCTGGGTTTTTCTTCGAAAGTTGGGTTAACGGGCGAGCATTTTTATAAAATTCCAGGATAAACCTTCTATGATATCCGGTTAATTCAAGGAAATTTTTGATTCGTTCTGGCATGCGAGGTGCAGCTTCAGAGAACCTATCGCTTTCCCCAGGAGTCGGGTACTCTTTGGAGATTGACTGAAGTAAGTCTTCTGCCCTTGAAGGAGTTTTCGCAGAAATTTTTAATACTACCAGTTCCAGTGTAGCCGCAAGAGACTTTTGAGGGTTTAGGGGAAGGGTTGGATTGGCGTATAGCGCAGGGGCTAAGAATGAGTGCACCGGCGCGGGTGCCTCGAGATGGTGGATCGACGGATCCAGGGCTAGGAGGGACTTGTTTTTTATTAGGGGGTGGATGGGGGTGATGCCTATAGGCGTTGTAGTCTCTTTTCGTCGTACTAATTTGGATTCTGGAGTTTTTCTGTCGGATTCCTCTACTTCGATGGTGGGCATGATGCTTGGAGTGTCAATCTCGCTGGAGTTTATAATTTGCAGGTGGCCCTTTAGGTCTGGATTAGCTGTATGTACGGAAAAGGCGGATATTGACCTCGTCTGTAGCGCGACCGGGTTTAGTAGCACTGTAGCGACTCTTGTGGTACCGCTGGTGTCTTGGGGTGTATCGTAAGTGGGCGCGCTTCTGCTTGTCCCACTCCATAGTTTGCATCTATCGGTGTGCGGAGGGGTAGTTCCTGGCTCCGTTTCCCACAAGGCTCTAGGATCCTCGTGAATGGTAAGGATGCGTTTTCTACATTCGGATGTCTTGTGTCCAGGCTTCTCACAGTATCCAGAGATTTCTAGTTCCGTCGGCCTGGGAGGTGGAGGTTGAGTCTCGTCCCAGTAGGTGACCTGGGGTTTGGGTACTTGGGACCCATATTCCGCGGCGCGGTTTAAAGAGTTCCTCTCGGAAGGTTGAGCTGGCGGGCCTTGGTTGCTCCAACAGAACCTTGCGTCGTGTCCTGTCTTGTTGCAGAGTTGGCATGTTGGTCTGGGAGTCTTCTGTTCTGAGAACCTGAGATGGTCCCTCTCAATTTCCTTGTCCACAAGGGCAGCCAAGTTGAACGCGTCGTCGAGCGTTTCGAATTGATTTTGTAGTAGTCTTGTTCTTATAGGGGGCGGAAGACCATCGACGAATGAGTCTAATGTTAGGCGATCTAGATACTGAGGGTGATTTCGCATGAAGTCGGGGTAATTTTCCGTATCTTCTTCTAGAATGGCGAATCGGAGGTCCTTAACGCGTGAAATATATTCTAACATGTGCTCGTTGGTTCCCTTAATCACGTTGGTGAGTTCTCCACGATAGTGGTCCGACGTTTTTGCAGGGGAGAAGGTATGCTTAAGTTGTTTAATTAAGTCTCTTACGGTATCAAAGACCCTATCCTCAACAGCCAAGCACGCATGGTCTTGCAGTTTATTTCTCAACAACCTCGCTAGCTGGGGTTCGGCTTGCGAGGGAATCAGAGCCTTAGCCCTATTGCAGGCTCTCGCGAATTGCAAAACGGACATGTTGTGACCGTTAAACACTGGGACCGTTTCTACGGCGTCTTTCAAAGTGATCTGGGGCGATAGATCCTGGTCCGGATCATAATTATAATTTAATACTGGTTTTCTATCGAAACGGGAGGAACCCGGCGTGGCAAAATTATTCGCCGTTGGCGGGGGTGCAAGAAGTTTTTCCATCATTCCGCGAATGGTTTGAATCCGCCTGGAGAGACCTTCCAACGCGGGGCCGTCCGAACCGGAGACTACGCCTGAACGCGTATTAGATTCCCGGTCTACGACAAATTCCGCGTACAAGTTTTCAATTTCGGCTTGCTTTTGCTGTATTAATTGCACCTGCTCCCTTTTTTCAGCGATTGCTGTAACTACAGTGTTAGGGGAAGGACCCGCGTTTTGAGCCATAATGCGAGAGTCCTCGGTATCGCCGTACAAGGACATGATACTTTGTATTTCTTAAGTGGCGTTTTGAAGGATTTTAATACTTTCGGCGACCGGCAGCCGTTATTTACAAATCGGGGTATAACTATAGTTATTCTTGATAATTATCGAACCGACGGTAGCTCTTATTCGAGAGCAAATAACTTTCAAAGCACTCGATGCAGTTTCTTATTGGGCGTTCTGGAATTAATGATTTTCTGCATCGAGGGCAATAGACTGGGGTTCTATACGTATAGTAAAAATGAGTCCAATATATCTCTACGGTATCTGCGGGCGCTAGGCTAGAACACTTTAAGCAAACCTCGCTGCCGTCAATGGTTGTCGCTACGCCTCCCGAAATGCAGGTTAGCGCGTTTAAATATGCCGTCAAACTTTGTAATCTGCGGCTCCGGTAAGATGGTTGACACCAACTAGGGTGTTCAATGCACATTTTAAATAGTGGGACTTTGTGGGTACCGCGTCACAGAATTTATTTCTTATCAACGGTAAACGTAAATCCCGCCGCTGTCACCAAAATTATGTCACGTCCCGGGTGTAGGTCTTAGGGGAACAATGACATAGGGGGATTTTTGGGAGTCCAGGCGAGGATCTTGAATCCTGCACGCTGGGGAAGAGGGAATTTTAGGCGAGGATCTTGAATCCTGCACGCTGATTTAGAGGGAATTTTAGGCGAGGATCTTGAATCCTGCACGCTGGGTTGAAAGGAAAGTAGGCGAGGATCTTGAATCCTGCACGCTGGGTCGAAAGGAAAGTAGGCGAGGATCTTGAATCCTGCACGCTGGTTTGAGAGGGAATTTAGGCGAGGATCTTGAATCCTGCACGCTGGGTTGAAAAGAAAGTAGGCGAGGATCTTGAATCCTGCACGCTGGGGTAGAGGGAGGTTTAGGCGAGGATCTTGAATCCTACACGCTGGGGTAGAGGGAAGTTTAGGATATAGATACACTGAGGAGACACCCGTTAGATCACTTGTAGTTTTTACTGAGGTGCGGTAATCGGATTTACCTTTGCATGAATATAAGAAAGCCGAATGTAACGTTTCTGCGAAATACGTCTAGATTTACGGCTATACGTAGGCTATGCAGAAGAACGTTTGTAAACACTGAGAACACTCGAGCTCGCGAACCGAGATCAGCTGTTGCAGCGGTCCGTTATGTTTGGGATCGTCGTAGCCGAAAGATTAACACAATGACTTGACGGGTGATTTAAATATCCGTTTATTCAGTTAAACATGAATGTTTACCATGTACTGCGTTAATGGTGCAGTAAGCGATGGTTGTTAGCGTATGACATTTATAAATATGTATATATACAGTTTAAGGTTTATGTATGGACGTGAAATACAATAAAAGATAGTAAAATAGTATGTAATAAGCTTTTAGCGTTGACAAGACAAATGGAATGGTTGCAATAAGCGTTAACAAGCAAATAATATGATCGCAATGAGCGTTAATAAGAGGATTAATACGAAAAGCAAATAAGAATAGTAATATGGGATGTGGGTGATATACAATGTTATTAATAATAATGATAATAGCTTACAGTAGCTGCCGTAGATAATCGTTTCGTAGAACACTGATTGTAATGATGCAGTAAGCTAACACAGTAGAAATATCAAAAGCAACGTAACACTTCGCGGGAGTGGTTTCCGTAGAAGAGCGCGTCGAAAAGTTTCCGTAGAAGAGCGTGTCGAAAAGTTTCCGTAGAAGAGCGTGTCGAAAAGTTTCCGTAGAAGAGGACGAGGACCTCTTGGGTCCTCGTATTTATGTAAAATCAAAAGATTGTTAGGGGCGAAGGGCGGTTGCAGTATGCAACCTTGGCCTATATTGACACGTGCCGCGGTAGCATTTCCGGGGTTTTTGCAAGGACCAAAGGTCGATCTATATTTAGAATTGGAAGACAAGGGAATTTTGTCTTCCGGGGTTTTTATACACGTGGTTTGGAGATGCTCGCCTCCTTGGATGGGTTTTAAGAGTTTTAATGGGAAAGGGGTGATCGTGGTTTTGATTTGGAGGGTCTTAGGGGAGGGGTGAGACGTGGTCTCGATTTAGGAGGTTTTTTTGGGACGAGGGACTTGCTTAGATTTTGTAATAGGGGGAGTTTGTGCCTCGTAGGGCGAATAATTGAAGGAGGTTTCGTACCAATCGTCATGAGATGGGGACCGCTAAGGTACATCGTCAAGGCGGTCAGTGGTCGGGGACAAAGGGTTAAATGGTTGATTTTGAGGAGCTTTGGTGGAGTGATTTTGATAGTAAGCTTTTATCTCTAAGATAATATTGCGCGAAAATTTGGTGGGACATCACACAGCTCCTCTAACAAAAAAACTTTACATAATCCAGAAAAATCGAAGTTGGTGTCAACAAAATTTTTTAAAATTTGACAAAAATCTGTACAAAAATCCAAAAATTCGAAGTTAATTTCAACTAGAATTACTCAAATGCAGCTCCTCTATCAAAAAAACCTAACATAATCCAGAAAAATCGAAGTTGGGTTCAACAAAATTTTATAAAATTTTACAAAAATCTGCACAAAAATCCAAAAATTCGAAGTTAATTACAACTAAAATTACTCAAATGCAGCTCCTCTATCCAAAAAACCTAACATAATCCAGAAAAATCGAAGTTGGTTTCAACAAAATTTTTTAAAATTTTACAAATATCTGCACAAAAATCCAAAAATTCGAAGTTAATTTCAACTAGAATTACTCAAATGCAGCTCCTCTATCAAAAAAACCTAACATAATCCAGAAAAATCGAAGTTGGGTTCAACAAAATTTTATAAAATTTTACAAAAATCTGCACAAAAATCCAAAAATTCGAAGTTAATTTCAACTAAAATTACTCAAATGCAGCTCCTTTATCAAAAAACCTAACATATTCCAGACAAATCGAAGTTGGTTTCAACAAAATTTTTTAAAATTTGACAAAAATCTGTACAAAAATCCAAAAATTCGAAGTTATTTTCAACTAAAATTACTCAAATGCAGCTCCTCTATCAAAAAAACCTAACATAATCCAGAAAAATCGAAGTTGGTTTCAACAAAATTTTTTAAAATTTGACAAAAATCTGTACAAACATCCAAAAATTCGAAGATAATTTCAACTAAAATTACTCAAATGCAGCTCCTCTATCAAAAAAATCTAACATAATCCAGAAAAATCGAAGTTGGTTTCAACAAAATTTTTTAAAATTTGACAAAAATCTGTACAAAAATCCAAAAATTCGAAGTTAATTTCAACTAAAATTACTCAAATGCAGCTCCTCTATCCAAAAAACCTAACATAATCCAGAAAAATCGAATTTGGTTTCAACAAAATATTTTAAAATTTCACAAAAATCTGTACAAAAATCCAAAAATTCGAAGTTAATTTCAACTAAAATTACTCAAATGCAGCTCCTTTATCAAAAAAACCTAACATATTCCAGACAAATCGAAGTTGGTTTCAACAAAATTTTTTAAAATTTGACAAAAATCTGTACAAAAATCCAAAAATTCGAAGTTATTTTCAACTAAAATTACTCAAATGCAGCTCCTCTAACAAAAAAACTTTACATAATCCAGAAAAATCGAAGTTGGTGTCAACAAAATTTTTTAAAATTTGACAAAAATCTGTACAAAAATCCAAAAATTCGAAGTTATTTTCAACTAAAATTACTCAAATGCAGCTCCTCTAACAAAAAAACTTTACATAATCCAGAAAAATCGAAGGTGGTTTCAACAAAATTTTATAAAATTTAACAAAAAACTTTACATACTCCAGAAATATCGAAGTTGGTTTCAACAAAATTTTTTAAAATTTGCCAAAAATCTGTACAATAATCCAAAAATTCGAAGTTAATTTCAACTAGAATTACTCAAATGCAGCTCCTCTATCAAAAAAACCTAACATAATCCAGAAAAATCGAAGTTGGGTTCAACAAAATTTTATAAAATTTTACAAAAATCTGCACAAAAATCCAAAAATTCCAAGTTAATTTCAACTAAAATTACTCAAATGCAGCACCTCTATCAAAAAAACCTAACATAATCCAGAAAAATCGAAGTTGGTTTCAACAAAATTTTTTAAAATTTGACAGAAATCTGTACAAAAATCCAAAAATTCGAAGTTATTTTCAACTAAAATTACTCAAATGGAGCTCCTCTATCAAAAAAACCTAACATAATCCAGAATAATCGAAGTTGGGTTCAACAAAATTTTATAAAATTTTACAAAAATCTGCACAAAAATCCAAAAATTCGAAGTTAATTACAACTAAAATTACTCAAATGCAGCTCCTCTATCCAAAAAACCTAACATAATCCAGAAAAATCGAATTTGGTTTCAACAAAATATTTTAAAATTTCACAAAAATCTGTACAAAAATCCAAAAATTCGAAGTTAATTTCAACTAAAATTACTCAAATGCAGCTCCTCTATCAAAAAAACCTAACATAATCCAGAAAAATCGAAGTTGGTGTTGTGCCGTGACGCCTGGGGGTGGAGATTCTGGGTACGAATCTCGGGGTGCTCCTGGGCGTCCTTCACTATCGTCGTCCACGGGCTCCGAAGGGTCGGGTGATTGTGCCGGGACGGGAGGATTCGGTTATGAACCCGGAGGTAGGAGATCGTTGCAGGTCGAAGAGTTGGAACTCACCGTAAGGTTTAACAAGTTTATGTGATCCCGATCTGGGTGACAATGACACTGTGCCTAGTTTGGCATGAGTCTCGAAAAGTCGGGTGGTGTTCCCGTAACAAAGCTTTATCAAGTCTGTGTTCGCAATGTTTGTACATGTTCTTATACCTATCGTCGGGACGAAGCGGGGACCATCGGGGTCTCCGCCTTTGGCCTGGTTTTCCGATATTTCACCATGTGCTGATGGTCGCGGTGCACTTCCGAAATCCCTTGCGTGGCTGTGCCGGATTTCGGCCGTTCGATTGTCGCAATCGGTATGCGCGTGGTGTCGGCGGCCTTAGGTGTCGGCCCGGGCACCACATTGGTTTCACCAAAATTTTTTAAAATTTGACAAAAATCAGTACAAGAATCCAAAAATTCGAAGTTAATTTCAACTAGAATTACTCAAATGCAGCTCCTCTATCAAATAAACCTAACATAATCCAGAAAAATCGAAGTTGGGATCAACAAAATTTTTTAAAATTTGACAAATATCTGTACAAAAATCCAAATATTCGAAGTTAATTTCAACTAAAATTACTCAAATGCAGCTCCGCTACCAAAAAAACATAACGTAATCCAGAATAATCGAAGTTGGTTTCAACAAAATTTTTTAAAATTTTACAAAAATCTGTACAAAAATCCAAAAATTCGAAGTTAATTTCAACTAAAATTACTCAAATGCAGCCCTCTATCAAAAAAACCTAACATAATCCAGAAAAATCGAAGTTAGGTTCAACAAAATTTTTTAAAATTTGACAAAAATCTGTACCAAGAATCCAAAAATTTGAAGTTAATTTCAACTAAAATTACTCAAATGCAGCTCCTCTATCAAAAAAACTTTACATAATCCAGCGAATATTTGGTTTTTTGTACAGATTTTTGTAAAATTTTAAAAAATTTTGTTGAAACCAACTTCGATTTCTCTGGATTGTGTTAGGTTTTTTTGATAGAGGGCTGCATTTGAGTAATTTTAGTTGAAATTAACTTCGAATTTTGGGACTTTTTTACAGATGTTTGTAAAATTTTAAAAAATTTTGTTGAAACCAACTTCGATTATTCTGGATTACGTTAGGTTTTTTTGGTAGCGGAGCTGCATTTGAGTAATTTTAGTTGAAATTAACTTCGAATATTTGGATTTTTGTACAGATATTTGTCAAATTTTATAAAATTTTGTTGAACCCAACTTCGATTTTTCTGGATTATGTTAGGTTTTTTGGATAGAGGAGCTGCATTTAAGTAATTTTAGTTGAAATTAACTTCGAATATTTGGATTTTTGTACAGATATTTGTCAAATTTTAAAAAATTTTGTTGAACCCAACTTCGATTTTTCTGGATTATGTTAGGTTTTTTTGATAGAGGAGCTGCATTTAAGTAATTCTAGTTGAAATTAACTTCGACTTTTTGGATTTTTGTACAGATTTTTGTCAAATTTTATAAAATTTTGTTGAAACCAACTTCGATTTTTCTGGATTATGTTAGGTTTTTTGGATAGAGGAGCTGCATTTAAGTAATTTTAGTTGTAATTAACTTCGAATATTTGGATTTTTGTACAGATATTTGTCAAATTTTATAAAATTTTGTTGAACCCAACTTCGATTTTTCTGGATTATGTCAGGTTTTTTTGATAGAGGAGCTACATTTGAGTAATTTTAGTTGAAATTAACTTCGAATTTTTGGATGTTTGTACAGATTTTTGTCAAATTACAAAAAATTTTGTTGAAACCAACTTCGATTTTTCTGGATTATGTAAAGTTTTTTTGATAGACGGCTGCATTTGATTAATTTTAGTTGAAATTAACTTGGAATTTTTGGATTTTTGTACAGATATTTGTCAAATTTTAAAAAATTTTGTTGAAACCAACTTCGATTTATCAGGAATATGTTAGGTTTTTTTGATAGAGGAGCTGCATCTGAGTAATTCTAGTTGAAATTAACTTCGAATTTTTTGATTTTTGTACAGATTTTTATCAAATTTTAAAAAATTTTGTTGAGACCATCTTAGATTTTTCTGGATTATGTAAAGTTTTTTTGATAGAGGAGCTGCATTTGAGTAATTTGAGTTGAAATTAACTTCGAATTTTTGGATTTTTGTACAGATTTTTGTCAAATTTTAAAAAATTTTGTTAAAACCAACTTCGATTATTCTGGATTACGTTAGGATTCTTCGGTAGCGGAGCTGCATTTGAGTAATTTTAATTGAAATTAACTTCGAATTTTTGGATTTTTTGTACAGATTTTTGTCAAATTTTATAAAATTTTGTTGAACCCAACTTCGATTTTTCTGGATTATGTTTGGTTTTTTGGATAGAGGAGCTGCATTTGAGTAATTTTAGTTGAAATTAACTTCGAATTTTTGGATTTTTGTACAGATTTTTGTAATATTTTAAAAAATTTTGTTGAAACCAACTTCGATTTCTCTGGATTATGTTAGGTTTTTTTGATAGAGGAGCAGCATTCGAGTAATGTTAGTTGAAATTAACTTCGAATTTTTGGATTTTTGTCAAATTTTAAAAAGTTTTGTTGAAACCAACTTCGATTTTTCTGGATTATGTTAGGTTTTTTTGATAGAGGAGCTGCACTTGAGTAATTTTAGTTGAAATTAACTTCGAATTTTTGGATGTTTGTACAGATTTTTGTCAAATTATAAAAAATTATGTTGAAACCAACTTAGATTTTTCTGGATTATGTTACGTTTTTTTGATAGAGGAGCTGCATTTGAGTAATTTTAGTTGAAATTAACTTCGAATTTTTGGATTTTTGAACAGATTTTTCTCAAATTTTAAAAAATTTTTTGAAGCCTATTTCGATTTTTCTGGATTATGTTAGGTTTTTTTGATAGAGGAGCTGCATTTGAGTAATTCTAATTGAAATTATCTTCGAATTTTTGGATTTTTGTACAGATTTTTGTCAAATTTTAAAAAATTTTGTTGAAACCAACTTCGATTTCTCTGGATTACGTTAGGTTTTTTTGGTAGCGGAGCTGCATTTGAGTAATACTAGTTGAAATTAACTTCGAATTTTTGGATTTTTGTACAGATTTTTGTAAAATTTTAAAAAATTTTGTTGAAACCAACTTAGATTTTTCTGGATTATGTTACGTTTTTTTGATAGAGGAGCTGCATTTGTGTAATTTTAGTTGAAATTAACGTCGAATTTTTGGATTTTTGATCAGATTTTTGTCAAATTTTCAAAAATTTTGTTGAAACCAACTTCGATTTCTCTGGATTATGTTAGGTTTGTTTGGTAGCGGAGCTGCATTTGAGTAATATTTGTTGAAATTAACTTCGAATTTTTGGATTTTTGAACAGATTTTTCTCAAATTTTAAAAAATTTTTTGAAGCCTATTTCGATTTTTCTGGATTATGTTAGGTTTTTTTGATAGAGGAGCTGCATTTGAGTAATTCTAGTCGAAATTAACTTCGAATTTTTGGATTTTTGAACAGATTTTTCTCAAATATTAAAAAATTTTTTGAAACCAACTTCGATTTTTCGGGATTATGTTAGGTTTTTTGGATAGAGGAGCTGCATTTGAGTAATTTGAGTTGAAATTAACTTCGCATTTTTGGATTTTTGTACAGATTTTTGTCAAATTTTAAAAAATTTTGTTGAAACCAACTTCGATTTTTCTGGATTATGTTAGGTTTTTTTTATAGAGGAGCTGCATTTGAGTAATTTTAGTTGAAATTAACTTCGAATTTTTGGATTTTTGTACAGAATTTTGTCAAATTTTAAAAAATTTTGTTGAATCCAACTTCGATTATTCTGCATTATGTTAGGTTTTTTGGATAGAGGAGCTGCATTTGAGAAATTTTAGTTGTAATTAACTTCGAATTTTTGGATTTTTGTACAGATTTTTCTCTATTTTCAACTAAAATTACTCAAATGCAGCTCCTCTATCAAAAAAACCTAACATAATCCAGAAAAATCGAAGTTGGTTTCAACAAAATTTTTTAAAATTTTACAAAAATCTGTACAAAAATCCAAAAATTCGAAGTTATTTTCAACTAAAATTACTCAAATGCAGCTCCTCTATCAAAAAAACCTAACATAATCCAGAAAAATCGAAGTGGGTTTCAACAAAAATTTTTAAAATTTTACAAAAATCTGTACAAAAATCCAAAAATTCGAAGTTAATTTAAACTAAAATTACTCAAATGCAGCTCCTCTATCAAAAAAACCTAACATAATCCAGAGAAATCGAAGTTGCTTTCAACAAAATTTTTTAAAATTTGACCAAAATCTGTACAAAAATCCCAAAATTCGAAGTTAATTTCAACTAAAATTACTCAAATGCAGCCGTCTATCAAAAAAACTTAACATAATCCAGAAAAATCGAAGTTGGTCTCAACAAAATTTTTTAAAATTTTACAAAGATCTGTACAAAAATCCAAAAATTCGAAGTTAATTTAAACTAAAATTACTCAAATGCAGCTCCTCTATCAAAAAAACTTTACATAATCCAGAAAAATCGAAGTTGGTTTAAACAAATTTTTTAAAATTTGACAAAAATCTGTACAAAAATCCAAAAATTCGAAGTTAATTTCAACTAAAATTACTCAAATGCAGCTCCTCTATCAAAAAAACCTAACATAATCCAGAAAAATCGAAGTTGGTTTCAACAAAATTTTTTAAAATTTTACAAAAAACTGTACAAAAATCCAAAAATTCGAAGTTATTTTCAACTAAAATTACTCAAATGCAGCTCCTCTATCAAAAAAACCTAACATAATCCAGAAAAATCGAAGTAGGTTTAAACAAAATTTTTTAAAATTTGACAAAAATCTGTACAAAAATCCAAAAATTCGAAGTTATTTTCAACTAAAATTACTCAAATGCAGCTCCTCTATCAAAAAAACCTAACATAATCCAGAAAAATCGAAGTTGGTTTCAACAAAATTTTTTAAAATTTGACAAAAAACTGTACAAAAATCCAAAAATTCGAAGTTATTTTCAACTAAAATTACTCAAATGCAGCTCCTCTATCAAAAAAACTTTACATAATCCAGAAAAATCGAAGTTGGTTTCAACAAAATTTTTTAAAATTTGACAAACATCTGAACAAAAATCCAAATATTCGAAGTTATTTTCAACTAAAATTACTCAAATGCAGCTCCTCTATCAAAAAAACCTAACAAAATCCAGAAAAATCGAAGTTGGTTTCAACAAAATTTTTTAAAATTTGACAAACATCTGTACAAAAATCCAAAAATTCGAAGTTAATTTCAACTAAAATTACTCAAATGCAGCTCCTCTATCAAAAAAACCTAAAATAATCCAGAAAAATCGAAGTTGGTTTCAACAAAATTTTTTAAAATTTGACAAAAATTTGTACAAAAATCCAAAAATTCGAAGTTAATTTCAACTAAAATTACTCAAATGCAGCTCCTCTATCAAAAAAAGCTAACATAATCCAGAAAAATCGAAGTCACTTTCAACAAAACTTTTTAAAATTTGACAAAAATTCGAAGTTAATTTCAACTGAAATTACTCAAATGCAGCTCCGCTATCAAAAAAACCTAACGTAATCCAGAAAAATCGAAGTTGGTTTCAACAAAATTTTTTAAAATTTGACAAAATCTGTACAAAAATCCAAAAATTCGAAGTTAATTTCAACTAAAATTACTCAAATGCAGCTCCGCTACCAAATAAACCTAACGTAATCCAGAGTAATCGAAGTTGGTTTCAACAAAATTTTTTAAAATTTGACAAAAATCTGTACAAAAATCCAAAAATTCGAAGTTAATTTCAACTAAAATTACTCAAATGCAGCTCCTCTATCAAAAAAACCTAAAATAATCCAGATAAATCGAAGTTGGTTTCAACAGAATTTTTTAAAATTTGTCAAAAATTTGTACAAAAATCCAAAAATTCGAAGTTAATTTCAACTAAAATTACTCAAATGCAGCTCCTTTATCAAAAAAACCTAACATATTCCAGAAAAATCGAAGTTGGTTTCAACAAAATTTTATAAAATTTGACAAAAATCTGCACAAAAATCCAAAAATTTGAAGTTAATTACAACTAAAATTACTCAAATGCAGTTCCTCTATCCAAAAAACCTAACATAATCCAGAAAAATCGAAGTTGATTTCAACAAAATTTTTTAAAATTTGACAAAAATCTGTACAAAAATCCAAAAATTCGATGTTAATTTCAACTAAAATTACTCAAATGCAGCTCCTCTATCAAAAAAACCTAACATAATCCAGAAAAATCGAAGTTGGGTTCAACAAAATTTTATAAATTTTTACAAAAATCTGCACAAAAATCCAAAAATTCGAAGTTAATTACAACTAAAATTACTCAAATGCAGCTCCTCTATCAAAAAAACCTAACACATTCCAGAAAAATCGAAGTTGGTTTCAACAAAATTTTTTAAAATTTGACAAAAATCTGTACAAAAATCCAAAAATTCGAAGTTAATTTCAACTAAAATTACTCAAATGCAGCTCCTCTATCAAAAAAACCTAACGTAATCCAGAAAAATCGAAGTTGGTTTCAACAAAATTTTTTAAAATTTCACAAATATCTGTACAAAAATCAAATAATTCGTAGTTAATTTCAACTAAAATTACTCAAATGCAGCTCCTCTATCAAAAAAACCTCACATAATCCAGAAAAATCGAAGTTGGGTTCAACAAAATTTTTTAAAATTTGACAAAAATCCAAAAATTCGAAGATAATTTCAACTAGAATAACTCAAATGCAGCTCCTCTATCAAAAAAACCTAACATAATCCAGAAAAATCGAAGTTGGTTTCAACAAAATTTTTTAAACTTGACAAACATCTGTACAAAAATCCAAAAATTCGAAGTTAATTTCAACTAAAATTACTCAAATGCAGCTCCTCTATAAAAAAACCTAACGTAATCCAGAAAAATCGAAGTTGGTTTCAACACAATTATTTATAATTTGACAATAATCTGTACAAACATCCAAAAATTCGAAAATAATTTCTACTAAAATTACTCAAATGCAGCTCCACTATCAAATAAACCTAACATAATCCAGAAAAATCGAAGTTGGGTTCAACAAAATTTTATAAATTTTTACCAAAATCTGCACAAAAATCCAAAAATTCGAAGTTAATTACAACTAAAATTACTCAAATGCAGCTCCTCTATCAAAAAAACCTAACATAATCCAGAAAAATCGAAGTTGGTTTCAACAAAATTTTTTAAAATTTGACAAACATCTGTACAAAAATCCAAAAATTCGATGTTAATTTCAACTAAAATTACTCAAATGCAGCTCCTCTATCAAAAAAACCTAACATAATCCAGAAAAATCGAAGTTGGGTTCAACAAAATTTTATAAATTTTTACAAAAATCTGCACAAAAATCCAAAAATTCGAAGTTAATTACAACTAGAATTACTCAAATGCAGCTCCTCTATCAAAAAAACCTAACATAATCCAGAAAAATCGAAGTTGGTTTCAACAAAATTTTTTAAAATTTGACAAAAATCTGTACAAGAATCCAAAAATTCGAAATTAATTTCAACTAAAATTACTCAAATGCAGCTCCTCTATCAAAGAAACTTTACATAATCCAGAAAAATCGAAGTTGGGTTCAACAAAATTTTTTAAAATTTGACAAAAATCTGAACAAAAATCCAAAAATTCGAAGATAATTTCAACTAGAATTACATAAATGCAGCTCCTCTATCAAAAAAACCTAACATAATCCAGAAAAATCGATGTTGGTTTCAACAAAATTTTTTAAAATTTCACAAATATCTGTACAAAAATCCAAAAATTCGAAATTAATTTCAACTAAAATTACTCAAATGCAGCTCCTCTATCAAAAAAACCTAACGTAATCCAGAAAAATCGAAGTTGGTTTCAACAAAATTTTTTAAAATTTGACAAACATCTGTACAAAAATCCCAAAATTCGAAGATAATTTCAACTAAAATTACTCAAATGCAGCTCCTCTATCAAAAAAACCTAACATAATCCAGAAAAATCGAAGTTGGTTTCAACACAATTTTTTATAATTTGACAAATATCTGTAAAAACATCAAAAAATTCGAAGTTAATTACAATTAAAATTACTCAAATGCAGCTCCTCTATCCAAAAAACCTAAAATAATTCAGAAAAATCGAAGTTGGTTTCAACACAATTTTTTATAATTTGACAAAAATCTGTAAGAACATCAAAAAATTCGAAGTTAATTACAATTAAAATTACTCAAATGCAGCTCCTCTATCCAAAAAACCTAAAATAATCCAGAAAAATCGAAGTTGGTCTCAACAAAATTTTTTAAAATTTGACAAAAATCTGTACAAAAATCCAAAAATTCGAAGTTAATTTCAACTAAAATTACTCAAATGCAGCTCCTCTATCAAAAAAACTTTACATAATCCAGAAAAATCGAAGTAGGTTTAAACAAAATTTTTTAAAATTTGACAAAAATCTGTACAAAAATCGAAAAATTCGAAGTTATTTTCAACTAAAAATACTCAAATGCAGCTCCTCTATCAAAAAAACCTAACATAATCCAGAAAAATCGAAGTTGGTTTCAACAAAATTTTTTAAAATTTGACAAACATCTGTACAAAAATCCCAAAATTCGAAGTTAATTTCAACTAAAATTACTCAAATGCAGCTCCTCTATCAAAAAAACCTAACGTAATCCAGAAAAATCGAAGTTGGTTTCAACACAATTTTTTATAATTTGACAAAAATCTGTAAAAACATCAAAAAATTCGAAGTTAATTACAATTAAAATTACTCAAATGCAGCTCCTCTATCCAAAAAACCTAAAATAATCCAGAAAAATCGAAGTTGGTTTCAACACAATTTTTTATAATTTGACAAAAATCTGTAAAAACATCAAAAAATTCGAAGTTAATTACAATTAAAATTACTCAAATGCAGCTCCTCTATCCAAAAAACCTAAAATAATCCAGAAAAATCGAAGTTGGTTTCAACAAAATTTTTTAAAATTTGACAAAAATCTGTACAAAAATCCAAAAATTCGAAGTTAATTTCAACTAAAATTACTCAAATGCAGCTCCTCTATCAAAAAAACTTTACATAATCCAGAAAAATCGAAGTAGGTTTAAACAAAATTTTTTAAAATTTGACAAAAATCTGTACAAAAATCGAAAAATTCGAAGTTATTTTCAACTAAAAATACTCAAATGCAGCTCCTCTATCAAAAAAACCTAACATAATCCAGAAAAATCGAAGTTGGTTTCAACAAAATTTTTTAAAATTTGACAAAAATCTGAACAAAAATCCAAAAATTCGAAGATAATTTCAACTAGAATTACTCAAATGCAGCTCCTCTATAAAAAAACCTAACATAATCCAGAAAAATCGAAGTTGGTTTCAACAAAATTTTTTAAAATTTGACAAAAATCTGCACAAAAATCCAAAAATTCGAAGTTAATTACAACTAAAATTACTCAAATGCAGCTCCTCTATCCAAAAAACCTAACGTAATCCAGAAAAATCGAAGTTGGTTTCAACAAAATTTTTTAAAATTTGACAAAAATCTGTACAAAAATCCAAAAAATCGAAGTTAATTTCAACTAGAATTACTCAAATGCAGCTCGTCTATCAAAAAAACCTAACATAATCCAGAAAAATCGAAGTTGTTTTCAACAAAATTTTTTAAAATTTGACAAAAATCTGTACAAGAATCCAAAAATTCGAAGTTAATTTCAACTAAAATTACTCAAATGCAGCTCCTCTATCAAAAAAACTTTACATAATCCAGAAAAATCGAAGTTGGTTTCAACAAAATTTTTTAAAATTTGACAAAAATCTGTACAAAAATCCAAAAATTCGAAGTTAATTTCAATTAAAATTACTCAAATGCAGCTCCTCTATCAAAAAACCTAACATAATCCAGAAAAATCGAAGTTGGGTTCAACAAAATTTTATAAAATTTTACAAAAATCTGCACAAAAATCCAAAAATTCGAAGTTAATTACAACTAAAATTACTCAAATGCAGCTCCTCTATCCAAAAAACCTAACATAATCCAGAAAAATCGAAGTTGGTTTCAACAAAATTTTTTAAAATTTCACAAATATCTGTGCAAAAATCCAAAAATTCGAAGTTAATTTCAACTAAAATTACTCAAATGCAGCTCCTCTATCAAAAAAACCTAACATAATCCAGAAAAATCGAAGTTGGTTTCAACAAAATTTTTTAAAATTTGACAAACATCTGTACAAAAATCCCAAAATTCGAAGTTAATTTCAACTAAAATTACTCAAATGCAGCTCCGCTACCAAAAAAACCTAACGTAATCCAGAGTAATCGAAGTTGGTTTCAACAAAATGTTTTAAAATTTGACAAAAATCTGTACAAAAATCCAAAAATTCGAAGTTAATTTCAACTAAAATTACTCAAATGCAGCTCCTCTATCAAAAAAACCTAACGTAATCCAGAAAAATTGAAGTTGGGTTCAACAAAATTTTTTAAAATTTGACAAAAATCTGTACAAAAATCCAAAAATTCGAAGTTAATTTCAACTAAAATTACTCAAATGCAGCTTCTCTATCAAAAAAACTTTACATAATCCAGAAAAATCGAAGTTGGTTTCAACAAAATTTTTTAAAATTTGACAAAAATCTGTACAAAAATCCAAAAATTCGAAGTTAATTTCAACTAAAATTACTCAAATGCAGCTCCTCTATCAAAAAAACCTAACGTAGTCCAGAAAAATCGAAGTTGGTTTCAACACAATTTTTTATAATTTGACAAAAATCTGTACAAAAATCCAAAAATTCGAAGTTATTTTCAACTAAAATTACTCAAATGCAGCTCCTCTATCAAAAAAACCTAACACAATCCAGAAAAATCGAAGTTGGATTCAACAAAATTATTTAAAATTTGACAAAAATCTGTACAAAAATCCAAAAATTCGAAGTTAATTTCAACTAAAATTACTCAAATGCAGTTCCTCTATCAAAAAAACCTAACACATTCCAGAAAAATCGAAGTTGGTTTCAACAAAATTTTTTAAAATTTGACAAAAATCTGTACAAAAATCCAAAAAATCGAAGTTAATTTCAACTAGAATTACTCAAATGCAGCTCGTCTATCAAAAAAACCTACGATAATCCAGAAAAATCGAAGTTGGTTTCATCAAAATTTTTTAAAATTTGACAAACATCTGTACAAAAATCCAAAAATTCGAACTTAATTTCAACTAAAATTACTCAAATGCAGCTCCTCTATCAAAAAAACTTTATATAATCCAGAAAAATCGAAGTAGGTTTCAACAAAATTTTTTAAAATTTGACAAATATCTGTACAAAAATCCAAAAATTCGAAGTTATTTTCAACTAAAATTACTCAAATGCAGCTCCTCTATCAAAAAAACCTAACGTAATCCAGAAAAATCGAAGTTGGTTTCAACACAATTTTTTATAATTTGACAAAAATCTGTACAAACATCCAAAAATTCGAAGTTAATTTCAACTAAAATTACTCAAATGCAGCTCCTCTATCAAAAAAACCTAACGTAATCCAGAAAAATCGAAGTTGGGTTCAACAAAATTTTTTAAAATTTGACAAAAATCTGTACAAAAAACCAAAAATTCGAAGTTAATTTCAACTAAAATTACTCAAATGCAGCTTCTCTATCAAAAAAACTTTACATAATCCAGAAAAATCGAAGTTGGTTTCAACAAAATTTTTTAAAATTTGACAAAAATCTGTACAAAAATCCAAAAATTCGAAGTTAATTTCAACTAAACTTACTCAAATGCAGCTCCTCTATCAAAAAAACCTAACGTAGTCCAGAAAAATCGAAGTTGGTTTCAACACAATTTTTTATAATTTGACAAAAATCTGTACAAAAATCCAAAAATTCGAAGTTATTTTCAACTAAAATTACTCAAATGCAGCTCCTCTATCAAAAAAACCTAACACAATCCAGAAAAATCGAAGTTGGATTCAACAAAATTTTTTAAAATTTGACAAAAATCTGTACAAAAATCCAAAAATTCGAAGTTAATTTCAACTAAAATTACTCAAATGCCGCTCCTCTATCAAAAAAACCTAACACAATCAAGAAAAATCGAAGTTGGATTCAACAAAATTTTTTAAAATTTGACAAAAATCTGTACAAAAATCCAAAAATTCGAAGTTAATTTCAACTAAAATTACTCAAATGCAGCTCCTCTATCAAAAAAACCTAACATAATCCAGAAAAATCGAAGTTGGTTTAAACAAAATTTTTTAAAATTTGACAAAAATCTGTACAAAAATCCAAAAATTCGAAGTTATTTTCTACTAAAATTACTCAAATGCAGCTCCTCTATCAAAAAAACCTAACATAATCCAGAAAAATCGAAGTTGGTTTCAACAAAAATTTTTTAAAATTTGACAAACATCTGTACAAAAATCTCAAAATTCGAAGTTAATTTCAACTAAAATTACTCAAATGCAGCTCCGCTACCAAAAAAACCTAACGTAATCCAGAGTAATCGAAGTTGGTTTCAACAAAATTTTTTAAAATTTGACAAATATCTGTACAAAAATCCAAAAATTCGATGTTAATTTCAACTAAAATTACTCAAATGCAGCTCCTCTATCCAAAAAACCTAAAATAATCCAGAAAAATCGAAGTTGGTTTCAACAAAATTTTTTAAAATTTGACAAAAATCTGTACAAAAATCCAAAAATTCGAAGTTATTTTCAACTAAAATTACTCAAATGCAGCTCCTCTATCAAAAAAACCTAACATAATCCAGAAAAATCGAAGTTGGTTTCAACAAAAATTTTTTAAAATTTGACAAACATCTGTACAAAAATCCAAAAATTCGAAGTTAATTTCAACTAAAATTACTCAAATGCAGCTCCTCTATCAAAAAAACTTTATATAATCCAGAAAAATCGAAGTAGGTTTCAACAAAATTTTTTAAAATTTGACAAATATCTGTACAAAAATCCAAAAATTCGAAGTTATTTTCAACTAAAATTACTCAAATGCAGCTCCTCTATCAAAAAAACCTAACGTAATCCAGAAAAATCGAAGTTGGGTTCAACAAAATTTTTTAAAATTTGACAAAAATCTGTACAAAAATCCAAAAATTCGAAGTTAATTTCAACTAAAATTACTCAAATGCAGCTCCTCTATCAAAAAAACTTTACATAATCCAGAAAAATCGAAGTTGGTTTAAACAAATTTTTTAAAATTTGACAAAAATCTGTACAAAAATCCAAAAATTCGAAGTTAATTTCAACTAAAATTACTCAAATGCTGCTCCTCTATCAAAAAAACCTAACATAATCCAGAAAAATCGAAGTTGGTTTCAACAAAATTTTTTAAAATTTGGCAAATATCTGTACAAAGATGCAAAAATTCGAAGTTAATTACAACTAAAATTACTCAAATGCAGCTCCTCTATCCAAAAAACCTAAAATAATCCAGAAAAATCGAAGTTGGTTTCAACAAAATTTTTTAAAATTTGAAAAAAATCTGTACAAAAATCCAAAAATTCGAAGTTAATTTCAACTAAAATTACTCAAATGCAGCTCCTTTATCAAAAAAACCTAACATATTCCAGAAACATCGAAGTTGGTTTCAACAAAATTTTTTAAAACTTACCAACATCTGTACAAAAATCCATAAATTAGAAGTTAATTTCAACTAAAATTACTCAAATGCAGCTCCTTTATCAAAAAAACCTAACATATTCCAGAAAAATCGAAATTGGTTTCAACAAGATTTTTTAAAATTTGACATAAATCTGTGCAAAAATCCAAAAATTCGAAGTTATTTTCAACTAATATTACTCAAATGCAGCTCCTCTAACAAAAAAACTTTACATAATCCAGAAAAATCGAAGTTGGTTTCAACCAAATTTTTTAAAATTTGACAAAAATCTGTACAAAAATCCAAAAATTCGAAGTTAATTTCAACTAGAATTACTCAAATGCAGCTCCTCTATCATAAAAACCTAACATAATCCAGAAAAATCGAAGTTGGTTTAAACAAATTTTTTAAAATTTGACAAAAATCTTTACAAAAATCCAAAAATTCGAAGTTAATTTCAACTAAAATTACTCAAATGCAGCTCCTCTATCAAAAAAACCTAACATAATCCAGAAAAATCGAAGTTGGTTTCAACAAAATTTTTTAAAATTTGTAAAAAATCTGTACAAAGATCCAAAAATTCGAAGTTAATTACAACTAAAATTACTCAAATGCAGCTCCTCTATCCAAAAAACCTAAAATAATCCAGAAAAATCGAAGTTGGTTTAAACAAAATTTTTTAAAATTTGACAAAAATCTATACAAAAATCCAAAAATTCGAAGTTATTTTCAACTAAAATTACTCAAATGCAGCTCCTCTATCAAAAATACCCATCATAATCCAGAAAAATCGAAGTTGGGTACAACAAAATTTTTTAAAATTTGACAAAAATCTGAACAAAAATCCAAAAATTCGAAGATAATTTCAACTAGAATTACTCAAATGCAGCTCCTCTATCAAAAAAACCTAACATAATCCAGAAAAATCGAAGTTGGTTTCAACAAAATTTTTTAAAATTTGGCAAATATCTGTACAAAGATGCAAAAATTCGAAGTTAATTACAACTAAAATTACTCAAATGCAGCTCCTCTATCCAAAAAACCTAAAATAATCCAGAAAAATCGAAGTTGGTTTCAACAAAATTTTTTAAAATTTGAAAAAAATCTGTACAAAAATCCAAAAATTCGAAGTTAATTTCAACTAAAATTACTCAAATGCAGCTCCTTTATCAAAAAAACCTAACATATTCCAGAAACATCGAAGTTGGTTTCAACAAAATTTTTTAAAACTTACCAACATCTGTACAAAAATCCATAAATTCGAAGTTAATTTCAACTAAAATTACTCAAATGCAGCTCCTTTATCAAAAAAACCTAACATATTCCAGAAAAATCGAAATTGGTTTCAACAAGATTTTTTAAAATTTGACATAAATCTGTGCAAAAATCCAAAAATTCGAAGTTATTTTCAACTAATATTACTCAAATGCAGCTCCTCTAACAAAAAAACTTTACATAATCCAGAAAAATCGAAGTTGGGTTCAACAAAATTTTTTAAAATTTGACAAAAATCTGAACAAAAATCAAAAAATTCGAAGATAATTTCAACTAGAATTACTCAAATGCAGCTCCTCTATCAAAAAAACCTAACATAATCCAGAAAAATCGAAGTTGGTTTCAACAAAATTTTTTAAAATTTGACAAAAATCTGTACAAGAATCCAAAAATTCGAAGTTAATTTCAAATAAAATTACTCAAATGCAGCTCCTCTATCAAAAAAAACCTAACGTAATCCAGAAAAATCGAAGTTGGTTTCAACCCAATTTTTTAAAATTTGACAAAAATCTGAACACAAATCCAAAAATTCGAAGATAATTTCAACTAGAATTACTCAAATGCAGCTCCTCTATCAAAAAAACCTAACATAATCCAGAAAAATCGAAGTTGGTTTCAACAAAATTTTTTAAAATGTGACAAAAATCTGTACAAGAATCCAAAAATTCGAAGTTAATTTCAACTAAAATTACTCAAATGCAGCTCCTCTATCAAAAAAAACCTAACGTAATCCAGAAAAATCGAAGTTGGTTTCAACCCAATTTTTTAAAATTTGACAACAATCTGAACAAAAATCCAAAAATTCGAAGATAATTTCAACTAGAATTACTCAAATGCAGCTCCTCTATCAAAAAAACCTAACATAATCCAGAAAAATCGAAGTTGGTTTCAACAAAATTTTTTAAAATTTGACAAAAATCTGTACAAAAATCCAAAAATTCGAAGTTAATTACAACTAAAATTACTCAAATGCAGCTCCTCTATCAAAAAAACCTAACATAATCCAGAAAAATCGAAGTTGGGTTCAACAAAATTTTATAAAATTTTACACAAATCTGTACAAAAATCCAAAAATTCGAAGTTATTTTCAACTAAAAATACACACATGCAGCTCCTCTATCAAGAAAACCTAACATAATCCAGAAAAATCGAAGTTGGTTTCAACAAAATTTTTTAAAATTTTACAAACATCTGTTCAAAAATCCCAAAATTCGAAGTTAATTTCAACTAAAATTACTCAAATGCAGCTCCTCTATCAAAAAAACCTAACATAATCCAGAAAAATCGAAGTTGGTTTCAACAAAAATTTTTTAAAATTTGACAAACATCTGTACAAAAATCCAAAAATTCGAAGTTAATTTCAACTAAAATTACTCAAATGCAGCTCCTCTATCAAAAAAACTTTATATAATCCAGAAAAATCGAAGTAGGTTTCAACAAAATTTTTTAAAATTTGACAAATATCTGTACAAAAATCCAAAAATTCGAAGTTATTTTCAACTAAAATTACTCAAATGCAGCTCCTCTATCAAAAAAACCTAACGTAATCCAGAAAAATCGAAGTTGGGTTCAACAAAATTTTTTAAAATTTGACAAAAATCTGTACAAAAATCCAAAAATTCGAAGTTAATTTCAACTAAAATTACTCAAATGCAGCTCCTCTATCAAAAAAACTTTACATAATCCAGAAAAATCGAAGTTGGTTTAAACAAATTTTTTAAAATTTGACAAAAATCTGTACAAAAATCCAAAAATTCGAAGTTAATTTCAACTAAAATTACTCAAATGCTGCTCCTCTATCAAAAAAACCTAACATAATCCAGAAAAATCGAAGTTGGTTTCAACAAAATTTTTTAAAATTTGGCAAATATCTGTACAAAGATGCAAAAATTCGAAGTTAATTACAACTAAAATTACTCAAATGCAGCTCCTCTATCCAAAAAACCTAAAATAATCCAGAAAAATCGAAGTTGGTTTCAACAAAATTTTTTAAAATTTGAAAAAAATCTGTACAAAAATCCAAAAATTCGAAGTTAATTTCAACTAAAATTACTCAAATGCAGCTCCTTTATCAAAAAAACCTAACATATTCCAGAAACATCGAAGTTGGTTTCAACAAAATTTTTTAAAACTTACCAACATCTGTACAAAAATCCATAAATTAGAAGTTAATTTCAACTAAAATTACTCAAATGCAGCTCCTTTATCAAAAAAACCTAACATATTCCAGAAAAATCGAAATTGGTTTCAACAAGATTTTTTAAAATTTGACATAAATCTGTGCAAAAATCCAAAAATTCGAAGTTATTTTCAACTAATATTACTCAAATGCAGCTCCTCTAACAAAAAAACTTTACATAATCCAGAAAAATCGAAGTTGGTTTCAACCAAATTTTTTAAAATTTGACAAAAATCTGTACAAAAATCCAAAAATTCGAAGTTAATTTCAACTAGAATTACTCAAATGCAGCTCCTCTATCATAAAAACCTAACATAATCCAGAAAAATCGAAGTTGGTTTAAACAAATTTTTTAAAATTTGACAAAAATCTTTACAAAAATCCAAAAATTCGAAGTTAATTTCAACTAAAATTACTCAAATGCAGCTCCTCTATCAAAAAAACCTAACATAATCCAGAAAAATCGAAGTTGGTTTCAACAAAATTTTTTAAAATTTGTAAAAAATCTGTACAAAGATCCAAAAATTCGAAGTTAATTACAACTAAAATTACTCAAATGCAGCTCCTCTATCCAAAAAACCTAAAATAATCCAGAAAAATCGAAGTTGGTTTAAACAAAATTTTTTAAAATTTGACAAAAATCTATACAAAAATCCAAAAATTCGAAGTTATTTTCAACTAAAATTACTCAAATGCAGCTCCTCTATCAAAAATACCCATCATAATCCAGAAAAATCGAAGTTGGGTACAACAAAATTTTTTAAAATTTGACAAAAATCTGAACAAAAATCCAAAAATTCGAAGATAATTTCAACTAGAATTACTCAAATGCAGCTCCTCTATCAAAAAAACCTAACATAATCCAGAAAAATCGAAGTTGGTTTCAACAAAATTTTTTAAAATTTGGCAAATATCTGTACAAAGATGCAAAAATTCGAAGTTAATTACAACTAAAATTACTCAAATGCAGCTCCTCTATCCAAAAAACCTAAAATAATCCAGAAAAATCGAAGTTGGTTTCAACAAAATTTTTTAAAATTTGAAAAAAATCTGTACAAAAATCCAAAAATTCGAAGTTAATTTCAACTAAAATTACTCAAATGCAGCTCCTTTATCAAAAAAACCTAACATATTCCAGAAACATCGAAGTTGGTTTCAACAAAATTTTTTAAAACTTACCAACATCTGTACAAAAATCCATAAATTCGAAGTTAATTTCAACTAAAATTACTCAAATGCAGCTCCTTTATCAAAAAAACCTAACATATTCCAGAAAAATCGAAATTGGTTTCAACAAGATTTTTTAAAATTTGACATAAATCTGTGCAAAAATCCAAAAATTCGAAGTTATTTTCAACTAATATTACTCAAATGCAGCTCCTCTAACAAAAAAACTTTACATAATCCAGAAAAATCGAAGTTGGGTTCAACAAAATTTTTTAAAATTTGACAAAAATCTGAACAAAAATCAAAAAATTCGAAGATAATTTCAACTAGAATTACTCAAATGCAGCTCCTCTATCAAAAAAACCTAACATAATCCAGAAAAATCGAAGTTGGTTTCAACAAAATTTTTTAAAATTTGACAAAAATCTGTACAAGAATCCAAAAATTCGAAGTTAATTTCAAATAAAATTACTCAAATGCAGCTCCTCTATCAAAAAAAACCTAACGTAATCCAGAAAAATCGAAGTTGGTTTCAACCCAATTTTTTAAAATTTGACAAAAATCTGAACACAAATCCAAAAATTCGAAGATAATTTCAACTAGAATTACTCAAATGCAGCTCCTCTATCAAAAAAACCTAACATAATCCAGAAAAATCGAAGTTGGTTTCAACAAAATTTTTTAAAATGTGACAAAAATCTGTACAAGAATCCAAAAATTCGAAGTTAATTTCAACTAAAATTACTCAAATGCAGCTCCTCTATCAAAAAAAACCTAACGTAATCCAGAAAAATCGAAGTTGGTTTCAACCCAATTTTTTAAAATTTGACAACAATCTGAACAAAAATCCAAAAATTCGAAGATAATTTCAACTAGAATTACTCAAATGCAGCTCCTCTATCAAAAAAACCTAACATAATCCAGAAAAATCGAAGTTGGTTTCAACAAAATTTTTTAAAATTTGACAAAAATCTGTACAAAAATCCAAAAATTCGAAGTTAATTACAACTAAAATTACTCAAATGCAGCTCCTCTATCAAAAAAACCTAACATAATCCAGAAAAATCGAAGTTGGGTTCAACAAAATTTTATAAAATTTTACACAAATCTGTACAAAAATCCAAAAATTCGAAGTTATTTTCAACTAAAAATACACACATGCAGCTCCTCTATCAAGAAAACCTAACATAATCCAGAAAAATCGAAGTTGGTTTCAACAAAATTTTTTAAAATTTGACAAACATCTGTTCAAAAATCCCAAAATTCGAAGTTAATTTCAACTAAAATTACTCAAATGCAGCTCCTCTATCAAAAAAACCTAACGTAATCCAGAAAAATCGAAGTTGGTTTCAACACAATTTTTTATAATTTGACAAAAATCTGTACAAAAATCCAAAAAATCGAAGTTAATTTCAACTAGAATTGCTCAAATGCAGCTCGTCTATCAAAAAAACCTAACATAATCCAGAAAAATCGAAGTTGGTTTCAACAAAATGTTTTAAAATTTGACAAAAATCTGTACAAAAATCCAAAAATTCGAAGTTAATTTCATCTAAAATTACTCAAATGCAGCTCCTCTATCAAAAAAACCTAACGTAATCAAAAAAAATCGAAGTTGGGTTCAACAAAATTTTTTAAAATTTGACAAAAATCTGTACAAAAATCCAAAAATTCGAAGTTAATTTCAACTAGAATTACTCAAATGCAGCTCCTCTATCAAAAAACCTAACATATTCCTGAAAAATCGAAGTTTGATTCAACAAAATTTTTTAAAATTTGACAAAAATCTGTACAAAAATCCAAAAATTCGAAGATATTTTCAACTAAAATTACTCAAATGCAGCTCCTCTATCAAAAAAACCTAACATAATCCAAAAAAATCGAAGTTGGTTTCAACAAAATTTTTTAAAATTTGTCAAAAATCTGAACAAAAATCCAAAAATTCGAAGTTAATTTCATCTAAAATTACTCAAATGCAGCTCCTCTATCAAAAAAACCTAACATAATCAAAAAAAATCGAAGTTGGGTTCAACAAAATTTTTTAAAATTTGTCAAAAATCTGAACAAAAATCCAAAAATTCGAAGTTAATTTCAACTAAAATTACTCAAATGCAGCTCCTCTATCCAAAAAACCTACCATATCCAGAAAAATCGAAGTTGGTTTCAACAAAATTTTATAAAATTTGACCAAAATCTGTACAAAAATCCAAAAATTCGAAGTTAATTTCAACTAGAATTACTCAAATGCAGCTCCTCTATCAAAAAAAGCCTAACATAATCCAGAAAAATCGAAGTTGGTTTCAACAAAATTTTTTAAAATTTGACAAAAGTCAGTACAAAAATCCAAAAATGCGAAGTTAATTTCATCTAAAATTACTCAAATGCAGCTCCTCTATCAAAAAAACCTAACATAATCCAAATAAATCGAAGTTGGTTTCAACAAAATTTTTTAAAATTTGTCAAAAATCTGAACAAAAATCCAAAAAATCGAAGTTAATTTCAACTAGAATTACTCAAATGCAGTTCGTCTATCAAACAAACCTAACATAATCCAGAAAAGTCGAAATAGGCTTCAACAAATTTTTTAAAATTTGAGAAAAATCTGTTCAAAAATCCAAAAATTCGAAGTTAATTTCAACTAGAATTACTCAAATGCAGCTCCTCTATCAAAAAAACGTAACATATTCCTGAAAAATCGAAGTTTGATTCAACAAAATTTTTTAAAATTTGACAAAAATCTGTTCAAAAATCCAAAAATTCGAAGTTAATTTCAACTAAAATTACTCGAATGCTGCTCCTCTTTCAAAAAAACCTAACATATTCCAGAGAAATCGAAGTTGGTTTCAACAAAATTTTTTAAAATTTGACAAAAATCTGTGCAAAAATCCAAAAATTCGAAGTTAATTACAAACTAAAATTACTCAAATGCAGCTCCTCTATCCAAAAAACCTACCATATCCAGAAAAATCGAAGTTGGTTTCAACAAAATTTTTTAAAATTTGACAAAAATCTGTACAAAAATCCAAAAATTCGAAGTTAATTTCAACTAGAATTACTCAAATGCAGCTCCTCTATCAAAAAAACCTAACATATTCCTGAAAAATCGAAGTTTGATTCAACAAAATTTTTTAAAATTTGACAAAAATCTGTACAAAAATCCAAAAATTCGAAGTTATTTTCAACTAAAGTTACTCAAATGCAGCTCGGCTCCCAAAAAAACCTAACGTAATCCAGAATAATCGAAGTTGGTTTCAACAAAATTTTTAAAAATTTGACATAAATCTGTACAAAAACCCAAAAATTCGAAGTTAATTACAACTAAAATTACTCAAATGCAGCACCTCTATCCAAAAAAAATAACATAATCCAGAAAAATCGAATTTGGTTTCAACAAAATTTTTTAAAATTTGACAAAAATCTGTACAAAAATCCAAAAATTCGAAGTTAATTTCAACTAAAATTACTCAAATGCAGCTCCTCTATCAAAAAAACCTAACATAATCCAAAAAAATCGAAGTTGGGTTCAACAAAATTTTTTAAAATTTGTCAAAAATCTGAACAAAAATCCAAAAATTCGAAGTTAATTTCAACTAGAATTACTCAAATGCAGCTCCTCTATCAATAAAAGCCTAACATAATCCAGAAAAATCGAAGTTGGTTTCAACAAAATTTTTTAAAATTTGACAAAAATCAGTACAAAAATCCAAAAATGCGAAGTTAATTTCATCTAAAATTACTCAAATGCAGCTCCTCTATCAAAAAAACCTAACATAATCAAAAAAATCGAAGTTGGGTTCAACAAAATTTTTTAAAATTTGTCAAAAATCTGAACAAAAATCCAAAAATTCGAAGTTAATTTCAACTAAAATTACTCAAATGCAGCTCCTCTATCCAAAAAACCTACCATATCCAGAAAAATCGAAGTTGGTTTCAACAAAATTTTTTAAAATTTGACAAAAATCAGTACAAAAATCCAAAAATTCGAAGTTAATTTCAACTAGAATTACTCAAATGCAGCTCCTCTATCAAAAAAAGCCTAACATAATCCAGAAAAATCGAAGTTGGTTTCAACAAAATTTTTTAAAATTTGACAAAAATCAGTACAAAAATCCAAAAATGCGAAGTTAATTTCATCTAAAATTACTCAAATGCAGCTCCTCTATCAAAAAAACCTAACATAATCCAGAGAAATCGAAGTTGGGTTCAACAAAATTTTTTAAAATTTGTCAAAAATCTGAACAAAAATCCAAAAAATCGAAGTTAATTTCAACTAGAATTAATCAAATGCAGCTCCTCTATCAAAAAAAGCCTAACATAATCCAGAAAAATAGAAATTGGTTTCAACAAAATTTTTTAAAATTTGATAAATATCAGCACAAAAATCCAAAAATGCGAAGTTAATTTCAACTAGAATTACTCAAATGCAGCTCCTCTATCAAAAAAACCTAACATATTCCTGAAAAATCGAAGTTTGTTTCAACAAAATTTTATAAAATTTGACAAATATCTGTACAAAACTCCAAAAATTCGAAGTTAATTTCAACTAAAATTACTCGAATGCAGCTCCTCTATCAAAAAAACCTAACATAATCCAGAAAAATCGAAGTTGGTTTCAACAAAATTTTTTAAAATTTGACAAAAATCAGTACAAAAATCCAAAAATGCGAAGTTAATTTCATCTAAAATTACTCAAATGCAGCTCCTCTATCAAAAAAACCTAACATAATCCAGAGAAATCGAAGTTGGGTTCAACAAAATTTTTTAAAATTTGTCAAAAATCTGAACAAAAATCCAAAAATTCGAAGTTAATTTCAACTAAAATTACTCAAATGCAGCTCCTCTATCAAAAAAACCTAACATAATCCAAAAAAATCGAAGTTGGGTTCAACAAAATTTTTTAAAATTTGTCAAAAATCTGAACAAAAATCCAAAAATTCGAAGTTAATTTCAACTAGAATTACTCAAATGCAGCTCCTCTATCAATAAAAGCCTAACATAATCCAGAAAAATCGAAGTTGGTTTCAACAAAATTTTTTAAAATTTGACAAAAATCAGTACAAAAATCCAAAAATGCGAAGTTAATTTCATCTAAAATTACTCAAATGCAGCTCCTCTATCAAAAAAACCTAACATAATCAAAAAAATCGAAGTTGGGTTCAACAAAATTTTTTAAAATTTGTCAAAAATCTGAACAAAAATCCAAAAATTCGAAGTTAATTTCAACTAAAATTACTCAAATGCAGCTCCTCTATCCAAAAAACCTACCATATCCAGAAAAATCGAAGTTGGTTTCAACAAAATTTTTTAAAATTTGACAAAAATCAGTACAAAAATCCAAAAATTCGAAGTTAATTTCAACTAGAATTACTCAAATGCAGCTCCTCTATCAAAAAAAGCCTAACATAATCCAGAAAAATCGAAGTTGGTTTCAACAAAATTTTTTAAAATTTGACAAAAATCAGTACAAAAATCCAAAAATGCGAAGTTAATTTCATCTAAAATTACTCAAATGCAGCTCCTCTATCAAAAAAACCTAACATAATCCAGAGAAATCGAAGTTGGGTTCAACAAAATTTTTTAAAATTTGTCAAAAATCTGAACAAAAATCCAAAAAATCGAAGTTAATTTCAACTAGAATTAATCAAATGCAGCTCCTCTATCAAAAAAAGCCTAACATAATCCAGAAAAATAGAAATTGGTTTCAACAAAATTTTTTAAAATTTGATAAATATCAGCACAAAAATCCAAAAATGCGAAGTTAATTTCAACTAAAATTACTCAAATGCAGCTCCTCTATCAAAAAAACCTAACATAATCCAAAAAAATCGAAGTTGGGTTCAACAAAATTTTTTAAAATTTGTCAAAAATCTGAACAAAAATCCAAAAATTCGAAGTTAATTTCAACTAGAATTACTCAAATGCAGCTCCTCTATCAATAAAAGCCTAACATAATCCAGAAAAATCGAAGTTGGTTTCAACAAAATTTTTTAAAATTTGACAAAAATCAGTACAAAAATCCAAAAATGCGAAGTTAATTTCATCTAAAATTACTCAAATGCAGCTCCTCTATCAAAAAAACCTAACATAATCCAGAGAAATCGAAGTTGGGTTCAACAAAATTTTTTAAAATTTGTCAAAAATCTGAACAAAAATCCAAAAAATCGAAGTTAATTTCAACTAGAATTAATCAAATGCAGCTCCTCTATCAAAAAAAGCCTAACATAATCCAGAAAAATAGAAATTGGTTTCAACAAAATTTTTTAAAATTTGATAAATATCAGCACAAAAATCCAAAAATGCGAAGTTAATTTCAACTAGAATTACTCAAATGCAGCTCCTCTATCAAAAAAACCTAACATATTCCTGAAAAATCGAAGTTTGTTTCAACAAAATTTTATAAAATTTGACAAATATCTGTACAAAACTCCAAAAATTCGAAGTTAATTTCAACTAAAATTACTCGAATGCAGCTCCTCTATCAAAAAAACCTAACATAATCCAGAAAAATCGAAGTAGGTTTAAACAAAATTTTTTAAAATTTGACAAACATCTGTACAAAAATCCAAAAATTCGAAGTTAATTTCAACTGAAATTACTCAAATGCAGCTCCTCGATCAAAAAAACTTTACATAATCCAGTAAAATCGAAGCTGGTTTCAACAAAATTTTTTAAAATTTGACAAAAATCTGTACAAAAATCCAAAAATTCGAAGTTAATTTCAACTAAAATTACTCAAATGCTGCTCCTCTATCAAAAAAAATCTAACATAATCCAGAAAAATCGAAGTAGGTTTAAACAAAATTTTTTAAAATTTGACAAAAATCTGTACAAAAATTCAAAAATTCGAAGTTATTTTCAACTAAAATTACTCAAATGCAGCTCCTCTATCAAAAAAACCTAACATAATCCAGAAAAATCTAAGTTGGTTTCACCAAAAATTTTTTAAAATTTGACAAACATCTGTACAAAAATCCAAAAATACGAAGTTATTTTCAACTAAAATTACTCAAATGCAGCACCTCTATCAAAAAAACCTAACATAATCCAGAAAAATCGAAGTTGGTTTCAACAAAATTTTTTAAAATTTGACAAACGTCTGTACAAAAATCACAAAATTCGAAGTTAATTTCATCTAAAATTACTCAAATGCAGCTCCGCTACCAAAAAAACCTAACGTAATCCAGAAAAATCGAAGTTGGTTTCAACAAAATTTTTTATAATTTGACAAAAATCTGTACAAACGTACAAAAATTCGAGGTTAATTTCAACTAAAATTACTCAAATGCAGCTCCTCTATCAAAAAAACGTAACATAATCCAGAAAAATCGAAGTTGGTTTCAATAAAATTTTTTAAAACTTGACAAAAATCTGTACAAAAATCCAAAAATTCGAAGTTAATTTCAACTAAAATTACTCAAATGCAGCTCCTCTATCAAAAAAACCTAACGTAATCCAGAAAAATCGAAGTTGGTTTCAACAAAATTTTTTAAAATTTGACAAAAATCTGTACAAGAATCCAAAAATTCGAAGTTAATTTCAACTAAAATTACTCAAATGCAGCTCCTCGATCAAAAAAACTTTACATAATCCAGAAAAATCGAAGTTGGTTTCAACAAAATTTTTTAAAATTTGACAAAAATCTGTACAAAAATCCAAAAATTCGAAGTTAATTTCAACTAAAATTACTCAAATGCTGCTCCTCTATCAAAAAAAATCTAACATAATCCAGAAAAATCGAAGTAGGTTTAAACAAAATTTTTTAAAATTTGACAAAAATCTGTACAAAAATCCAAAAATTCGAAGTTAATTTCAACTAGAATTACTCAAATGCAGCTCCTCTATCATAAAAACCTAACATAATCCAGAAAAATCGTAGTTGGTTTCAACAAAATTTTTTAAAATTTGAGAAAAATCTGTACAAAAATCCAAAAATTCGAAGTTAATTTCAACTAAAATTACTCAAATGCTGCTCCTCTATCAAAAAAAATCTAACATAATCCAGAAAAATCGACGTAGGTTTAAACAAAATTTTTTAAAATTTGACAAAAATCTGTACAAAAATCCAAAAATTCGAAGTTATTTTCAACTAAAATTACTCAAATGCAGCTCCTCTATAAAAAAACCTCACATAATCCAGAAAAATCGAAGTTGGGTTCAACAAAATTTTTTAAAATTTGACAAAAATCTGTACAAAAATCCAAAAATTCGAAGTTATTTTCAACTAAAATTACTCAAATGCAGCTCCTCGATCAAAAAAACTTTACATAATCCAGAAAAATCGAAGCTGGTTTCAACAAAATTTTTTAAAATTTGACAAAAATCTGTACAAAAATCCAAAAATTCGAAGTTAATTTCAACTAAAATTACTCAAATGCTGCTCCTCTATCAAAAAAAATCTAACATAATCCAGAAAAATCGAAGTAGGTTTAAACAAAATTTTTTAAAATTTGACAAAAATCTGTACAAAAATCCAAAAATTCGAAGTTATTTTCAACTAAAATTACTCAAATGCAGCTCCTCTATCAAAAAAACCTAACATAATCCAGAAAAATCTAAGTTGGTTTCACCAAAAATTTTTTAAAATTTGACAAACATCTGTACAAAAATCCAAAAATACGAAGTTATTTTCAACTAAAATTACTCAAATGCAGCACCTCTATCAAAAAAACCTAACATAATCCAGAAAAATCGAAGTTGGTTTCAACAAAATTTTTTAAAATTTGACAAACGTCTGTACAAAAATCACAAAATTCGAAGTTAATTTCATCTAAAATTACTCAAATGCAGCTCCGCTACCAAAAAAACCTAACGTAATCCAGAAAAATCGAAGTTGGTTTCAACAAAATTTTTTATAATTTGACAAAAATCTGTACAAACGTACAAAAATTCGAGGTTAATTTCAACTAAAATTACTCAAATGCAGCTCCTCTATCAAAAAAACGTAACATAATCCAGAAAAATCGAAGTTGGTTTCAATAAAATTTTTTAAAACTTGACAAAAATCTGTACAAAAATCCAAAAATTCGAAGTCAATTTCAACTAAAATTACTCAAATGCAGCTCCTCTATCAAAAAAACCTAACGTAATCCAGAAAAATCGAAGTTGGTTTCAACAAAATTTTTTAAAATTTGACAAAAATCTGTACAAGAATCCAAAAATTCGAAGTTAATTTCAACTAAAATTACTCAAATGCAGCTCCTCGATCAAAAAAACTTTACATAATCCAGAAAAATCGAAGTTGGTTTCAACAAAATTTTTTAAAATTTGACAAAAATCTGTACAAAAATCCAAAAATTCGAAGTTAATTTCAACTAAAATTACTCAAATGCTGCTCCTCTATCAAAAAAAATCTAACATAATCCAGAAAAATCGAAGTAGGTTTAAACAAAATTTTTTAAAATTTGACAAAAATCTGTACAAAAATCCAAAAATTCGAAGTTAATTTCATCTAAAATTACTCAAATGCAGCTCCTCTATCAAAAAAACCTAACATAATCCAGAGAAATCGAAGTTGGGTTCAACAAAATTTTTTAAAATTTGTCAAAAATCTGAACAAAAATCCAAAAATTCGAAGTTAATTTCAACTAAAATTACTCAAATGCAGCTCCTCTATCAAAAAAACCTAACATAATCCAAAAAAATCGAAGTTGGGTTCAACAAAATTTTTTAAAATTTGTCAAAAATCTGAACAAAAATCCAAAAATTCGAAGTTAATTTCAACTAGAATTACTCAAATGCAGCTCCTCTATCAATAAAAGCCTAACATAATCCAGAAAAATCGAAGTTGGTTTCAACAAAATTTTTTAAAATTTGACAAAAATCAGTACAAAAATCCAAAAATGCGAAGTTAATTTCATCTAAAATTACTCAAATGCAGCTCCTCTATCAAAAAAACCTAACATAATCAAAAAAATCGAAGTTGGGTTCAACAAAATTTTTTAAAATTTGTCAAAAATCTGAACAAAAATCCAAAAATTCGAAGTTAATTTCAACTAAAATTACTCAAATGCAGCTCCTCTATCCAAAAAACCTACCATATCCAGAAAAATCGAAGTTGGTTTCAACAAAATTTTTTAAAATTTGACAAAAATCAGTACAAAAATCCAAAAATTCGAAGTTAATTTCAACTAGAATTACTCAAATGCAGCTCCTCTATCAAAAAAAGCCTAACATAATCCAGAAAAATCGAAGTTGGTTTCAACAAAATTTTTTAAAATTTGACAAAAATCAGTACAAAAATCCAAAAATGCGAAGTTAATTTCATCTAAAATTACTCAAATGCAGCTCCTCTATCAAAAAAACCTAACATAATCCAGAGAAATCGAAGTTGGGTTCAACAAAATTTTTTAAAATTTGTCAAAAATCTGAACAAAAATCCAAAAAATCGAAGTTAATTTCAACTAGAATTAATCAAATGCAGCTCCTCTATCAAAAAAAGCCTAACATAATCCAGAAAAATAGAAATTGGTTTCAACAAAATTTTTTAAAATTTGATAAATATCAGCACAAAAATCCAAAAATGCGAAGTTAATTTCAACTAAAATTACTCAAATGCAGCTCCACTATCAAAAAAACCTAACATAATCCAAAAAAATCGAAGTTGGGTTCAACAAAATTTTTTAAAATTTGTCAAAAATCTGAACAAAAATCCAAAAATTCGAAGTTAATTTCAACTAGAATTACTCAAATGCAGCTCCTCTATCAATAAAAGCCTAACATAATCCAGAAAAATCGAAGTTGGTTTCAACAAAATTTTTTAAAATTTGACAAAAATCAGTACAAAAATCCAAAAATGCGAAGTTAATTTCATCTAAAATTACTCAAATGCAGCTCCTCTATCAAAAAAACCTAACATAATCCAGAGAAATCGAAGTTGGGTTCAACAAAATTTTTTAAAATTTGTCAAAAATCTGAACAAAAATCCAAAAAATCGAAGTTAATTTCAACTAGAATTAATCAAATGCAGCTCCTCTATCAAAAAAAGCCTAACATAATCCAGAAAAATAGAAATTGGTTTCAACAAAATTTTTTAAAATTTGATAAATATCAGCACAAAAATCCAAAAATGCGAAGTTAATTTCAACTAGAATTACTCAAATGCAGCTCCTCTATCAAAAAAACCTAACATATTCCTGAAAAATCGAAGTTTGTTTCAACAAAATTTTATAAAATTTGACAAATATCTGTACAAAACTCCAAAAATTCGAAGTTAATTTCAACTAAAATTACTCGAATGCAGCTCCTCTATCAAAAAAACCTAACATAATCCAGAAAAATCGAAGTAGGTTTAAACAAAATTTTTTAAAATTTGACAAACATCTGTACAAAAATCCAAAAATTCGAAGTTAATTTCAACTGAAATTACTCAAATGCAGCTCCTCGATCAAAAAAACTTTACATAATCCAGTAAAATCGAAGCTGGTTTCAACAAAATTTTTTAAAATTTGACAAAAATCTGTACAAAAATCCAAAAATTCGAAGTTAATTTCAACTAAAATTACTCAAATGCTGCTCCTCTATCAAAAAAAATCTAACATAATCCAGAAAAATCGAAGTAGGTTTAAACAAAATTTTTTAAAATTTGACAAAAATCTGTACAAAAATTCAAAAATTCGAAGTTATTTTCAACTAAAATTACTCAAATGCAGCTCCTCTATCAAAAAAACCTAACATAATCCAGAAAAATCTAAGTTGGTTTAAACAAAATTTTTTAAAATTTGACAAACATCTGTACAAAAATCCAAAAATTCGAAGTTAATTTCAACTGAAATTACTCAAATGCAGCTCCTCGATCAAAAAAACTTTACATAATCCAGTAAAATCGAAGCTGGTTTCAACAAAATTTTTTAAAATTTGACAAAAATCTGTACAAAAATCCAAAAATTCGAAGTTAATTTCAACTAAAATTACTCAAATGCTGCTCCTCTATCAAAAAAAATCTAACATAATCCAGAAAAATCGAAGTAGGTTTAAACAAAATTTTTTAAAATTTGACAAAAATCTGTACAAAAATTCAAAAATTCGAAGTTATTTTCAACTAAAATTACTCAAATGCAGCTCCTCTATCAAAAAAACCTAACATAATCCAGAAAAATCTAAGTTGGTTTCACCAAAAATTTTTTAAAATTTGACAAACATCTGTACAAAAATCCAAAAATACGAAGTTATTTTCAACTAAAATTACTCAAATGCAGCACCTCTATCAAAAAAACCTAACATAATCCAGAAAAATCGAAGTTGGTTTCAACAAAATTTTTTAAAATTTGACAAACGTCTGTACAAAAATCACAAAATTCGAAGTTAATTTCATCTAAAATTACTCAAATGCAGCTCCGCTACCAAAAAAACCTAACGTAATCCAGAAAAATCGAAGTTGGTTTCAACAAAATTTTTTATAATTTGACAAAGATCTGTACAAACGTACAAAAATTCGAGGTTAATTTCAACTAAAATTACTCAAATGCAGCTCCTCTATCAAAAAAACGTAACATAATCCAGAAAAATCGAAGTTGGTTTCAATAAAATTTTTTAAAACTTGACAAAAATCTGTACAAAAATCCAAAAATTCGAAGTTAATTTCAACTAAAATTACTCAAATGCAGCTCCTCTATCAAAAAAACCTAACGTAATCCAGAAAAATCGAAGTTGGTTTCAACAAAATTTTTTAAAATTTGACAAAAATCTGTACAAGAATCCAAAAATTCGAAGTTAATTTCAACTAAAATTACTCAAATGCAGCTCCTCGATCAAAAAAACTTTACATAATCCAGAAAAATCGAAGTTGGTTTCAACAAAATTTTTTAAAATTTGACAAAAATCTGTACAAAAATCCAAAAATTCGAAGTTAATTTCAACTAAAATTACTCAAATGCTGCTCCTCTATCAAAAAAAATCTAACATAATCCAGAAAAATCGAAGTAGGTTTAAACAAAATTTTTTAAAATTTGACAAAAATCTGTACAAAAATCCAAAAATTCGAAGTTAATTTCAACTAGAATTACTCAAATGCAGCTCCTCTATCATAAAAACCTAACATAATCCAGAAAAATCGTAGTTGGTTTCAACAAAATTTTTTAAAATTTGAGAAAAATCTGTACAAAAATCCAAAAATTCGAAGTTAATTTCAACTAAAATTACTCAAATGCTGCTCCTCTATCAAAAAAAATCTAACATAATCCAGAAAAATCGACGTAGGTTTAAACAAAATTTTTTAAAATTTGACAAAAATCTGTACAAAAATCCAAAAATTCGAAGTTATTTTCAACTAAAATTACTCAAATGCAGCTCCTCTATAAAAAAACCTCACATAATCCAGAAAAATCGAAGTTGGGTTCAACAAAATTTTTTAAAATTTGACAAAAATCTGTACAAAAATCCAAAAATTCGAAGTTATTTTCAACTAAAATTACTCAAATGCAGCTCCTCGATCAAAAAAACTTTACATAATCCAGAAAAATCGAAGCTGGTTTCAACAAAATTTTTTAAAATTTGACAAAAATCTGTACAAAAATCCAAAAATTCGAAGTTAATTTCAACTAAAATTACTCAAATGCTGCTCCTCTATCAAAAAAAATCTAACATAATCCAGAAAAATCGAAGTAGGTTTAAACAAAATTTTTTAAAATTTGACAAAAATCTGTACAAAAATCCAAAAATTCGAAGTTATTTTCAACTAAAATTACTCAAATGCAGCTCCTCTATCAAAAAAACCTAACATAATCCAGAAAAATCTAAGTTGGTTTCACCAAAAATTTTTTAAAATTTGACAAACATCTGTACAAAAATCCAAAAATACGAAGTTATTTTCAACTAAAATTACTCAAATGCAGCACCTCTATCAAAAAAACCTAACATAATCCAGAAAAATCGAAGTTGGTTTCAACAAAATTTTTTAAAATTTGACAAACGTCTGTACAAAAATCACAAAATTCGAAGTTAATTTCATCTAAAATTACTCAAATGCAGCTCCGCTACCAAAAAAACCTAACGTAATCCAGAAAAATCGAAGTTGGTTTCAACAAAATTTTTTATAATTTGACAAAAATCTGTACAAACGTACAAAAATTCGAGGTTAATTTCAACTAAAATTACTCAAATGCAGCTCCTCTATCAAAAAAACGTAACATAATCCAGAAAAATCGAAGTTGGTTTCAATAAAATTTTTTAAAACTTGACAAAAATCTGTACAAAAATCCAAAAATTCGAAGTCAATTTCAACTAAAATTACTCAAATGCAGCTCCTCTATCAAAAAAACCTAACGTAATCCAGAAAAATCGAAGTTGGTTTCAACAAAATTTTTTAAAATTTGACAAAAATCTGTACAAGAATCCAAAAATTCGAAGTTAATTTCAACTAAAATTACTCAAATGCAGCTCCTCGATCATAAAAACTTTACATAATCCAGAAAAATCGAAGTTGGTTTCAACAAAATTTTTTAAAATTTGACAAAAATCTGTACAAAAATCCAAAAATTCGAAGTTAATTTCAACTAAAATTACTCAAATGCTGCTCCTCTATCAAAAAAAATCTAACATAATCCAGAAAAATCGAAGTAGGTTTAAACAAAATTTTTTAAAATTTGACAAAAATCTGTACAAAAATCCAAAAATTCGAAGTTAATTTCAACTAGAATTACTCAAATGCAGCTCCTCTATCATAAAAACCTAACATAATCCAGAAAAATCGAAGTTCGGTTCAACAAAATTTTTTAAAATTTGACAAAAATCTGAACAAAAATCAAAATTCGAAGATAATTTCAACTAGAATTACTCAAATGCAGCTCCTCTATCAAAAAAACCTAACATAATCCAGAAAAATCGTAGTTGGTTTCAACAAAATTTTTTAAAATTTGAGAAAAATCTGTACAAAAATCCAAAAATTCGAAGTTAATTTCAACTAAAATTACTCAAATGCTGCTCCTCTATCAAAAAAAATCTAACATAATCCAGAAAAATCGAAGTAGGTTTAAACAAAATTTTTTAAAATTTGACAAAAATCTGTACAAAAATCCAAAAATTCGAAGTTATTTTCAACTAAAATTACTCAAATGCAGCTCCTCTATAAAAAAACCTCACATAATCCAGAAAAATCGAAGTTGGGTTCAACAAAATTTTTTAAAATTTGACAAAAATCTGTACAAAAATCCAAAAATTCGAAGTTATTTTCAACTAAAATTACTCAAATGCAGCTCCTCTATCAAAAAAACCTAACATAATCCAAAAAAATCGAAGTTGGGTTCAACAAAATTTTTTAAAATTTGTCAAAAATCTGAACAAAAATCCAAAAATTCGAAGTTAATTTCAACTAGAATTACTCAAATGCAGCTCCTCTATCAAAAAACCTAACATATTCCTGAAAAATCGAAGTTTGATTCAACAAAATTTTTTAAAATTTGACAAAAATCTGTACAAAAATCCAAAAATTCGAAGATATTTTCAACTAAAATTACTCAAATGCAGCTCCTCTATCAAAAAAACCTAACATAATCCTAAAAAATCGAAGTTGGTTTCAACAAAATTTTTCAAAATTTGTCAAAAATCTGAACAAAAATCCAAAAATTCGAAGTTAATTTCAACTAGAATTACTCAAATGCAGCTCCTCTATCAAAAAAACCTAACATAATCAAAAAAAATCGAAGTTGGGTTCAACAAAATTTTTTAAAATTTGTCAAAAATCTGAACAAAAATCCAAAAATTCGAAGTTAATTTCAACTAAAATTACTCAAATGCAGCTCCTCTATCCAAAAAACCTACCATATCCAGAAAAATCGAAGTTGGTTTCAACAAAATTTTTTAAAATTTGACCAAAATCTGTACAAAAATCCAAAAATTCGAAGTTAATTTCAACTAGAATTACTCAAATGCAGCTCCTCTATCAAAAAAACCTAACATAATCCAGACAAATCGAAGTTGGTTTCAACAAAATTTTTTATAATTTGAAAAAAATCTGTACAAACATCCAAAAATTCGAAGTTAATTTGAACTAAAATTACTCAAATGCAGCTCCTCTATCAAAAAAACCTAACATAATCCAGAAAAATCGAAGTTTGTTTCAACAAAATATTTTAAAATTTGACAAAAATCTGTACAAAAATCCAAAAATTCGAAGTTAATTTCAACTAAAATTACTCAAATGCAGCTCCTTTATCAAAAAAACCTAACATAATCCAGAAAAATCGAAGTTGGGTTCAACAAAATTTTATAAAATTTGACAAAAATCTGCACAAAAATCCAAAAATTCGAAGTTAATTTCAACTAAAATTACTCAAATGCAGCTCCGCTACCAAAAAAACCTAACGTAATCCAGAGTAATCGAAGTTGGTTTCAACAAAATTATTTAAAATTTGACAAAAATCTGTACAAAAATCCAAAAATTTGAAGTTAATTTCAACTAAAATTACTCAAATGCAGCTCCTCTATCAAAAATACTTTACATAATCCAGAAAAATCGAAGTTGATTTCAACAAAATTTTTTAAAATTTTTTCAAAAATCTGAACAAAAATCCAAAAATTCGAAGATAATTTCAACTAAAATTACTCAAATGCAGCTCCTCTATCAAAAAAACCTAACATAATCCAGAAAAATCGAAATTGGGTTCAACAAAATTTTTTAAAATTTGACAAAGATCTGAACAAAAATCCAAAAATTCGAAGATAATTTCAACTAGAATTACTCAAATGCAGCTCCTCTATCAAAAAAACCTAACATAATCCAGAAAAATCGAAGTTGATTTCAACAAAATTTTTTAAAATTTGACAAAAATCTGTACAAAAATCCAAAAATTCGAAGTTAATTTCAACTAAAATTACTCAAATGCAGCTCCTCTATCAAAAAAACTTTACATAATCCAGAAAAATCGAAGTTGGTTTCAACAAAATTTTTTAAAATTTGACAAAAATCTGTACAAAAATCCAAAAATTCGAAGTTAATTTCAACTAAAATTACTCAAATGCAGCTCCTCTATAAAAAAAAAACTAACATAATCCAGAAAAATCGAAGTTGGTTTAAACAAAATTTTTTAAAATTTGACAAAAATCTGTACAAAAATCCAAAAATTCGAAGTTAATTTCAACTAAAATTACTCAAATGGAGCTCCGCTACCAAAAAAACCTAACGTAATCCAGAGTAATCGAAGTTGGTTTCAACAAAATTTTTTAAAATTTGACAAAAATCTGTACAAAAATCCAAAAATTCGAAATTAATTTCAACTAAAATTACTCAAATGCAGCTTCTCTATCAAAAAAAACCTAACATAATCCAGAAAAATCGAAGTTGGTTTAAACAAAATTTTTTAAAATTTGACAAAAATCTGTACAAAAATCCAAAAATTCGAAGTTATTTTCAACTAAAATTACTCAAATGCAGCTCCTCTATCAAAAAAACCTAACGTAATCCAGAAAAATCGAAGTTGGTTTCAACAAAATTTTTTAAAATTTGACAAAAATTTGTACAAAAATCCAAAAAATCGAAGTTAATTTCAACTAGAATTACTCAAATGGAGCTCGTCTATCAAAATAACCTAACATAATCCAGAAAAATCGAAGTTGGTTTCAACAAAATTTTTTAAAATTTGACAAAAATCTGTACAAAAATCCAAAAATTCGAAGTTAATTTGAACTAAAATTACTCAAATGCAGCTCCTCTATAAAAAAAAAACCTAACATAATCCAGAAAAATCGAAGTTGGTTTAAACAAAATTTTTTAAAATTTGACAAAAATCTGTACAAAAATCCAAAAATTCGAAGTTATTTTCAACCAAAATTACTCAAATGCAGCTCCTCTATCAAAAATACTTTACATAATCCAGAAAAATCGAAGTTGGTTTCAACAAAAATTTTTTAAAATTTGACAAACATCTGTAAAAAAATCCAAAAATTCGAAGATAATTTCAACTAGAATTACTCAAATGCAGCTCCTCTATCAAAAAAACCTAACATAATCCAGAAAAATCGAAGTTGGTTTCAACAAAATTTTTTAAAATTTGACAAAAATCTGTACAAAAATCCAAAAATTCGAAGTTATTTTCAACTAAAATTACTCAAATGCAGCTCCTCTATCAAAAAAACCTAACATAATCCAGAAAAATCGAAGTAGGTTTCAACAAAAATTTTTTAAAATTTGACAAACATCTGTAAAAAAATCAAAAAATTCGAAGTTAATTTCAACTAAAATTACTCAAATGCAGCTCCTCTATCAAAAAAACTTTACATAATCCAGAAAAATCGAAGTTGGGTTCAACAAAATTTTTTAAAATTAGACAAAAATCTGAACAAAAATCCAAAAATTCAAAGATAATTTCAACCAGAATTACTCAAATGCAGCTCCACTATCAAAAAAACCTAACATAATCCAGAAAAATCGAAGTTGGTTTCAACAAAATTTTTTAAAATTTGACAAAAATCTGTACAAAGATCCAAAAATTCGAAGTTAATTACAACTAAAATTACTCAAATGCAGCTCCTCTATCCAAAAAACCTAAAATAATCCAGAAAAATCGAAGTTGGTTTCAACAAAATTTTTTAAAATTTGACAAAAATCTGTACAAAAATCCAAAAAATCGAAATTAATTTCAACTAGAATTACTCAAATGCAGCTCTTCTATCAAAAAAAAAAACATAATCCAGAAAAATCGAAGTTGGTTTCAACAAAATTTTTTAAAATTTGACAAAAATCTGTACAAGAATCCAAAAATTCGAAGTTAATTTCAACTAAAATTACTCAAATGCAGCTCCTCGATCAAAAAAACTTTACATAATCCAGAAAAATCGAAGTTGGGTTCAACAAAATTTTTTAAAATTAGACAAAAATCTGAACAAAAATCCAAAAATTCAAAGATAATTTCAACTAGAATTACTCAAATGCAGCTCCTCTATCAAAAAAACCTAACATAATCCAGAAAAATCGAAGTTGGTTTCAACAAAATTTTTTAAAATTTGACAAAAATCTGTACAAAGATCCAAAAATTCGAAGTTAATTACAACTAAAATTACTCAAATGCAGCTCCTCTATCAAAAGAACCTAACATAATCCAGAAAAATCGAAGTTGGGTTCAACAAAATTTTTTAAAATTAGACAAAAATCTGAACAAAAATCCAAAAATTCAAAGATAATTTCAACCAGAATTACTCAAATGCAGCTCCACTATCAAAAAAACCTAACATAATCCAGAAAAATCGAAGTTGGTTTCAACAAAATTTTTTAAAATTTGACAAAAATCTGTACAAAGATCCAAAAATTCGAAGTTAATTTCAACTAAAATTACTCAAATGCAGCTCCTCGATCAAAAAAACTTTACATAATCCAGAAAAATCGAAGTTGGTTTCAACAAAATTTTTTAAAATTTGACAAAAATCTGTACAAAAATCCAAAAATTCGAAGTTAATTTCAACTAAAATTACTCAAATGCAGCTCCTCTATCCAAAAAACCTAACATAATCCAGAAAAATCGAAGTTGGGTTCTACAAAATTTTATAAAATTTTACAAATATCTGCACAAAAATCAAAAAATTCGAAGTTAATTACAACTAAAATTACTCATATGCAGCTCCTCTATCCAAAAAACCTAACATAATCCAGAAAAATCGAAGTTGGTTTCAACAAAATTTTTTAAAATTTCACAAAAATCTGTACAAAAATCCAAAAATTCGAAGTTAATTTCAACTAAAATTACTCAAATGCAGCTCCTTTATAAAAAAACCTAACACATTCCAGAAAAATCGAAGTTGGTTTCAACAAAATTTTTTAAAATTTGTCAAATATCTGTACAAGAATCCAAAAATTCGAAGTTAATTTCAACTAAAATTACTCAAATGCAGCTTCTCTATCAAAAAAACTTTACATAATCCAGAAAAATCGAAGTTGGTTTCAACAAAATTTTTTAAAATTTGACAAAAATCTGATCAAAAATCCAAAAATTCGAAGTTAATTTCAACTAAAATTACTCAAATGCAGCTCCGCTACCAAAAAAACCTAACGTAATCCAGAATAATCGAAGTTGGTTTCAACAAAATTTTTTAAAATTTGACAAAATCTGTACAAAAATCCAAAAATTCGAAGTTAATTTCTACTAGAATTACTCAAATGCAGCTCCCCTATCAAAAAACCCAAACATAATCCAGAAAAATCGAAGTTGGGTTCAACAAAATTTTTTAAAATTAGACAAAAATCTGAACAAAAATCCAAAAATTCAAAGATAATTTCAACCAGAATTACTCAAATGCAGCTCCACTATCAAAAAAACCTAACATAATCCAGAAAAATCGAAGTTGGTTTCAACAAAATTTTTTAAAATTTGACAAAAATCTGTACAAAGATCCAAAAATTCGAAGTTAATTTCAACTAAAATTACTCAAATGCAGCTCCTTTATCAAAAAAACCTAACATATTCCAGACAAATCGAAGTTGGTTTCAACAAAATTTTTTAAAATTTGACAAAAATCTGTACAAAAATCCAAAAAATCGAAGTTAATTTCAACTAGAATTACTCAAATGCAGCTCGCCTATCAAAAAAAACTAACATAATCCAGAAAAATCGAAGTTGGTTTCAACAAAATTTTTTAAAATTTGACAAAAATCTGTACAAGAATCCAAAAATTCGAAGTTAATTTCAACTAAAATTACTCAAATGCAGCTCCTCGATCAAAAAAACTTTACATAATCCAGAAAAATCGAAGTTGGTTTCAACAAAATTTTTTAAAATTTGACAAAAATCTGTACAAAAATCCAAAAATTCGAAGTTAATTTCAACTAAAATTACTCAAATGCAGCTCCTCTATCCAAAAAACCTAACATAATCCAGAAAAATCGAAGTTGGGTTCTACAAAATTTTATAAAATTTTACAAATATCTGCACAAAAATCAAAAAATTCGAAGTTAATTACAACTAAAATTACTCATATGCAGCTCCTCTATCCAAAAAACCTAACATAATCCAGAAAAATCGAAGTTGGTTTCAACAAAATTTTTTAAAATTTCACAAAAATCTGTACAAAAATCCAAAAATTCGAAGTTAATTTCAACTAAAATTACTCAAATGCAGCTCCTTTATAAAAAAACCTAACACATTCCAGAAAAATCGAAGTTGGTTTCAACAAAATTTTTTAAAATTTGTCAAATATCTGTACAAGAATCCAAAAATTCGAAGTTAATTTCAACTAAAATTACTCAAATGCAGCTTCTCTATCAAAAAAACTTTACATAATCCAGAAAAATCGAAGTTGGTTTCAACAAAATTTTTTAAAATTTGACAAAAATCTGATCAAAAATCCAAAAATTCGAAGTTAATTTCAACTAAAATTACTCAAATGCAGCTCCGCTACCAAAAAAACCTAACGTAATCCAGAATAATCGAAGTTGGTTTCAACAAAATTTTTTAAAATTTGACAAAATCTGTACAAAAATCCAAAAATTCGAAGTTAATTTCTACTAGAATTACTCAAATGCAGCTCCCCTATCAAAAAACCCAAACATAATCCAGAAAAATCGAAGTTGGGTTCAACAAAATTTTTTAAAATTAGACAAAAATCTGAACAAAAATCCAAAAATTCAAAGATAATTTCAACCAGAATTACTCAAATGCAGCTCCACTATCAAAAAAACCTAACATAATCCAGAAAAATCGAAGTTGGTTTCAACAAAATTTTTTAAAATTTGACAAAAATCTGTACAAAGATCCAAAAATTCGAAGTTAATTTCAACTAAAATTACTCAAATGCAGCTCCTCGATCAAAAAAACTTTACATAATCCAGAAAAATCGAAGTTGGTTTCAACAAAATTTTTTAAAATTTGACAAAAATCTGTACAAAATTCCAAAAATTCGAAGTTAATTTCAACTAAAATTACTCAAATGCAGCTCCCCTATCAAAAAACCCTAACATGATCCAGAAAAATCGAAGTTGGGTTCAACAAAAATTTTTAAAATTTGACAAAAGTCTGAACAAAAATCCAAAAATTCGAAGTTAATTTCAACTAGAATTACTCAAATGCAGCTCCTCTATCAAAAAAACCTAACACAATCCAGAAAAATCGAAGTAGGTTTCAACATAATTTTTTAAAATTTGACAAAAATCTGTACAAAAATCCAAAAATTCGAAGTTAATTACAACTAAAATTACTCAAATGCAGCTCGTCTATCCAAAAAACCTAAAATAATCCAGAAAAATCGAAGTTGGTTTCAACAAAATTTTTTAAAATTTGACAAAAATCTGTACAAAAATCCAAAAATTCGAAGTTAATTTCAACTAGAATTACTCAAATGCAGCTCCTCTATCAAAAAAACCTAACATATTCCTGAATAATTGAAGTTGGTTTCAACAAAATTTTTTAAAATTTGACAAAAATCTGTACAAAAATCCAAAAATTCGAACTTATTTTCAACTAAAATTACTCAAATGCAGCTCCCCTATCAAAAAACCCTAACATAGTCCAGAAAAATCGAAGTTGGGTTCAACAAAATTTTTTAAAATTTGACAAAAATCTGAACAAAAATCCAAAAATTCGACGTTAATTTCAACTAGAATTACTCAAATGCAGCACCTCTATCAAAAAAACCTAACATATTCCTGAAAAATCGAAGTTGGTTTCAACATAATTTTTTAAAATTGGACAAAAATCTGTACAAAAATCCAACAATTCGAAGTTAATTTCAACTAAAATTACTCAAATGCAGCTCCTCTTCCAAAAAAACCTATCGTAATCCAGAATAATCGAAGTTGGTTTCAACATAATTTTTTAAAATTTGACAAAAATCTGTACAAAAATCCAAAAATTCGAAGTTAATTTCAACTAGAATTACTCAAATGCAGCTCCTCTATCAAAAAAACCTAACATATTCCTGAATAATTGAAGTTGGTTTCAACAAAATTTTTTAAAATTTGACAAAAATCTGTACAAAAATCCAAAAATTCGAACTTATTTTCAACTAAAATTACTCAAATGCAGCTCCCCTATCAAAAAACCCTAACATAGTCCAGAAAAATCGAAGTTGGGTTCAACAAAATTTTTTAAAATTTGACAAAAATCTGAACAAAAATCCAAAAATTCGACGTTAATTTCAACTAGAATTACTCAAATGCAGCACCTCTATCAAAAAAACCTAACATATTCCTGAAAAATCGAAGTTGGTTTCAACATAATTTTTTAAAATTGGACAAAAATCTGTACAAAAATCCAACAATTCGAAGTTAATTTCAACTAAAATTACTCAAATGCAGCTCCTCTTCCAAAAAAACCTATCGTAATCCAGAATAATCGAAGTTGGTTTCAACATAATTTTTTAAAATTTGACAAAAATCTGTACAAAAATCCAAAAATTCGAAGTTAATTTCAACTAGAATTACTCAAATGCAGCTCCTCTATCAAAAAAACCTAACATATTCCTGAATAATTGAAGTTGGTTTCAACAAAATTTTTTAAAATTTGACAAAAATCTGTACAAAAATCCAAAAATTCGAACTTATTTTCAACTAAAATTACTCAAATGCAGCTCCCCTATCAAAAAACCCTAACATAGTCCAGAAAAATCGAAGTTGGGTTCAACAAAATTTTTTAAAATTTGACAAAAATCTGAACAAAAATCCAAAAATTCGACGTTAATTTCAACTAGAATTACTCAAATGCAGCACCTCTATCAAAAAAACCTAACATATTCCTGAAAAATCGAAGTTGGTTTCAACAAAATTTTTTAAAATTTGACAAAAATCTGTACAAAAATCCAAAAATTCGAAGTTATTTTCAACTAAAATTACTCAAATGCAGCTCCCCTATCAAATAACCCTAACATAACCAGAAAAATCGAAGTTGGGTTCAACAAAATTTTTTAAAATTTGACAAAATCTGAACAAAAATCCAAAAATTCGAAGTTAATTTCAACTAGAATTACTCAAATGCAGCTCCTCTATCAAAAAAACCTAACATAATCCAGAAAAATCGAAGTAGGTTTCAACAAAATTTTTTAAAATTTGAGAAAAATCTGTACAAAAATCCAACAATTCGAAGTTAATTTCAACTCAAATTAATCAAATGCAGCTCCTCTACCAAAAAAACCTAACATAATCCAGAAAAATCGAAATAGGCTTCAACAAATTTTTTAAAATTTGAGAAAAATCTGCTCAAAAATCCAAAAATTCGAAGTTAATTTCAACTAAAATTACTCAAATGCAGCTCCGCTACCAAAAAAACCTAACGTAATCCAGAATAATCGAAGTTGGTTTCAACAAAATTTTTTAAAATTTGACAAAATCTGTACAAAAATCCAAAAATTCGAAGTTAATTTCTACTAGAATTACTCAAATGCAGCTCCCCTATCAAAAAACCCTAACATAATCCAGAAAAATCGAAGTTGGGTTCAACAAAATTTTTTAAAATTTGACAAAAGTCTGCACAAAAATCCAAAAATTCGAAGTTAATTTCAACTAAAATTAATCAAATGCAGCTCCTCTACCAAAAAAACCTAACGTAATCCAGAATAATCGAAGTTGGTTTCAACATAATTTTTTAAAATTTGACAAAAATCTGAACAAAAATCCAAAAATTCGAAGTTAATTTCAACTAGAATTACTCAAATGCAGCTCCTCTATCAAAAAAACCTAACACAATCCAGAAAAATCGAAGTAGGTTTCAACATAATTTTTTAAAATTTGACAAAAATCTGTACAAAAATCCAAAAATTCGAACTTATTTTCAACTCAAATTACTCAAATGCAGCTCCCCTATCAAAAAACCCTAACATAGTCCAGAAAAATCGAAGTTGGTTTCAACAAAATTTTTTAAAATTTGACAAAAATCTGTACAAAAATCCAAAAATTCGAAGTTAATTTCAACTAGAATTACTCAAATGCAGCTCCTCTATCAAAAAAACCTAACATATTCCTGAATAATTGAAGTTGGTTTCAACAAAATTTTTTAAAATTTGACAAAAATCTGTACAAAAATCCAAAAATTCGAACTTATTTTCAACTAAAATTACTCAAATGCAGCTCCCCTATCAAAAAACCCTAACATAGTCCAGAAAAATCGAAGTTGGTTTCAACAAAATTTTTTAAAATTTGACAAAAATCTGTACAAAAATCCAAAAATTCGAAGTTAATTTCAACTAGAATTACTCAAATGCAGCTCCTCTATCAAAAAAACCTAACATATTCCTGAATAATTGAAGTTGGTTTCAACAAAATTTTTTAAAATTTGACAAAAATCTGTACAAAAATCCAAAAATTCGAACTTATTTTCAACTAAAATTACTCAAATGCAGCTCCCCTATCAAAAAACCCTAACATAGTCCAGAAAAATCGAAGTTGGGTTCAACAAAATTTTTTAAAATTTGACAAAAATCTGAACAAAAATCCAAAAATTCGACGTTAATTTCAACTAGAATTACTCAAATGCAGCACCTCTATCAAAAAAACCTAACATATTCCTGAAAAATCGAAGTTGGTTTCAACATAATTTTTTAAAATTGGACAAAAATCTGTACAAAAATCCAACAATTCGAAGTTATTTTCAACTAGAATTACTCAAATGCAGCTCCCCTATCAAAAAACCCTAACATAATCCAGAAAAATCGAAGTTGGGTTCAACAAAATTTTTTAAAATTTGACAAAAATCTGTACAAAAATCCAACAATTCGAAGTTAATTTCAACTAAAATTACTCAAATGCAGCTCCTCTATAAAAAAAAATTACATAATCCAGAAAAATCTAAGATGGTTTCAACAAAATTTGGTAAAATTTGACAAAAGTCTGTACAAAAATCCAGAAATTCGAAGTTAATTTCAACTAGAATTACTCAAATGCAGCTCCTCTATCAAAAAAACCTAACATAATCCAGAAAAATCGAAGTTGGTTTCAACAAAATTTTTTAAAATTTGACAAAAATCTGTACAAAAATCCAAAAATTCGAAGTTATTTTCAACTAAAATTACTCAAATGCAGCTCCCCTATCAAAAAACCCTAACATAATCCAGAAAAATCGAAGTTGGGTTCAACAAAATTTTTTAAAATTTGACAAAAGTCTGAACAAAAATCCAAAAATTCGAAGTTAATTTCAACTAGAATTACTCAAATGCAGCTCCTCTATCAAAAAAACCTAACACAATCCAGAAAAATCGAAGTAGGTTTCAACATAATTTTTTAAAATTTGACAAAAATCTGTACAAAAATCCAAAAATTCGAAGTTAATTTCAACTAGAATTACTCAAATGCAGCTCCTCTATCAAAAAAACCTAACATATTCCTGAATAATTGAAGTTGGTTTCAACAAAATTTTTTAAAATTTGACAAAAATCTGTACAAAAATCCAAAAATTCGAACTTATTTTCAACTAAAATTACTCAAATGCAGCTCCCCTATCAAAAAACCCTAACATAGTCCAGAAAAATCGAAGTTGGGTTCAACAAAATTTTTTAAAATTTGACAAAAATCTGAACAAAAATCCAAAAATTCGACGTTAATTTCAACTAGAATTACTCAAATGCAGCACCTCTATCAAAAAAACCTAACATATTCCTGAAAAATCGAAGTTGGTTTCAACAAAATTTTTTAAAATTTGACAAAAATCTGTACAAAAATCCAAAAATTCGAAGTTATTTTAAACTAAAATTACTCAAATGCAGCTCCTCTATCAAAAGAACCTAACATAATCCAGAAAAATCGAAGTTGGGTTCAAAAAAATTTTTTAAAATTAGACAAAAATCTGAGCAAAAATCCAAAAATTCGAAGATAATTTCAACTAGAATTACTCAAATGCAGCTCCGCTACCAAAAAAACCTAACGTAATCCAGAATAATCGAAGTTGGTTTCAACAAAATTTTCTAAAATTTGACAAAATCTGTACAAAAATCCAAAAATTCGAAGTTAATTTCAACTAGAATTAATCAAATGCAGCTCCTCTACCAAAAAAACCTAACATAATCCAGAAAAATCGAAATAGGCTTCAACAAATTTTTTAAAATTTGAGAAAAATCTGCTCAAAAATCCAAAAATTCGAAGTTAATTTCAACTAAAATTACTCAAATGCAGCTCCGCTACCAAAAAAACCTAACGTAATCCAGAATAATCGAAGTTGGTTTCAACATAATTTTTTAAAATTTGACAAAAATCTGAACAAAAATCCAAAAATTCGAAGTTAATTTCAACTAGAATTACTCAAATGCAGCTCCTCTATCAAAAAAACCTAACACAATCCAGAAAAATCGAAGTAGGGTTCAACAAAATTTTTTAAAATTTGACAAAAGTCTGCACAAAAATCCAAAAATTCGAAGTTAATTTCAACTAAAATTAATCAAATGCAGCTCCTCTACCAAAAAAACCTAACGTAATCCAGAATAATCGAAGTTGGTTTCAACATAATTTTTTAAAATTTGACAAAAATCTGAACAAAAATCCAAAAATTCGAAGTTAATTTCAACTAGAATTACTCAAATGCAGCTCCTCTATCAAAAAAACCTAACACAATCCAGAAAAATCGAAGTAGGTTTCAACATAATTTTTTAAAATTTGACAAAAATCTGTACAAAAATCCAAAAATTCGAACTTATTTTCAACTCAAATTACTCAAATGCAGCTCCCCTATCAAAAAACCCTAACATAGTCCAGAAAAATCGAAGTTGGTTTCAACAAAATTTTTTAAAATTTGACAAAAATCTGTACAAAAATCCAAAAATTCGAAGTTAATTTCAACTAGAATTACTCAAATGCAGCTCCTCTATCAAAAAAACCTAACATATTCCTGAATAATTGAAGTTGGTTTCAACAAAATTTTTTAAAATTTGACAAAAATCTGTACAAAAATCCAAAAATTCGAACTTATTTTCAACTAAAATTACTCAAATGCAGCTCCCCTATCAAAAAACCCTAACATAGTCCAGAAAAATCGAAGTTGGGTTCAACAAAATTTTTTAAAATTTGACAAAAATCTGAACAAAAATCCAAAAATTCGACGTTAATTTCAACTAGAATTACTCAAATGCAGCACCTCTATCAAAAAAACCTAACATATTCCTGAAAAATCGAAGTTGGTTTCAACATAATTTTTTAAAATTGGACAAAAATCTGTACAAAAATCCAACAATTCGAAGTTATTTTCAACTAGAATTACTCAAATGCAGCTCCCCTATCAAAAAACCCTAACATAATCCAGAAAAATCGAAGTTGGGTTCAACAAAATTTTTTAAAATTTGACAAAAATCTGTACAAAAATCCAACAATTCGAAGTTAATTTCAACTAAAATTACTCAAATGCAGCTCCTCTATAAAAAAAAATTACATAATCCAGAAAAATCTAAGATGGTTTCAACAAAATTTGGTAAAATTTGACAAAAGTCTGTACAAAAATCCAGAAATTCGAAGTTAATTTCAACTAGAATTACTCAAATGCAGCTCCTCTATCAAAAAAACCTAACATAATCCAGAAAAATCGAAGTTGGTTTCAACAAAATTTTTTAAAATTTGACAAAAATCTGTACAAAAATCCAAAAATTCGAAGTTAATTACAACTAAAATTACTCAAATGCAGCTCGTCTATCCAAAAAACCTAAAATAATCCAGAAAAATCGAAGTTGGTTTCAACAAAATTTTTTAAAATTTGACAAAAATCTGTACAAAAATCCAAAAATTCGAAGTTAATTTCAACTAGAATTACTCAAATGCAGCTCCTCTATCAAAAAAACCTAACATATTCCTGAATAATTGAAGTTGGTTTCAACAAAATTTTTTAAAATTTGACAAAAATCTGTACAAAAATCCAAAAATTCGAACTTATTTTCAACTAAAATTACTCAAATGCAGCTCCCCTATCAAAAAACCCTAACATAGTCCAGAAAAATCGAAGTTGGGTTCAACAAAATTTTTTAAAATTTGACAAAAATCTGAACAAAAATCCAAAAATTCGACGTTAATTTCAACTAGAATTACTCAAATGCAGCACCTCTATCAAAAAAACCTAACATATTCCTGAAAAATCGAAGTTGGTTTCAACAAAATTTTTTAAAATTTGACAAAAATCTGTACAAAAATCCAAAAATTCGAAGTTATTTTCAACTAAAATTACTCAAATGCAGCTCCCCTATCAAAAAACCCTAACATGATCCAGAAAAATCGAAGTTGGGTTCAACAAAAATTTTTAAAATTTGACAAAAGTCTGAACAAAAATCCAAAAATTCGAAGTTAATTTCAACTAGAATTACTCAAATGCAGCTCCTCTATCAAAAAAACCTAACACAATCCAGAAAAATCGAAGTAGGTTTCAACATAATTTTTTAAAATTTGACAAAAATCTGTACAAAAATCCAAAAATTCGAAGTTAATTACAACTAAAATTACTCAAATGCAGCTCGTCTATCCAAAAAACCTAAAATAATCCAGAAAAATAGAAGTTGGTTTCAACAAAATTTTTTAAAATTTTACAAAAATCTGTACAAAAATCCAAAAATTCGAAGTTAATTTCAACTAGAATTACTCAAATGCAGCTCCTCTATCAAAAAAACCTAACATATTCCTGAATAATTGAAGTTGGTTTCAACAAAATTTTTTAAAATTTGACAAAAATCTGTACAAAAATCCAAAAATTCGAACTTATTTTCAACTAAAATTACTCAAATGCAGCTCCTCTATCAAAACAACCTAACATATTCCTGAATAATTGAAGTTGGTTTCAACAAAATTTTTTAAAATTTGACAAAAATCTGTACAAAAATCCAAAAATTCGAACTTATTTTCAACTAAAATTACTCAAATGCAGCTCCCCTATCAAAAAACCCTAACATAGTCCAGAAAAATCGAAGTTGGGTTCAACAAAATTTTTTAAAATTTGACAAAAATCTGAACAAAAATCCAAAAATTCGACGTTAATTTCAACTAGAATTACTCAAATGCAGCACCTCTATCAAAAAAACCTAACATATTCCTGAAAAATCGAAGTTGGTTTCAACATAATTTTTTAAAATTGGACAAAAATCTGTACAAAAATCCAACAATTCGAAGTTATTTTCAACTAGAATTACTCAAATGCAGCTCCCCTATCAAAAAACCCTAACATAATCCAGAAAAATCGAAGTTGGGTTCAACAAAATTTTTTAAAATTTGACAAAAATCTGTACAAAAATCCAACAATTCGAAGTTAATTTCAACTAAAATTACTCAAATGCAGCTCCTCTATAAAAAAAAATTACATAATCCAGAAAAATCTAAGATGGTTTCAACAAAATTTGGTAAAATTTGACAAAAGTCTGTACAAAAATCCAGAAATTCGAAGTTAATTTCAACTAGAATTACTCAAATGCAGCTCCTCTATCAAAAAAACCTAACATAATCCAGAAAAATCGAAGTTGGTTTCAACAAAATTTTTTAAAATTTGACAAAAATCTGTACAAAAATCCAAAAATTCGAAGTTAATTACAACTAAAATTACTCAAATGCAGCTCGTCTATCCAAAAAACCTAAAATAATCCAGAAAAATCGAAGTTGGTTTCAACAAAATTTTTTAAAATTTGACAAAAATCTGTACAAAAATCCAAAAATTCGAAGTTAATTTCAACTAGAATTACTCAAATGCAGCTCCTCTATCAAAAAAACCTAACATATTCCTGAATAATTGAAGTTGGTTTCAACAAAATTTTTTAAAATTTGACAAAAATCTGTACAAAAATCCAAAAATTCGAACTTATTTTCAACTAAAATTACTCAAATGCAGCTCCCCTATCAAAAAACCCTAACATAGTCCAGAAAAATCGAAGTTGGGTTCAACAAAATTTTTTAAAATTTGACAAAAATCTGAACAAAAATCCAAAAATTCGACGTTAATTTCAACTAGAATTACTCAAATGCAGCACCTCTATCAAAAAAACCTAACATATTCCTGAAAAATCGAAGTTGGTTTCAACAAAATTTTTTAAAATTTGACAAAAATCTGTACAAAAATCCAAAAATTCGAAGTTATTTTCAACTAAAATTACTCAAATGCAGCTCCCCTATCAAAAAACCCTAACATGATCCAGAAAAATCGAAGTTGGGTTCAACAAAAATTTTTAAAATTTGACAAAAGTCTGAACAAAAATCCAAAAATTCGAAGTTAATTTCAACTAGAATTACTCAAATGCAGCTCCTCTATCAAAAAAACCTAACACAATCCAGAAAAATCGAAGTAGGTTTCAACATAATTTTTTGAAATTTGACAAAAATCTGTACAAAAATCCAAAAATTCGAAGTTAATTACAACTAAAATTACTCAAATGCAGCTCGTCTATCCAAAAAACCTAAAATAATCCAGAAAAATAGAAGTTGGTTTCAACAAAATTTTTTAAAATTTTACAAAAATCTGTACAAAAATCCAAAAATTCGAAGTTAATTTCAACTAGAATTACTCAAATGCAGCTCCTCTATCAAAAAAACCTAACATATTCCTGAATAATTGAAGTTGGTTTCAACAAAATTTTTTAAAATTTGACAAAAATCTGTACAAAAATCCAAAAATTCGAACTTATTTTCAACTAAAATTACTCAAATGCAGCTCCTCTATCAAAACAACCTAACATATTCCTGAATAATTGAAGTTGGTTTCAACAAAATTTTTTAAAATTTGACAAAAATCTGTACAAAAATCCAAAAATTCGAACTTATTTTCAACTAAAATTACTCAAATGCAGCTCCCCTATCAAAAAACCCTAACATAGTCCAGAAAAATCGAAGTTGGGTTCAACAAAATTTTTTAAAATTTGACAAAAATCTGAACAAAAATCCAAAAATTCGACGTTAATTTCAACTAGAATTACTCAAATGCAGCACCTCTATCAAAAAAACCTAACATATTCCTGAAAAATCGAAGTTGGTTTCAACAAAATTTTTTAAAATTTGACAAAAATCTGTACAAAAATCCAAAAATTCGAAGTTATTTTAAACTAAAATTACTGAAATGCAGCTCCTCTATCAAAAGAACCTAACATAATCCAGAAAAATCGAAGTTGGGTTCAAAAAAATTTTTTAAAATTAGACAAAAATCTGAGCAAAAATCCCAAAATTCGAAGATAATTTCAACTAGAATTACTCAAATGCAGCTCCGCTACCAAAAAAACCTAACGTAATCCAGAATAATCGAAGTTGGTTTCAACAAAATTTTCTAAAATTTGACAAAATCTGTACAAAAATCCAAAAATTCGAAGTTAATTTCAACTAGAATTACTCAAATGCAGCTCCTCTATCAAAAAAACCTAACATAATCCAGAAAAATCGAAGTAGGTTTCAATAAAATTTTTTAAAATTTGAGAAAAATCTGTACAAAAATCCAACAATTCGAAGTTAATTTCAACTCAAATTAATCAAATGCAGCTCCTCTACCAAAAAAACCTAACATAATCCAGAAAAATCGAAATAGGCTTCAACAAATTTTTTAAAATTTGAGAAAAATCTGCTCAAAAATCCAAAAATTCGAAGTTAATTTCAACTAAAATTACTCAAATGCAGCTCCGCTACCAAAAAAACCTAACGTAATCCAGAATAATCGAAGTTGGTTTCAACAAAATTTTCTAAAATTTGACAAAATCTGTACAAAAATCCAAAAATTCGAAGTTAATTTCTACTAGAATTACTCAAATGCAGCTCCCCTATCAAAAAACCCTAACATAATCCAGAAAAATCGAAGTTGGGTTCAACAAAATTTTTTTAAAATTTGACAAAAATCTGTACAAAAATCCAAAAATTCGAAGTTATTTTCAACTAGAATTACTCAAATGCAGCTCCCCTATCAAAAAACCCTAACATAATCCAGAAAAATCGAAGTTGGTTTCAACAAAATTTTTTAAAATTTGACAAAAATCTGTACAAAAATCCAACAATTCGAAGTTAATTTCAACTAAAATTACTCAAATGCAGCTCCTCTATAAAAAAAAATTACATAATCCAGAAAAATCTAAGATGGTTTCAACAAAATTTTGTAAAATTTGACAAAAGTCTGTACAAAAATCCAGAAATTCGAAGTTAATTTCAACTAGAATTACTCAAATGCAGCTCCTCTATCAAAAAAACCTAACATAATCCAGAAAAATCGAAGTTGGTTTCAACAAAATTTTTTAAAATTTGACAAAAATCTGTACAAAAATCCAAAAATTCGAAGTTATTTTCAACTAAAATTACTCAAATGCAGCTCCCCTATCAAAAAACCCTAACATAATCCAGAAAAATCGAAGTTGGGTTCAACAAAATTTTTTAAAATTTGACAAAAGTCTGAACAAAAATCCAAAAATTCGAAGTTAATTTCAACTAGAATTACTCAAATGCAGCTCCTCTATCAAAAAAACCTAACACAATCCAGAAAAATCGAAGTAGGTTTCAACATAATTTTTTAAAATTTGACAAAAATCTGTACAAAAATCCAAAAATTCGAAGTTAATTACAACTAAAATTACTCAAATGCAGCTCGTCTATCCAAAAAACCTAAAATAATCCAGAAAAATCTAAGATGGTTTCAACAAAATTTTGTAAAATTTGACAAAAGTCTGTACAAAAATCCAGAAATTCGAAGTTAATTTCAACTAGAATTACTCAAATGCAGCTCCTCTATCAAAAAAACCTAACATAATCCAGAAAAATCGAAGTTGGTTTCAACAAAATTTTTTAAAATTTGACAAAAATCTGTACAAAAATCCAAAAATTCGAAGTTAATTTCAACTAGAATTACTCAAATGCAGCTCCTCTATCAAAAAAACCTAACATATTCCTGAATAATTGAAGTTGGTTTCAACAAAATTTTTTAAAATTTGACAAAAATCTGTACAAAAATCCAAAAATTCGAAGTTAATTACAACTAAAATTACTCAAATGCAGCTCGTCTATCCAAAAAACCTAAAATAATCCAAAAAAATCGAAGTTGGTTTCAACAAAATTTTTTAAAATTTTACAAAAATCTGTACAAAAATCCAAAAATTCGAAGTTAATTTCAACTAGAATTACTCAAATGCAGCTCCTCTATCAAAAAAACCTAACATATTCCTGAATAATTGAAGTTGGTTTCAACAAAATTTTTTAAAATTTGACAAAAATCTGTACAAAAATCCAAAAATTCGAACTTATTTTCAACTAAAATTACTCAAATGCAGCTCCTCTATCAAAACAACCTAACATATTCCTGAATAATTGAAGTTGGTTTCAACAAAATTTTTTAAAATTTGACAAAAATCTGTACAAAAATCCAAAAATTCGAACTTATTTTCAACTAAAATTACTCAAATGCAGCTCCCCTATCAAAAAACCCTAACATAGTCCAGAAAAATCGAAGTTGGGTTCAACAAAATTTTTTATAATTTGACAAAAATCTGAACAAAAATCCAAAAATTCGACGTTAATTTCAACTAGAATTACTCAAATGCAGCACCTCTATCAAAAAAACCTAACATATTCCTGAAAAATCGAAGTTGGTTTCAACAAAATTTTTTAAAATTTGACAAAAATCTGTACAAAAATCCAAAAATTCGAAGTTATTTTCAACTAAAATTACTCAAATGCAGCTCCCCTATCAAAAAACCCTAACATAACCAGAAAAATCGAAGTTGGGTTCAACAAAATTTTTTAAAATTTGACAAAAGTCTGAACAAAAATCCAAAAATTCGAAGTTAATTTCAACTAGAATTACTCAAATGCAGCTCCTCTATCAAAAAAACCTAACATAATCCAGAAAAATCGAAGTAGGTTTCAATAAAATTTTTTAAAATTTGAGAAAAATCTGTACAAAAATCCAACAATTCGAAGTTAATTTCAACTCAAATTAATCAAATGCAGCTCCTCTACCAAAAAAACCTAACATAATCCAGAAAAATCGAAATAGGCTTCAACAAATTTTTTAAAATTTGAGAAAAATCTGCTCAAAAATCCAAAAATTCGAAGTTAATTTCAACTAAAATTACTCAAATGCAGCTCCTCTATCCAAAAAACCTAACATAATCCAGAAAAATCGAAGTTGGTTTCAACAAAATTTTATAAAATTTCACAAATATCTGTACAAAAATCCAAAAATTCGAAGTTAATTTCAACTAAAATTACTCAAATGCAGCTCCTCTATCAAAAAAACCTAACATAATCCAGAAAAATCGAAGTTGGTTTCTACAAAATTTTATAAAATTTCACAAAAATCTGCACAAAAATCCAAAAACTCGAAGTTAATTTCAACTAAAATTACTCAAATGCAGCTCCTCTATCAAAAAAACTTTACATAATCCAGAAAAATCGAAGTTGGATTCAACAAAATTTTTTAAAATTTGACAAAAATCTGTACAAAAATCCAAAAATTCGATGTTAATTTCAACTAAAATTACTCAAATGCAGCTCCTCTATCAAAAAAACCTAACATAATCCTGAAAAATCGAAGATGGTTTCAACAAAATTTTATAAAATTTTACAAAAATCTGCACAAAAATCCAAAAATTCGAAGTTAATTACAACTAAAATTACTCAAATGCAGCTCCTCTATCCAAAAAACCTAACATAATCCAGAAAAATCGAAGTTGGTTTCAACAAAATTTTTTAAAATTTCAGAAATATCTGTACAAAAATCCAAAAATTCGAAGTTAATTTCAACTAAAATTACTCAAATGCAGCTCCTCTATCCAAAAAACCTAACATAATCCAGAAAAATCGAAGTTGGTTTCAACAAAATTTTTTAAAATTTGACAAACATCTGTACAAAAATCCCAAAATTTGAAGTTAATTTCAACTAAAATTACTCAAATGCAGCTCCGCTACCAAAAAAACCTAACGTAATCCAGAGTAATCGAAATTGGTTTCAACAAAATTTTTTAAAATTTGACAAAAATCTGTACAGAAATCCAAAAATTCGAAGTTATTTTCAACTAAAAATACTCAAATGCAGCTCCTCTATCAAAAAAACCTAACATAATCCAGAAAAATCGAAGTTGGGTTCAACAAAATTTTTTAAAATTTAACAAAAATCTGAACAAAAATCCAAAAATTCGAAGATAATTTCAACTAGAATTACTCAAATGCAGCTCGTCTATCAAAAAAACCTAACATAATCCAGAAAAATCGAAGTTGGTTTCAACAAAATTTTTTAAAATTTGACAAAAATCTGCACAAAAATCCAAAAATTCGAAGTTAATTACAACTAAAATTACTCAAATGCAGCTCCTCTATCCAAAAAACCTAAAATAATCCAGAAAAATCGAAGTTGGTTTCAACAAAATTTTTTAAAATTTAACAAAAATCTGAACACAAATCCAAAAATTCGAAGATAATTTCAACTAAAATTACTCAAATGCAGCTCCTCTATCAAAAAAACTTTACATAATCCAGAAAAATCGAAGTTGGATTCAACAAAATTTTTTAAAATTTGACAAAAATCTGTACAAAAATCCAAAAATTCGATGTTAATTTCAACTAAAATTACTCAAATGCAGCTCCTCTATCAAAAAAACCTAACATAATCCTGAAAAATCGAAGATGGTTTCAACAAAATTTTATAAAATTTTACAAAAATCTGCACAAAAATCCAAAAATTCGAAGTTAATTACAACTAAAATTACTCAAATGCAGCTCCTCTATCCAAAAAACCTAACATAATCCAGAAAAATCGAAGTTGGTTTCAACAAAATTTTTTAAAATTTCAGAAATATCTGTACAAAAATCCAAAAATTCGAAGTTAATTTCAACTAAAATTACTCAAATGCAGCTCCTCTATCCAAAAAACCTAACATAATCCAGAAAAATCGAAGTTGGTTTCAACAAAATTTTTTAAAATTTGACAAACATCTGTACAAAAATCCCAAAATTTGAAGTTAATTTCAACTAAAATTACTCAAATGCAGCTCCGCTACCAAAAAAACCTAACGTAATCCAGAGTAATCGAAATTGGTTTCAACAAAATTTTTTAAAATTTGACAAAAATCTGTACAAAAATCCAAAAATTCGAAGTTATTTTCAACTAAAAATACTCAAATGCAGCTCCTCTATCAAAAAAACCTAACATAATCCAGAAAAATCGAAGTTGGGTTCAACAAAATTTTTTAAAATTTAACAAAAATCTGAACAAAAATCCAAAAATTCGAAGATAATTTCAACTAGAATTACTCAAATGCAGCTCGTCTATCAAAAAAACCTAACATAATCCAGAAAAATCGAAGTTGGTTTCAACAAAATTTTTTAAAATTTGACAAAAATCTGCACAAAAATCCAAAAATTCGAAGTTAATTACAACTAAAATTACTCAAATGCAGCTCCTCTATCCAAAAAACCTAAAATAATCCAGAAAAATCGAAGTTGGTTTCAACAAAATTTTTTAAAATTTAACAAAAATCTGAACACAAATCCAAAAATTCGAAGATAATTTCAACTAGAATTACTCAAATGCAGCTCGTCTATCAAAAAAACCTAACATAATCCAGAAAAATCGAAGTTGGTTTCAACAAAATTTTTTAAAATTTGACAAAAATCTGCACAAAAATCCAAAAATTCGAAGTTAATTACAACTAAAATTACTCAAATGCAGCTCCTCTATCCAAAAAACCTAAAATAATCCCGAAAAATCGAAGTTGGTTTCAACAAAATTTTTTAAAATTTCACAAATATCTGTACAAAAATCCAAAAATTCGAAGTTAATTTCAACTAAAATTACTCAAATGCAGCTCCTCTATCAAAAAAACCTAACATAATCCAGAAAAATCGAAGTTGGTTTCAACAAAATTTTTTAAAATTTGACAAACATCTGTACAAAAATCCCAAAATTTGAAGTTACTTTCAACTAAGATTACTCAAATGCAGCTCCGCTACCAAAAAAACCTAACGTAATCCAGAGTAATCGAAATTGGTTTCAACAAAATTTTTTAAAATTTGACAAAAATCTGTACAAAAATCCAAAAATTCGAAGTTATTTTCAACTAAAAATACTCAAATGCAGCTCCTCTATCAAAAAAACCTAACATAATCCAGAAAAATCGAAGTTGGGTTCAACAAAATTTTTTAAAATTTGACAAAAATCTGTACAAAAATCCAAAGCTTCGAAGTTAATTTCAACTAAAATTACTCAAATGCAGCTCCTCTATCAAAAAAACCTAACATAATCCAGAAAAATCGAAGTTGGTTTCAACAAAATTTTTTAAAATTTGACAAACATCTGTACAAAAATCCCAAAATTTGAAGTTAATTTCAACTAAAATTACTCAAATGCAGCTCCGCAACCAAAAAAACCTAACGTAATCCAGAGTAATCGAAATTGGTTTCAACAAAATTTTTTAAAATTTGACAAAAATCTGTACAAAAATCCAAAAATTCGAAGTTATTTTCAACTAAAAATACTCAAATGCAGCTCCTCTATCAAAAAAACCTAACATAATCCAGAAAAATGGAAGTTGGGTTCAACAAAATTTTTTAAAATTTAACAAAAATCTGAACAAAAATCCAAAAATTCGAAGATAATTTCAACTAGAATTACTCAAATGCAGCTCGTCTATCAAAAAAACCTAACATAATCCAGAAAAATGGAAGTTGGTTTCAACAAAATTTTTTAAAATTTGACAAAAATCTGCACAAAAATCCAAAAATTCGAAGTTAATTACAACTAAAATTACTCAAATGCAGCTCCTCTATCCAAAAAACCTAAAATAATCCAGAAAAATCGAAGTTGGTTTCAACAAAATTTTTTAAAATTTGACAAAAATCTGTACAAAAATCCAAAAATTCCAAGTTAATTACAACTAAAATTACTCAAATGCAGCTCCGCTACCAAAAAAACCTAACGTAATCCAGAGTAATCGAAATTGGTTTCAACAAAATTTTTTAAAATTTGACAAAAATCTGTACAAAAATCCAAAAATTCGAAATTATTTTCAACTAAAAATACTCAAATGCAGCTCCTCTATCAAAAAAACCTAACATAATCCAGAAAAATCGAAGTTGGGTTCAACAAAATTTTTTAAAATTTGACAAAAATCTGTACAAAAATCCAAAGCTTCGAAGTTAATTTCAACTAAAATTACTCAAATGCAGCTCCTCTATCAAAAAAACCTAACATAATCCAGAAAAATCGAAGTTGGTTTCAACAAAATTTTTTAAAATTTGACAAACATCTGTACAAAAATCCCAAAATTTGAAGTTAATTTCAACTAAAATTACTCAAATGCAGCTCCGCTACCAAAAAAACCTAACGTAATCCAGAGTAATCGAAATTGGTTTCAACAAAATTTTTTAAAATTTGACAAAAATCTGTACAAAAATCCAAAAATTCGAAGTTATTTTCAACTAAAAATACTCAAATGCAGCTCCTCTATCAAAAAAACCTAACATAATCCAGAAAAATCGAAGTTGGGTTCAACAAAATTTTTTAAAATTTGACAAAAATCTGTACAAAAATCCAAAGCTTCGAAGTTAATTTCAACTAAAATTACTCAAATGCAGCTCCTCTATCAAAAAAACCTAACATAATCCAGAAAAATCGAAGTTGGTTTCAACAAAATTTTTTAAAATTTGACAAACATCTGTACAAAAATCCCAAAATTTGAAGTTAATTTCAACTAAAATTACTCAAATGCAGCTCCGCTACCAAAAAAACCTAACGTAATCCAGAGTAATCGAAATTGGTTTCAACAAAATTTTTTAAAATTTGACAAAAATCTGTACAAAAATCCAAAAATTCGAAGTTATTTTCAACTAAAAATACTCAAATGCAGCTCCTCTATCAAAAAAACCTAACATAATCCAGAAAAATGGAAGTTGGGTTCAACAAAATTTTTTAAAATTTAACAAAAATCTGAACAAAAATCCAAAAATTCGAAGATAATTTCAACTAGAATTACTCAAATGCAGCTCGTCTATCAAAAAAACCTAACATAATCCAGAAAAATGGAAGTTGGTTTCAACAAAATTTTTTAAATTTGACAAAAATCTGCACAAAAATCCAAAAATTCGAAGTTAATTACAACTAAAATTACTCAAATGCAGCTCCTCTATCCAAAAAACCTAAAATAATCCAGAAAAATCGAAGTTGGTTTCAACAAAATTTTTTAAAATTTGACAAAAATCTGTACAAAAATCCAAAAATTCGAAGTTAATTACAACTAAAATTACTCAAATGCAGCTCCGCTACCAAAAAAACCTAACGTAATCCAGAGTAATCGAAATTGGTTTCAACAAAATTTTTTAAAATTTGACAAAAATCTGTACAAAAATCCAAAAATTCGAAGTTATTTTCAACTAAAAATACTCAAATGCAGCTCCTCTATCAAAAAAACCTAACATAATCCAGAAAAATCGAAGTTGGGTTCAACAAAATTTTTTAAAATTTGACAAAAATCTGTACAAAAATCCAAAAATTCGAAATTAATTTCAACTAAAATTACTCAAATGTAGCTCCTCTATCAAAAAAACCTAACGTAATCCAGAAAAATCGAAGTTGGTTTCAACACAATTTTTTATAATTTGACAAATATCTGTAAAAACATCCAAAAATTCGAAGTTAATTACAACTAAAATTACTCAAATGCAGCTCCTCTATCCAAAAAACCTAACATAATCCAGAAAAATCGAAGTTGGTTTCAACAAAATTTTATAAAATTTCACAAATATCTGTACAAAAATCCAAAAATTCGAAGTTAATTTCAATTAAAATTACTCAAATGCAGCTCCTCTATCAAAAAAACCTAACATAATCCAGAAAAATCGAAGTTGGTTTCAACAAAATTTTATAAAATTTCACAAAAATCTGCACAAAAATCCAAAAACTCGAAGTTAATTTCAACTAAAATTACTCAAATGCAGCTCCTCTATCAAAAAAACTTTATATAATCCAGAAAAATCGAAGTTGGTTTCAACAAAATTTTTTAAAATTTGACAAAAATCTGCACAAAAATCCAAAAATTCGAAGTTAATTACAACTAAAATTACTCAAATGCAGCTCCTCTATCCAAAAAACCTAACATAATCCAGAAAAATCGAAGTTGGTTTCAACAAAATTTTTTAAAATTTGACAAAAATCTGCACAAAAATCCAAAAATTCGAAGTTAATTTCAACTGAAATTACTCAAATGCAGCTCCTCTATCAAAAAAACTTTACACATTATAGAAAAATCGAAGTTGGTTTCAACAAAATTTTTTAAAATTTGACAAAAATCTGAACAAAAATCCAAAAATTCGACGTTAATTTCAACTAGAATTACTCAAATGCAGCACCTCTATCAAAAAAACCTAACATATTCCTGAAAAATCGAAGTTGGTTTCAACAAAATTTTTTAAAATTTGACAAAAATCTGTACAAAAATCCAAAAATTCGAAGTTATTTTCAACTAAAATTACTCAAATGCAGCTCCCCTATCAAATAACCCTAACATAACCAGAAAAATCGAAGTTGGGTTCAACAAAATTTTTTAAAATTTGACAAAATCTGAACAAAAATCCAAAAATTCGAGGTTAATTTCAACTAAAATTACTCAAATGCAGCTCCTCTATCAAGAAAACCTAACATAATCCAGAAAAATCGAAGTTGGTTTCAACAAAATTTTTTAAAATTTGACAAAAATCTGCACAAAAATCCAAAAATTCGAAGTTAATTACAACTAAAATTACTCAAATGCAGCTCCTCTATCCAAAAAACCTAAAATAATCCAGAAAAATCGAAGTTGGTTTCAACAAAATTTTTTAAAATTTGACAAAAATCTGTACAAGAATCCAAAAATTCGAAGTTAATTTCAACTAAAATTACTCAAATGTAGCTCCTCTATCAAAAACACCTAACGTAATCCAGAAAAATCGAAGTTGGTTTCAACACAATTTTTTATAATTTGACAAAAATCTGTAAAAACATCCAAAATTTCGAAGTTAATTTCAACTAAAATTACTCAAATGCAGCTCCTCTATCCAAAAAACCTAACATAATCCAGAAAAATCGAAGTTGGTTTGAACAAAATTTTTTAAAATTTCACAAAAATCTGTACAAAAATCCAAAAATTCGAAGTTAATTTCAACTAAAATTACTCAAATGCAGCTCCTTTATCAAAAAAACCTAACATATTCCAGAAAAATCGAAGTTGGTTTCAACAAAATTTTTTAAAATTTGACAAAAATCTGTACAAGAATCCAAAAATTCGATGTTAATTTCAACTAAAATTACTCAAATGCAGCTCCTTTATCAAAAAAACCTAACATATTCCGGAAAAATCAAAGTTGGTTTCATCAAAATTTTTTAAAATTTGACAAAAATCTGTACAAACATCCAAAAATTCGAAGTTAATTTCAACTAGAATTACTCAAATGCAGCTCCTCTATCAAAAAAACCTAACATAATCCAGAAAAATCGTAGTCGGTTTCAACAAAATTTTTTAAAATTTGAGAAACATCTGTACAAAAATCCAAAAATTCGAAGCTAATTTCAACTGAAATTACTCAAATGCAGCTCCTTTATCAAAACAACCTAACATATTCCAGAAAAATCGAAGTTGGTTTCAACAAAATTTTTTAAAATTTGACAAAAATCTGTACAAAAATCCAAAAATTCGAAGTTATTTTCAACTAAAATTACTCATGTGACGTCCCACTATTTTTCGCACGTTCCTATTTAATAATACACCAGTAAACCTCAGAATCACTGCACCAAAGTCCCTCAAATTCAATTATTACCCCTTTTCCCCAATCGCTGATCACCTCGATGATGTACCTTAGCGGTCCCCATCTCGAGATGGTCAGTACGAAACCTCCTTCACTTATTCGCCCAACGAGGCACGAATTCCCTCCTCAAAACTAAATCGAAACAAGTCCCTCGCCCCAAAATCTTCTTAAACCGAGACCACGTCTCACTCCTTCTCTAAGACCCTCCGAGTCCAAGCCACTTTAACCCCTTTCCTATAAAACACCCAAAATCCCTTCGACGAGTTGAATACCACCAAATACCGTTCATAAAAACCCAAGAAGCCTAACTGCGAAGAATACCTGGCGTACGTGCCGTAAATGTATTCTAATAATAGAATATTATAGAAAAACCCCGGAAGTCCTTCTACGCATAATTCGTAAATTGTGTCAAGGTCCTTACCGCATACAACCCCCGCAAGGACCGCGCGTAAATCATATAAATACGAAGGATCGAGAGGCCAGAGCTCTCTTCTTCGACAGTAATTACTGTGAAAGTATCTCTTTTATAAAAATATACAAAGTGTAAATTCAGTGCTCTACGGCAAATACTGTAAGCATTTATTATTATTATTTATTGTGCATATCGCCTCCATACCATATACCATTTATGTATTATTTCATTTATCTATGCTTATTGCAATCATACATATTTTGTATTACTAATACTATTACTTTTATATAATCTTGTTAACGTTTATTTTGATTATATATATTTGTCTTATAACCACATATTATTCTATGATTTATATCGTACCTCATGTCCATACATACATATAAATGTTACAATCATATTATAAATATTATATGTGAATGCTAAAACCCCACGCATAATAACCGCTCTAACAAAGTTAATAAACCGCTTTGTTTTAAATCACGCTTCAACTTATTTGTGTTCAACCACTGGTACGAAACATCTAAAATCCAAATACACGAGTTAGTGAAACAGCTGATTCCGATTCGCGAGCTCGGGAGCAGTGACTGTGTTTACAAACATATCTTTGCATAGCCTGTGTATAGCTGCACGTCCAAACGAGCTTCTCAGAAATATTACGAGTAACTTTTTGTGCCTATGCAGCAGTAAATCCAATTAGGCAAAACCAAAATAAAGTGCTAACGGGTGTTACCCCAAATCATAACAATCTAACCATTCCCTGGTCGTTCAGTGCTACGAATCTGGTATTCGCGCCTAAAATCCTGCTCTCCGCAGTGCCACGAATCTGGCATTCGCGCCTGTATTCCTAAGAACGTTCGGTGCTACGAATCTGGTATTCGTGCCTGAATCCTACTCTCCGCAGTGCCACGAATCTGGCATTCGCGCCTGTATTCCTAAGAACGTTCGGTGCTACGAATCTGGTATTCGTGCCTGAATCCTACTCTCCGCAGTGCCACGAATCTGGCATTCGCGCCTGTATTCCTAAGAACGTTCGGTGCTACGAATCTGGTATTCGTGCCTGAATTCCTACCTTCCGCAGTGTCACGAATCTGGCATTTGCGCCTGCATACCCTCAGACGTTCCGTGCACGAATCCTGCATTCGAGCCAGAATTTCTATCTTCCGCAGAGCCACGAATCTGGCATTCGCGCCTGCGTTCCCTCAAGTATTACCCCATCTATGCCACAGCCCTAAAGGCCTCACCCGGGACGTGACATAATTTATGGTGACAGCGGTGGGATACGTCAACTGTCGATTGGAATAAATTCCCTAACATACGGTACCCACAATTGCCTATTTAGCATGTACACAGAATACGTTAGTCCATGGAAACCAGCCTACCAGAGTCGCCAATTACAAAGGCAGACGGAATCGATACAGTGGATGGTCTGTGTTTCCGGGACCATTGTGGCAAATAACGACGACGAAGAAATTTGCTTAAATTGCTCCCAACTTGATCCAACAAATACGGTGAAAACGTTTCAAATTCATTTCTTACATACGCCTTATACATTCCCTAATTGCCCTCGTTGCAATACAATTTTATTACAAACGCGTCCCGCAACCAATTGTGCCGTGTGCACACGGTGGCACTTTCTTTCAAGCAGACCCTGAATTATTTAGGAAATAAAACTTACGAAATCTAAACAGACTGCCTGCCACGGCATAATATATTGATACCCAACATGCGCGATTCGCGTCAAAGTCAAAACACATTATATTACCCAAGCCGCAGGCTGCAAAGCGTTTTGTCAGATTCAAGTGCATTAATCTGTGTTTCGGGGGGCGTAACAACGACCACGGAAGGGGTAAAAATTTGCCTAAATTGTTTTAATTCAAACCCGGTGGAAGTAGATGAGATATATCAGGTACACTACCACCAACCTAACGATATATTCCCTGAATGCCCTCGTTGCAAGAACCTCTTGTTCAAATTAAGTGCCGTATGCACAGAGCACTACAGTCGAATAAAGAAAAACCATACTAGATTCGATAATAACTACCCGGGTAGAGAATACCATAGATTTTGAATAGCTGCTACCGCACGCCTAATATAGGGAAACTTCTAAGTCACCCTAAAATAATAAAATTTACTGAGTTAAAAATGTCTGAATACAACGATATTGAAGACCCCCTCATAATCGACCAAGACGCGCGGCCTTTCAATAGCGCTATAGAAATCGAGACCGCCGAAATAAAGGAACGGTTGCAATTATTGCGTGAGAAACGAGCCGAGATTGACAATTTGCACGCGAGATTTGCGAAAAACCCAGAAACTAAAACGCATTCGGGCGTAGGCACGGGATCGCCAGACCCCACGTTTGAAGGTCTTTCTAATAAAATACAATATATCGAAAGGATGATGGAAAAACTTCTTGCACCCCCGCCAGAAGTAAATAATTTTGCCACGCCGGGTTCTTCCCGTTTCGATAGAAAACCTTTATTAAACTATAACAAAACTCCAGAGGTATTGAATCGTAATAAACCTCCGGAACCATTCAATTATAATAATGTTCCTGAAGTATCGAATCAAAACAAAAGTCCGGACCAGGATTCAATACCCCAGATCACGTTAAAGGACGCTATAGAAACCGTCCCTAGTTTTAATGGACATAATATACCAGTGGAGCAATTCGCGAGAGCTTGCAATAGGGCTAAAGCACTGGTTCCCCCGCAGGCTGAACCCCAGCTGGCGAGGTTGTTGCGCAATAAACTGCAAGACCACGCCTGCTTGGCCGTTGAGGATAGGGTTTTTGACTCTGTAAACGATTTAATAAAACAACTGAAACGTACATTCTCCCCCTTGAAAACATCAGATCACTATCGTGGAGAACTGGCAAATATAATTAAAGGAAATAACGAACACATATTGGAATATATTTCGCGCGTTAAGGATCTCCGATTCGCTATTTTGGAAGAAGGCAGGGATTATTATCGTGATTTTTCACGGAATCACCCCGAGGATCTAGATCGTTTGACGTTGGATTCATTTGTGGATGGACTTCCTCCCCATATACGAACAAGATTATTCCAACATAATTTCGAAACGCTCGATGAAGCTTTCGAATTAGCTGTACTGGCGGACAAGAAAATTGATAGAGATCGACAAAGATTTTCCGAGCAAAAAGCTCCTAAAATAATATGCCAACTTTGTAATAAGACAGGACACGACGCGTTATCCTGCAGAAGCAACCAGAAAATTGCCTCCCAACCGTCCGAACGATATCCCCAAAACCGAGTTGCGGGATATAGTAATCAGGCCCCTAACCCTTTGCTCCCTTACTGGGACAAAAACCGACCACCTCCCTCAAGACCTACGGAATTGCGCATCTGCGCTTATTGCAAAAAGCCCGGACACTTAATCTCAGAATGCAGGAAACGCATATTTAATCGAAATGAAAGAAACCCAGGAACCTTCCAGGAACGAGATTCGGGAAACGCTCTGCCCCTACGGTCAACCATGGATGCGTACCGTGGAACGGGCTAAACGGAAGCGCATCCAATAATAATACAAACGAAACCGGGAATACCAAAACAAGGACCGCCACCGCATGGTTGAATAACGTTGACGAAGCCCCATCCGTAATAATCCAGTCCCCGGACTTCGAAATAACTCCGGAATTAATGATCGATACTGGTTCCGAAGTGAACATATTGAAAATTCACGCCGTAAAACAATCTCAGAATATAGACACGAAAAAAAATTTACAACTTAAAGGTATCGCAAAGGACCTCGTCTCCACCATTGGGACAATAAAAATAACTCTATTGGGCAACGACGTGACGTTCCACATAGTAGAAAACGATTTCCCTATAAAACCACATGGCATACTAGGAACGGAATTTTTCATAAAACAAAATGCGTCGATACATTATTCAAAGAAGCAATTGGAATTCGATGGAAATTCCATTCCGTTTGTAAACAAAGCTCAAATCGTGCTACCCGCTAGGTCAAAAACCGTTTCCTTCGTAAACGTATCAAATTCAAATATAAAGGAAGGATATTTACCCCGGTTAGACTTAGGCGCTGGGATTCATGCTGGTAACGCTCTTGTCCGTAACCAGGACGGCAAAGCTTACTTACAAATAATAAATTCTAACGAAATGGACACAACGATCACAATACCCACTGTTGAATTGGAAGAATTCGAAATTGTGATTCCAGAACCCAAACAAAGACGACAAAAAGAGACTATGACGTCAAAATGCGTCAATCCTATCCCCACCCTAGATTCAAACAAATCCCCTTTACCCCAGGATCCGTTGATCCACCAAATAGAGGCACCCGATAAAGTGCACTCATTCTCGTCCCCTGTGCATTATGCAAAATCAACCCTTTACCCAAATGTCCCTCAGTCTCTTAATATTGCGTGGGGTGCGGAATTATCAATGAATTCTGAAAAACCAGCAACAAGAATGGAAAAAGTGCTCGACTTAATTTCGACGGAACACATGAATCCGGAGGAAAAACTTCATGTCCAAGGAATTTTGAATAAGTACCATGATCTTTTCCATCTACCAGATGAGAAGTTGGGTCATACGAACGCTATCCAGCATGGAATCCAGACAACGGACCCGGCGCCTATCAATACCAAACAATACCGCTTCCCTCCAATACACAAGAAGGAAATTAATAAACAAATACAAAAATTACTAGACCAAGAAATAATAAAACCATCATTATCACCGTACAATTCACCCGTCTGGATTGTATCCAAAAAGCCTGGACCCGATGGGGAACCCCTGTGGCGGGTAGTGATCGATTTTAGAGATCTGAACAAAAAGACTGTTCCTGATGCTTACCCAATTCCTAATATCAACGAAATATTGGACCAATTGGGAGGGGCCAAGTACTTTTCCGTGTTCGATTTAGCTTCAGGATTTCACCAAATACCCATGAAACCTGAAGATGCATATAAAACAGCTTTTTCAACACCATATGGACACTACGAATTCAAAAGGATGCCATTCGGACTTTGTAACGCACCAGCTACCTTCCAACGTCTAATGGACCATACCCTTACTGGACTCCAAGGCACGGAAATGTTCGTATATTTAGACGATATCGTCCTTTACGCAAGTTCACTAACAGAGCACTTAATTAAATTCAAAAAACTAGCTAACCGTTTACGTGAAGCAAACTTAAAGTTACAACCTACGAAATGTAAATTCCTACGTAAGGAAGTCGCTTACCTGGGACATGTAATTACCGAGGAAGGGGTAAAACCGGACCAAAACAAAATCCAAGCTGTTCAAAACTACCCTGCGCCTCGTACACCAAAGGGAATTAAAGAGTTCCTCGGTCTGACCGGCTACCACAGGAGGTTTATTCCAGAGTTTTCTAAAACAGCTCGTCCTTTAACCTCCCTATTAAAAAAGGACGTATCTTTTGTCTGGGGATCGTCCCAACAGAACGCGTTCGACCAATTAAGATCGGCATTGCAAAAGGAACCAATCCTGCAATACCCAAATTTTGAACTAGAATTCCACGTCACTACAGATGCTTCTGACTACGCTATAGGAGGAATATTGAGTCAGGCTATTGACGGAAAAGAATTACCGATCGCTTACGCTTCGCGTCTCTTAAATGAAGCAGAAACGAATTACGCGATCATAGAAAAAGAACTTTTAGCCATAGTGTACTGTACAAAACACTTCCGACCTTACTTATATGGAAGGAAGTTCATTTTATTTACCGACCACCAACCCTTAATATGGTTGCATAACGTAAAGGACCCAACCTCGCGCCTCGTCAGGTGGCGACTAAAATTAGCTGAGTATGAATACGAAATTCGATACCAACCAGGAAAAAGCAACAAACTTGCCGACGCTCTATCTCGTAATCCCCCTACAGTGGAGACATGTCCAATACGGCCACGAGAAGAAGATGACGAGGACTGGGTGGACTGGCCCACTCAAAATCCCAAGAAACCGCGTACCACTAAAGAAACTGAAGCCCCGCCTAAACGAGGCCCTGGAAGACCACGGGGTTCCAAATCAAACACCTCTGCTTCAGCATCCACAAGTAAAGCCCGCCTAAGAACGGAACCTAAGAGGATTCAGCCGCACAGAAAAGTACGCAAAACCCCAACACCTATAATAGCGCCGCCGGATAAAATCTCATTAGCCCCACAAGAACCAATGAGTAGCGAAGAAGAAATTGATCAGGAAGAAGAAATAGAATTAGCGGACACCCCTTATCAAATTATTTCGCCCCCGCAATCTCCAGTACCACAGGAACAGGAAGACCCCGATTCCGAGGTGGAATCGAATATGTCAGACGAGTCAACAACCGACTCGGACTTATCTATAATTGAGCAGGACGATTCCCAAGATGTAGCATACGAACCAGATCCAGATCGAGAAATCATAATAGTACCGTCAATCAGTCGCGACCCATTGTCCCTACGTAAAGAAACACTCGTCTTCTTTTTAAGTGCCGATGGGAAACCTTGCGACGAAGGAGCTAGACAATTACAAGAAACAGGAGAATTGATAATAGCGAACGAACTCACTCTAGGCAGGGCTCATGTATCATATAAAAAGGGACAAATTCTCGTAGGGTTGGTTATCAAGGAAACACAAAATACTCCTCTAACCACGACAAATTGGAACGAAGCTCTTTCTTCCCTTAAGAATGTAATACGCGAATTAATCATATACTCATTTAGTATTGCCAAGACGACGAATATTGATCAATTAAATTGGCAAGATATCATAATGGATGTCCTCGAAACCATTAATGAAGAAGACATTAGTGTCACTATATGCTTGCAAATAGTTCAGATCCCCGAAGAATCAAAAAGACAAAGCATTATAACCGAAAATCATGCGTCTGCATTAGCCTGACACAAAGGAGTAGCTAAAACTTATAATCGAATTCGACACTATTATTTCTGGAAAGGAATGAAAAAGGCCGTCGAAGATTATATTCGAAGATGCGAGGACTGTCAAAAGAAAAAACTCGTCCGTGTTAAAACCAGGCAGCCAATGATCCTTACCGACACGCCTGGGCGCGCCTTTGATAAAATAGCACTAGATATAGTAGGACCGTTACCTACCACAAGAAATGGACATACGTATATATTAACCATGCAAGACTTATTAACAAAATACTTCGTGTGCGAACCCCTCAAACAATCGACATCGGTAAAAGTTGCAGATGCGTTTATAAAAAAATTTATCTGCCAGTTCGGAGCTTCCAGAGCCATCCTCACTGACCAAGGAGCTAATTTCACGGGTAAATTCATGAAAACCATAGCGCAAAAATTTAAAATCGAACAATTTAGAACCACAGCTTTTCACCCACAGACTAACGGCTCTCTAGAGCGATCGCACCTCGTCCTAACGGAATATTTGAAAATGTTTATTAGTAAATACAATGACTGGGACGAATGGACCGACATGGCCGCGTTCTCTTATAATACCAGCGTCCACGAGGGCACTGGATACACTCCACATGAATTAGTGTTCGGTAAAATAGCCCGGGTACCCAGTAGGAAAAGAGTGCCCGAAGATTTTGAGAATGAAACCTATAACCAATACCTCTCGAAGTTAAGCATAAGAATGCAAGAGCTGCAAACCGCTGCAGCAGAAAAGCTAAATCAATCAAAATTACGTTACAAAAAATATTACGATAGACACATAAACGCGGAGACCTTCAGACCGGGCGACTCGGTCTTCGTTCTAATAGAACCGCGAAAAGGAAAATTTGGGGACCAGTATTCTGGTCCACACACTATATTAGAGGTAATCCCGTCACAGAACTTAAAAATATCATGGAAAGGGAAAACGAAAATCATACACGCGAACAAAGCACGTCTTGGTCGATTACCCGAGAATCCCGGCTGACCCAATAAAAATTAACAAATGTCTAAATAAATTTCTTCCATTAGGAAACCAAAATGCCACATCGTTGGGGTAAGTGCAGCGCAGCAGGGCCTCGGCCAAAAGGGGGAGGGAACAGCCGGCGTCTGTCCCACCTACGATGGATGCGCTGGGAGGCGGCCAAAGAAGGAAGAAGCCTTTCACCCTTTCTACCAAGGGTCGCCTCCTCGGTTGTCATCAGGGAGGCAGCGCCGAGCATTGAAACCATAACCATCGATGACTCCCCCTCCACGACGCCGAGTGACCTTCGCTCGCTGCAGGAAGCCATCACCCCACGACCCCATACAAGCCCTCCCATAGAGGTAATCTCCCCTCCGCCAAATTCCCCATTCCAAAATTCCATTCAAAATCCCAGTCTCCCTGTCCCTTCCACCATCCCTCCTTGGCCAGGAGTCGTGGAGTTCCTGAACACGGGGTCAGCTACCAGGATCCCTGATATCACGGAGCTGACACCCGAGTTCTTGCGATGGTTCGATGACCTCTATCAAGGGGGTTACGACCTCACGTACATCCTGGACCATTCCGAATTCCTCCAAACCCTTGAATACTCCTATCCCCCGTAATTGCCCTATTCTTTCCATCATTTCCTTGTAAATAGCTCCCCCATCCATTAAAATTAATTTAATATATATATATACTTTATTTTACTTTTATATATATATAGATATTTTCTTTTCTCGCCAAATAGGCTAACCGTTTTATTTATTTTTTATTACATACTTTTATTTTGTTTCTTTTATTTTTTTTTTTTCTGCCAAAATAGGCTTTACATTTAATTTTCTTTTCGTTATCTCCTCATTTCAAAACACCCAAACCCTATGTTAAGAAGTGCTACGCATTTCTTCATATAGGGGGGGAGGTGTGACGTCCCACTATTTTTCGCACGTTCCTATTTAATAATACACCAGTAAACCTCAGAATCACTGCACCAAAGTCCCTCAAATTCAATTATTACCCCTTTTCCCCAATCGCTGATCACCTCGATGATATACCTTAGCGGTCCCCATCTCGAGATGGTCAGTACGAAACCTCCTTCACTTATTCGCCCAACGAGGCACGAATTCCCTCCTCAAAACTAAATCGAAACAAGTCCCTCGCCCCAAAATCTTCTTAAACCGAGACCACGTCTCACTCCTTCTCTAAGACCCTCCGAGTCCAAGCCACTTTAACCCCTTTCCTATAAAACACCCAAAATCCCTTCGACGAGTTGAATACCACCAAATACCGTTCATAAAAACCCAAGAAGCCTAACTGCGAAGAATACCTGGCGTACGTGCCGTAAATGTATTCTAATAATAGAATATTATAGAAAAACCCCGGAAGTCCTTCTACGCATAATTCGTAAATTGTGTCAAGGTCCTTACCGCATACAACCCCCGCAAGGACCGCGCGTAAATCATATAAATACGAAGGATCGAGAGGCCAGAGCTCTCTTCTTCGACAGTAATTACTGTGAAAGTATCTCTTTTATAAAAATATACAAAGTGTAAATTCAGTGCTCTACGGCAAATACTGTAAGCATTTATTATTATTATTTATTGTGCATATCGCCTCCATACCATATACCATTTATGTATTATTTCATTTATCTATGCGTATTGCAATAACATTTCCGTATTATTTCATTTATCTATGCTTATTGCAATCATACATATTTTGTATTACTAATACTATTACTTTTATATAATCTTGTTAACGTTTATTTTGATTATATATATTTGTCTTATAACCACATATTATTCTATGATTTATATCGTACCTCATGTCCATACATACATATAAATGTTACAATCATATTATAAATATTATATGTGAATGCTAAAACCCCACGCATAATAACCGCTCTAACAAAGTTAATAAACCGCTTTGTTTTAAATCACGCTTCAACTTATTTGTGTTCAACCACTGGTACGAAACATCTAAAATCCAAATACACGAGTTAGTGAAACAGCTGATTCCGATTCGCGAGCTCGGGAGCAGTGACTGTGTTTACAAACATATCTTTGCATAGCCTGTGTATAGCTGCACGTCCAAACGAGCTTCTCAGAAATATTACGAGTAACTTTTTGTGCCTATGCAGCAGTAAATCCAATTAGGCAAAACCAAAATAAAGTGCTAACGGGTGTTACCCCAAATCATAACAATCTAACCATTCCCTGGTCGTTCAGTGCTACGAATCTGGTATTCGCGCCTAAAATCCTGCTCTCCGCAGTGCCACGAATCTGGCATTCGCGCCTGTATTCCTAAGAACGTTCGGTGCTACGAATCTGGTATTCGTGCCTGAATCCTACTCTCCGCAGTGCCACGAATCTGGCATTCGCGCCTGTATTCCTAAGAACGTTCGGTGCTACGAATCTGGTATTCGTGCCTGAATCATACTCTCCGCAGTGCCACGAATCTGGCATTCGCGCCTGTATTCCTAAGAACGTTCGGTGCTACGAATCTGGTATTCGTGCCTGAATTCCTACCTTCCGCAGTGTCACGAATCTGGCATTTGCGCCTGCATACCCTCAGACGTTCCGTGCACGAATCCTGCATTCGAGCCAGAATATCTATCTTCCGCAGAGCCACGAATCTGGCATTCGCGCCTGCGTTCCCTCAAGTATTACCCCATCTATGCCACAGCCCTAAAGACCTCACCCGGGACGTGACACTCAAATGCAGCTCCTCTAACAAAAAAACTTTACATAATCCAGAAAAATCGAAGTTGGTTTCAACAAAATTTTTTAAAATTTGACAAAAATCTGTACAAAAATCCAAAAATTCGAAGTTAATTTCAACTAGAATTACTCAAATGCAGCTCCTCTATCAAAAAAACCTAACATAATCCAGAAAAATCGAAGTTGGTTTAAACAAAATTTTTTAAAATTTGACAAAAATCTGTACAAAAATCCAAAAATTCGAAGTTATTTTCAGCTAAAAATACTCAAATGCAGCTCCTCTATCAAAAAAACCTAACATAATCCAGAAAAATCGAAGTTGGTTTCAACAAAATTTTTTAAAATTTGACAAACATCTGTTCAAAAATCCCAAAATTGGAAGTTAATTTCAACTAAAATTACTCAAATGCAGCTCCTCTATCAAAAAAACCTAACGTAATCCAGAAAAATCGAAGTTGGTTTCAACACAATTTTTTATAATTTGACAAAAATCTGTACAAACATCCAAAAATTCGAAGTTAATTTCAACTAAAATTACTCAAATGCAGCTCCTCAATCAAAAAAACCTAATATAATCCAGAAAAATCGAAGTTGGGTTCAACAAAATTTTATAAAATTTTACAAAAATCTGCACAAAAATCCGAAAATTCGATGTTAATTACAACTAAAATTACTCAAATGCAGCTCCTCTATCCAAAAAACCTAACATAATCCAGAAAAATCGAAGTTGGTTTCAACAAAATTTTTTAAAATTTGACCAACATCTGTACAAAGATCCAAAAATTCGAAGTTAATTAAAACTAAAATTACTCAAATGCAGCTCCTCTATCCAAAAAACCTAAAATATTCCAGAAAAATCGAAGTTGGTTTCAACAAAATTTTTTAAAATTTGACAAACATCAGTTCAAAAATCCCAAAATTCGAAGTTAATTTCAACTAAAATTACTCAAATGCAGCTCCTCTATCAAAAAAACCTAACGTAATCCAGAAAAATCGAAGTTGGTTTCAACACAATTTTTTATAATTTGACAAAAATCTGTACAAAAATCCAAGAATTCAAAATTATTTTCAACTAAAATTACTCAAATGCAGCTCCTCTAACAAAAAAACTTTACATAATCCAGTAAAATCGAAGTAGGTTTAAACAAAATTTTTTACAATTTGACAAAAATCTGTACAAAAATCCAAAAATTCGAAGTTATTTCCAACTAAAAATACTCAAATGCAGCTCCTCTATCAAAAAAACCTAACATAATCCAGAAAAATCGAAGTTGGTTTCAACAAAATTTTTTAAAATTTGACAAACATCAGTTCAAAAATCCCAAAATTCGAAGTTAATTTCAACTAAAATTACTCAAATGCAGCTCCTCTATCAAAAAAACCTAACATAATCCAGAAAAATCGAAGTTGGGTTCAACAAAATTTTATAAAATTTTACAAAAATCTGCACAAAAATCCGAAAATTCGATGTTAATTACAACTAAAATTACTCAAATGCAGCTCCTCTATCCAAAAAACCTAACATAATCCAGAAAAATCGAAGTTGGGTTCAACAAAATTTTATAAAATTTTACAAAAATCTGCACAAAAATCCGAAAATTCGATGTTAATTACAACTAAAATTACTCAAATGCAGCTCCTCTATCCAAAAAACCTAACATAATCCAGAAAAATCGAAGTTGGTTTCAACAAAATTTTTTAAAATTTGACCAACATCTGTACAAAGATCCAAAAATTCGAAGTTAATTACAACTAAAATTACTCAAATGCAGCTCCTCTATCCAAAAAACCTAACATAATCCAGAAAAATCGAAGTTGGTTTCAACAAAATTTTTTAAAATTTGACAAACATCAGTTCAAAAATCCCAAAATTCGAAGTTAATTTCAACTAAAATTACTCAAATGCAGCTCCTGTATCAAAAAAACCTAACGTAATCCAGAAAACTCGAAGTTGGTTTCAACACAATTTTTTATAATTTGACAAAAATCTGTACAAAAATCCAAAAATTCGAAATTATTTTCAACTAAAATTACTCAAATGCAGCTCCTCTAACAAAAAAACTTTACATAATCCAGAAAATCGAAGTTGGTTTCAACAAAATTTTTTAAAATTTGACAAAAATCTGTACAAAAATCCAAAAATTCGAAGTTATTTCCAACTAAAAATACTCAAATGCAGCTCCTCTATCAAAAAAACCTAACATAATCCAGAAAAATCGAAGTTGGTTTCAACAAAATTTTTTAAAATTTGACAAACATCAGTTCAATAATCCCAAAATTCGAAGTTAATTTCAACTAAAATTACTCAAATGCAGCTCGTTTATCAAAAAAACCTAACATATTCCAGAAAAATCGAAGTTGGTTTCAACAAAATTTTTTAAAATTTGACAAAAATCTGTACAAAAATCCAAAAATTCTAATTTATTTTCAACTAAAATTACTCAAATGCAGCTCCTCTAACAAAAAAACTTTACATAATCCAGAAAAATCGAAGTTGGTTTCAACAAAATTTTTTAAAATTTGACAAAAATCTGTACAAAAATCCAAAAATTCGAAGTTATTTTCAACTAAAAATACTCAAATGCAGCTCCTCTAACAAAAAAACTTTACATAATCCAGTAAAATCGAAGTTGGTTTCAACAAAATTTTTTAAAATTTGTCAAACATCAGTTCAATAATCCCAAAATTCGAAGTTAATTTCAACTAAAATTACTCAAATGCAGCTCGTTTATCAAAAAAACCTAACATATTCCAGAAAAATCGAAGTTGGTTTCAACAAAATTTTTTACAATTTGACAAAAATCTGTACAAAAATCCAAAAATTCTAATTTATTTTCAACTAAAATTACTCAAATGCAGCTCCTCTAACAAAAAAACTTTACATAATCCAGAAAAATCGAAGTTGGTTTCAACAAAATTTTTTAAAATTTGACAAACATCAGTTCAAAAATCCCAAAATTCGAAGTCAATTTCAACTAAAATTACTCAAATGCAGCTCGTTTATCAAAAAAACCTAACATATTCCAGAAAAATCGAAGTTGGTTTCAACAAAATTTTTTAAAATTTGACAAAAATCTGTACAAAAATCCAAAAATTCTAATTTATTTTCAACTAAAATTACTCAAATGCAGCTCCTCTAACAAAAAAACTTTACATAATCCAGAAAAATCGAAGTTGGTTTCAACAAAATTTTTTAAAATTTGACAAAAATCTGTACAAAAATCCAAAAATTCGAAGTTAATTTCAACTAGAATTACTCAAATGCAGCTCCTCTATCAAAAAAACCTAACATAATCCAGAAAAATCGAAGTTGGTTTAAACAAAATTTTTTAAAATTTGACAAAAATCTGTACAAAAATCCAAAAATTCGAAGTTATTTTCAGCTAAAAATACTCAAATGCAGCTCCTCTATCAAAAAAACCTAACATAATCCAGAAAAATCGAAGTTGGTTTCAACAAAATTTTTTAAAATTTGACAAACATCTGTTCAAAAATCCCAAAATTGGTAGTTAATTTCAACTAAAATTGCTCAAATGCAGCTCCTCTATCAAAAAAACCTAACGTAATCCAGAAAAATCGAAGTTGGTTTCAACACAATTTTTTATAATTTGACAAAAATCTGTACAAACATCCAAAAATTCGAAGTTAATTTCAACTAAAATTACTCAAATGCAGCTCCTCGATCAAAAAAACCTAATATAATCCAGAAAAATCGAAGTTGGGTTCAACAAAATTTTATAAAATTTTACAAAAATCTGCACAAAAATCCGAAAATTCGATGTTAATTACAACTAAAATTACTCAAATGCAGCTCCTCTATCCAAAAAACCTAACATAATCCAGAAAAATCGAAGTTGGTTTCAACAAAATTTTTTAAAATTTGACCAACATCTGTACAAAGATCCAAAAATTCGAAGTTAATTAAAACTAAAATTACTCAAATGCAGCTCCTCTAACAAAAAAACTTTACATAATCCAGTAAAATCGAAGTAGGTTTAAACAAAATTTTTTACAATTTGACAAAAATCTGTACAAAAATCCAAAAATTCGAAGTTATTTCCAACTAAAAATACTCAAATGCAGCTCCTCTATCAAAAAAACCTAACATAATCCAGAAAAATCGAAGTTGGTTTCAACAAAATTTTTTAAAATTTGACAAACATCTGCACAAAAATCCGAAAATTCGATGTTAATTACAACTAAAATTACTCAAATGCAGCTCCTCTATCCAAAAAACCTAACATAATCCAGAAAAATCGAAGTTGGTTTCAACAAAATTTTTTAAAATTTGACCAACATCTGTACAAAGATCCAAAAATTCGAAGTTAATTACAACTAAAATTACTCAAATGCAGCTCCTCTATCCAAAAAACCTAAAATATTCCAGAAAAATCGAAGTTGATTTCAACAAAATTTTTTAAAATTTGACAAACATCAGTTCAAAAATCCCAAAATTCGAAGTTAATTTCAACTAAAATTACTCAAATGCAGCTCCTGTATCAAAAAAACCTAACGTAATCCAGAAAACTCGAAGTTGGTTTCAACACAATTTTTTATAATTTGACAAAAATCTGTACAAAAATCCAAAAATTCGAAATTATTTTCAACTAAAATTACTCAAATGCAGCTCCTCTAACAAAAAAACTTTACATAATCCAGAAAATCGAAGTTGGTTTCAACAAAATTTTTTAAAATTTAACAAAAATCTGTACAAAAATCCAAAAATTCGAAGTTATTTTCAACTAAAAATACTCAAATGCAGCTCCTCTATCAAAAAAACCTAACATAATCCAGAAAAATCGAAGTTGGTTTCAACAAAATTTTTTAAAATTTGACAAACATCAGTTCAATAATCCCAAAATTCGAAGTTAATTTCAACTAAAATTACTCAAATGCAGCTCGTTTATCAAAAAAACCTAACATATTCCAGAAAAATCGAAGTTGGTTTCAACAAAATTTTTTAAAATTTGACAAAAATCTGTACAAAAATCCAAAAATTCGAAGTTATTTCCAACTAAAAATACTCAAATGCAGCTCCTCTATCAAAAAAACCTAACATAATCCAGAAAAATCGAAGTTGGTTTCAACAAAATTTTTTAAAATTTGACAAACATCTGCACAAAAATCCGAAAATTCGATGTTAATTACAACTAAAATTACTCAAATGCAGCTCCTCTATCCAAAAAACCTAACATAATCCAGAAAAATCGAAGTTGGTTTCAACAAAATTTTTTAAAATTTGACCAACATCTGTACAAAGATCCAAAAATTCGAAGTTAATTACAACTAAAATTACTCAAATGCAGCTCCTCTATCCAAAAAACCTAAAATATTCCAGAAAAATCGAAGTTGATTTCAACAAAATTTTTTAAAATTTGACAAACATCAGTTCAAAAATCCCAAAATTCGAAGTTAATTTCAACTAAAATTACTCAAATGCAGCTCCTGTATCAAAAAAACCTAACGTAATCCAGAAAACTCGAAGTTGGTTTCAACACAATTTTTTATAATTTGATAAAAATCTGTACAAAAATCCAAAAATTCGAAATTATTTTCAACTAAAATTACTCAAATGCAGCTCCTCTAACAAAAAAACTTTACATAATCCAGAAAATCGAAGTTGGTTTCAACAAAATTTTTTAAAATTTGACAAAAATCTGTACAAAAATCCAAAAATTCGAAGTTATTTTCAACTAAAAATACTCAAATGCAGCTCCTCTATCAAAAAAACCTAACATAATCCAGAAAAATCGAAGTTGGTTTCAACAAAATTTTTTAAAATTTGACAAACATCAGTTCAATAATCCCAAAATTCGAAGTTAATTTCAACTAAAATTACTCAAATGCAGCTCGTTTATCAAAAAAACCTAACATATTCCAGAAAAATCGAAGTTGGTTTCAACAAAATTTTTTAAAATTTGACAAAAATCTGTACAAAAATCCAAAAATTCTAATTTATTTTCAACTAAAATTACTCAAATGCAGCTCCTCTAACAAAAAAACTTTACATAATCCAGAAAAATCGAAGTTGGTTTCAACAAAATTTTTTAAAATTTGACAAAAATCTGTACAAAAATCCAAAAATTCGAAGTTATTTTCAACTAAAAATACTCAAATGCAGCTCCTCTAACAAAAAAACTTTACATAATCCAGTAAAATCGAAGTTGGTTTCAACAAAATTTTTTAAAATTTGACAAACATCAGTTCAATAATCCCAAAATTCGAAGTTAATTTCAACTAAAATTACTCAAATGCAGCTCGTTTATCAAAAAAACCTAACATATTCCAGAAAAATCGAAGTTGGTTTCAACAAAATTTTTTAAAATTTGACAAAAATCTGTACAAAAATCCAAAAATTCTAATTTATTTTCAACTAAAATTACTCAAATGCAGCTCCTCTAACAAAAAAACTTTACATAATCCAGAAAAATCGAAGTTGGTTTCAACAAAATTTTTTAAAATTTGACAAACATCAGTTCAAAAATCCCAAAATTCGAAGTCAATTTCAACTAAAATTACTCAAATGCAGCTCGTTTATCAAAAAAACCTAACATATTCCAGAAAAATCGAAGTTGGTTTCAACAAAATTTTTTAAAATTTGACAAAAATCTGTACAAAAATCCAAAAATTCTAATTTATTTTCAACTAAAATTACTCAAATGCAGCTCCTCTAACAAAAAAACTTTACATAATCCAGAAAAATCGAAGTTGGTTTCAACAAAATTTTTTAAAATTTGACAAAAATCTGTACAAAAATCCAAAAAATCGAAGTTAATTTCAACTAGAATTACTCAAATGCAGCTCCTCTATCAAAAAAACCTAACATAATCCAGAAAAATCGAAGTAGGTATAAACAAAATTTTTTAAAATTTGACAAAAATCTGTACAAAAATCCAAAAATTCGAAGTTATTTTCAACTAAAAATAGTCAAATGCAGCTCCTCTATCAAAAAAACCTAACATAATCCAGAAAAATCGAAGTTGGTTTCAACAAAATTTTTTAAAATTTGACAAACATCTGTTCAAAAATCCCAAAATTCGAAGTTAATTTCAACTAAAATTACTCAAATGCAGCTCCTCTATCAAAAAAACCTAACGTAATCCAGAAAAATCGAAGTTGGTTTCAACAAAATTTTTTAAAATTTGACAAACATCTGTTCAAAAATCCCAAAATTCGAAGTTAATTTCAACTAAAATTACTCAAATGCAGCTCCTCTATCAAAAAAACCTAACGTAATCCAGAAAAATCGAAGTTGGTTTCAACAAAATTTTTAAAATTTGACAAATATCTGTACAAAAATCCAAAAATTCGAAGTTATTTTCAACTAAAAATACTCAAATGCAGCTCCTCTATCAAAAAAACCTAACATAATCCAGAAAAATCGAAGTTGGTTACAACAAAATTTTTTAAAATTTGACAAACATCAGTTCAAAAATCCCAAAATTCGAAGTTAATTTCACCTAAAATTACTCAAAGGCAGCTCCTCTATCAAAAAAACTTAACGTAATCCAGAAAAATCGAAGTTGGTTTCAACACAATTTTTTATGATTTGACAAAAATCTGTACAAAAATCCAAAAATTCGAAATTATTTTCAACTAAAATTACTCAAATGCAGCTCCTCTATCAAAAAAACCTAACGCAATCCAGAAAAATCGAAGTTGGTTTCAACACAATTTTTTATAATTTGACAAAAATCTGTACAAACATCCAAAAATTCGTAGATAATTTCAACTATAATTAGTCAAATGCAGCTCCTCTATCAAAAAAACCTAACGTGATCCAGAAAAATCGAAGTTGGTTTCAACAAAATTTTTTAAAATTTGACAAATATCTGTACAAAAATCCAAAAATTCGAAGTTAATTTCAACTAGAATTACTCAAATGCAGCTCCTCTATCAAAAAAACCTAACATAATCCAGAAAAATCGAAGTTGGTTTCAACAAAATTTTTTAAAATTTGACAAATATCTGTACAAAAATCCAAAAATTTGAAGTTAATTTCAACTAGAATTACTCAAATGCAGCTCCTCTATCAAAAAAACCTAACATAATCCAGAAAAATCGAAGTAGATTTAAACAAAATTTTTTAAAATTTGACAAAAATCCAAAAATTCGAAGTTATTTTCAACTAAAAATACTCAAATGCAGCTCCTCTATCAAAAAAACCTAACATAATCCAGAAAAATCGAAGTTGGTTTCAACAAAATTTTTTAAAATTTGACAAACATCAGTTCAAAAATCCCAAAATTCGAAGTTAATTTCACCTAAAATTACTCAAAGGCAGCTCCTCTATCAAAAAAACTTAACGTAATCCAGAAAAATCGAAGTTGGTTACAACACAATTTTTTATAATTTGACAAAAATCTGTACAAAAATCCAAAAATTCGAAATTATTTTCAACTAAAATTACTCAAATGCAGCTCCTCTAACAAAAAAACTTTACATAATCCAGAAAAATCGAAGTTGGTTTCAACAAAATTTTTTAAAATTTGACAAAAATCTGAACAAAAATCGAAAAATTCGAAGTTAATTTCTACTAGAATTACTCAAATGCAGCTCCTCTATCAAAAAACCTAACATAATCCAGAAAAATCGAAGTCGGTTTCAACAAAATTTTTTAAAATTTGACAAACATCTGTTCAAAAATCCCAAAATTGGAAGTTAATTTCAACTAAAATTACTCAAATGCAGCTCCTCTATCAAAAAAACATAACGTAATCCAGAAAAATCGAAGTTGGTTTCAACACAATTTTTTATAATTTGACAAAAATCTGTACAAAGATCCAAAAATTCGAAGTTAATTACAACTAAAATTACTCAAATGCAGCTCCTCTATCCAAAAACCTAAAATATTCCAGAAAAATCGAAGTTGGTTTCAACAAAATTTTTTAAAATTTGACAAAAATCTGTACAAAAATCCAAAAAATCGAAGTTAATTTCAACTAGAATTACTCAAATGCAGCTCCTCTATCCAAAAAACCTAAAATATTCCAGAAAAATCGAAGTTGGTTTCAACAAAATTTTTTAAAATTTGACAAAAATCTGTACAAAAATCCAAAAAATCGAAGTTAATTTCAACTAGAATTACTCAAATGCAGCTCCTCTATCAACAAAACCTAACGTAATCCAGAGAAATCGAAGTTGGTTTCAACAAAATTTTTTATAATTTGACAAAAATCTGTACAAACATCCAAAAATTCGAAGTTAATTTCAACTAAAATTACTCAAATGCAGCTCCTCAATCAAAAAAACCTAACATAATCCAGAAAAATCGAAGTTGGGTTCAACAAAATTTTATAAAATTTTACAATAATCTGCACAAAAATCCAAAAATTCGAAGTTAATTTCAACTAAAATTACTCAAATGCAGCTGCTCTATCAAAAAAACCTAACGTAATCCAGAGTAATCGAAGGTGGTTTCAACAAAATTTTTAAAACTTGACAAAAATCTGTACAAAAATCCAAAAATTCGAAGTTATTTTCAACTAAAAATACTCAAATGCAGCTCCTCTATCAAAAAAACCTAACATAATCCAGAAAAATCGAAGTTGGTTTCAACAAAATTTTTTAAAATTTGACAAACATCTGTTCAAAAATCCCCAAATTCGAAGTTAATTTCAACTAAAATTACTCAAATGCAGCTCCTCAATCAAAAAAACCTAACATAATCCAGAAAAATCGAAGTTGGGTTCAACAAAATTTTATAAAATTTTACAAAAATCTGCACAAAAATCCAAAAATTCGAAGTTAATTTCAACTAAAATTACTCAAATGCAGCTGCTCTATCAAAAAAACCTAACGTAATCCAGAGTAATCGAAGGTGGTTTCAACAAAATTTTTAAAACTTGACAAAAATCTGTACAAAAATCCAAAAATTCGAAGTTATTTTCAACTAAAAATACTCAAATGCAGCTCCTCTATCAAAAAAACCTAACGTAATCCAGAAAAATCGAAGTTGGTTTCAACAAAATTTTTTAAAATTTGACAAACATCTGTTCAAAAATCCCAAAATTCGAAGTTAATTTCAACTAAAATTACTCAAATGCAGCTCCTCTATCAAAAAAACCTAACGTAATCCAGAAAAATCGAAGTTGGTTTCAACAAAATTTTTTAAAATTTGACAAATATCTGTACAAAAATCCAAAAATTCGAAGTTATTTTCAACTAAAAATACTCAAATGCAGCTCCTCTATCAAAAAAACCTAACATAATCCAGAAAAATCGAAGTTGGTTACAACAAAATTTTTTAAAATTTGACAAACATCAGTTCAAAAATCCCAAAATTCGAAGTTAATTTCACCTAAAATTACTCAAAGGCAGCTCCTCTATCAAAAAAACTTAACGTAATCCAGAAAAATCGAAGTTGGTTTCAACACAATTTTTTATGATTTGACAAAAATCTGTACAAAAATCCAAAAATTCGAAATTATTTTCAACTAAAATTACTCAAATGCAGCTCCTCTATCAAAAAAACCTAACGCAATCCAGAAAAATCGAAGTTGGTTTCAACACAATTTTTTATAATTTGACAAAAATCTGTACAAACATCCAAAAATTCGTAGATAATTTCAACTATAATTAGTCAAATGCAGCTCCTCTATCAAAAAAACCTAACGTGATCCAGAAAAATCGAAGTTGGTTTCAACAAAATTTTTTAAAATTTGACAAATATCTGTACAAAAATCCAAAAATTCGAAGTTAATTTCAACTAGAATTACTCAAATGCAGCTCCTCTATCAAAAAAACCTAACATAATCCAGAAAAATCGAAGTTGGTTTCAACAAAATTTTTTAAAATTTGACAAATATCTGTACAAAAATCCAAAAATTTGAAGTTAATTTCAACTAGAATTACTCAAATGCAGCTCCTCTATCAAAAAAACCTAACATAATCCAGAAAAATCGAAGTAGATTTAAACAAAATTTTTTAAAATTTGACAAAAATCCAAAAATTCGAAGTTATTTTCAACTAAAAATACTCAAATGCAGCTCCTCTATCAAAAAAACCTAACATAATCCAGAAAAATCGAAGTTGGTTTCAACAAAATTTTTTAAATTTGACAAACATCAGTTCAAAAATCCCAAAATTCGAAGTTAATTTCACCTAAAATTACTCAAAGGCAGCTCCTCTATCAAAAAAACTTAACGTAATCCAGAAAAATCGAAGTTGGTTACAACACAATTTTTTATAATTTGACAAAAATCTGTACAAAAATCCAAAAATTCGAAATTATTTTCAACTAAAATTACTCAAATGCAGCTCCTCTAACAAAAAAACTTTACATAATCCAGAAAAATCGAAGTTGGTTTCAACAAAATTTTTTAAAATTTGACAAAAATCTGAACAAAAATCGAAAAATTCGAAGTTAATTTCTACTAGAATTACTCAAATGCAGCTCCTCTATCAAAAAACCTAACATAATCCAGAAAAATCGAAGTCGGTTTCAACAAAATTTTTTAAATTTGACAAACATCTGTTCAAAAATCCCAAAATTGGAAGTTAATTTCAACTAAAATTACTCAAATGCAGCTCCTCTATCAAAAAAACATAACGTAATCCAGAAAAATCGAAGTTGGTTTCAACACAATTTTTTATAATTTGACAAAAATCTGTACAAAGATCCAAAAATTCGAAGTTAATTACAACTAAAATTACTCAAATGCAGCTCCTCTATCCAAAAACCTAAAATATTCCAGAAAAATCGAAGTTGGTTTCAACAAAATTTTTTAAAATTTGACAAAAATCTGTACAAAAATCCAAAAAATCGAAGTTAATTTCAACTAGAATTACTCAAATGCAGCTCCTCTATCCAAAAAACCTAAAATATTCCAGAAAAATCGAAGTTGGTTTCAACAAAATTTTTTAAAATTTGACAAAAATCTGTACAAAAATCCAAAAAATCGAAGTTAATTTCAACTAGAATTACTCAAATGCAGCTCCTCTATCAACAAAACCTAACGTAATCCAGAGAAATCGAAGTTGGTTTCAACAAAATTTTTTATAATTTGACAAAAATCTGTACAAACATCCAAAAATTCGAAGTTAATTTCAACTAAAATTACTCAAATGCAGCTCCTCAATCAAAAAAACCTAACATAATCCAGAAAAATCGAAGTTGGGTTCAACAAAATTTTATAAAATTTTACAAAAAAATCTGCACAAAAATCCAAAAATTCGAAGTTAATTTCAACTAAAATTACTCAAATGCAGCTGCTCTATCAAAAAAACCTAACGTAATCCAGAGTAATCGAAGGTGGTTTCAACAAAATTTTTAAAACTTGACAAAAATCTGTACAAAAATCCAAAAATTCGAAGTTATTTTCAACTAAAAATACTCAAATGCAGCTCCTCTATCAAAAAAACCTAACATAATCCAGAAAAATCGAAGTTGGTTTCAACAAAATTTTTTAAAATTTGACAAACATCTGTTCAAAAATCCCCAAATTCGAAGTTAATTTCAACTAAAATTACTCAAATGCAGCTCCTCAATCAAAAAAACCTAACATAATCCAGAAAAATCGAAGTTGGGTTCAACAAAATTTTATAAAATTTTACAAAAATCTGCACAAAAATCCAAAAATTCGAAGTTAATTTCAACTAAAATTACTCAAATGCAGCTGCTCTATCAAAAAAACCTAACGTAATCCAGAGTAATCGAAGGTGGTTTCAACAAAATTTTTAAAACTTGACAAAAATCTGTACAAAAATCCAAAAATTCGAAGTTATTTTCAACTAAAAATACTCAAATGCAGCTCCTCTATCAAAAAAACCTAACATAATCCAGAAAAATCGAAGTTGGTTTCAACAAAATTTTTTAAAATTTGACAAACATCTGTTCAAAAATCCCCAAATTCGAAGTTAATTTCAACTAAAATTACTCAAATGCAGCTCCTCTATCAAAAAAACCTAACATAATCCAGAAAAATCGAAGTTGGTTGCAACAAAATTTTTTAAAAATTGACAAAAATCTGTACAAAAATCCAAAAATTCGAAGTTAATTTCAACTAGAATTACTCAAATGCAGCTCCTCTATCAAAAAAACCTAACATAATCCAGAAAAATCGAAGTTGGTTTCAACAAAATTTTTTATAATTTGACAAAAATCTGTACAAACATCCAAAAATTCGAAGTTAATTTCAACTAAAATTACTCAAATGCAGCTCCTCAATCAAAAAAACCTAACATAATCCAGAAAAATCGAAGTTGGGTTCAACAAAATTATATAAAATTTTACAAAAATCTGCACAAAAATCCAAAAATTCGAAGTTAATTTCAACTAAAATTACTCAAATGCAGCTGCTCTATCAAAAAAAACTAACGTAATCCAGAGTAATCGAAGGTGGTTTCAACAAAATTTTTAAAACTTGACAAAAATTTGTACAAAAATCCAAAAATTCGAAGTTATTTTCAACTAAAAATACTCAAATGCAGCTCCTCTATCAAAAAAACCTAACATAATCCAGAAAAATCGAAGTTGGTTTCAACAAAATTTTTTAAAATTTGACAAAAATCTGTACAAAAATCCAAAAATTCGAAGTTAATTTCAACTAAAATTACTCAAATGCAGCTCCTCTATCAAAAAAACCTAACGTAATCCAGAAAAATCGAAGTTGGTTTCAACACAATTTTTTATAATTTGACAAAAATCTGTAAAAACATCCAAAAATTCGAAGTTAATTACAATTAAAATTACTCAAATGCAGCTCCTCTATCAAAAAAACCTAACACAATCAAGAAAAATCGAAGTTGGATTCAACAAAATTTTTTAAAATTTGACAAAAATCTGTACAAAAATCCAAAAATTCGAAGTTAATTTCAACTAAAATTACTCAAATGCAGCTCCTCTATCAAAAAAAACCTAACATAATCCAGAAAAATCGAAGTTGGTTTAAACAAAATTTTTTAAAATTTGACAAATATCTGTACAAAAATCCAAAAATTCGATGTTAATTTCAACTAAAATTACTCAAATGCAGCTCCTCTATCCAAAAAACCTAAAATAATCCAGAAAAATCGAAGTTGGTTTCAACAAAATTTTTTAAAATTTGACAAAAATCTGTACAAAAATCCAAAAAATCGAAGTTAATTTCAACTAAAATTACTCAAATGCAGCTGCTCTATCAAAAAATCCTAACGTAATCCAGAGTAATCGAAGGTGGTTTCAACAAAATTTGTTAAAATTTGACAAAAATCTGTACAAAAATCCAAAAATTCGAAGTTATTTTCCACTAAAATTACTCAAATGCAGCTCCTCTAACAAAAAAACTTTACATAATCCAGAAAAATCGAAGTTGGTTTCAACAAAATTTTTTAAAATTTGACAAAAATCTGTACAAAAATCCAAAAATTCGAAGTTAATTTCAACTAGAATTACTCAAATGCAGCTCCTCTATCATAAAAACCGAACATAATCCAGAGAAATCGAAGTTGGGTTCAACAAAATTTTATAAAATTTGACAAAAATCTGCACAAAAATCCAAAAATTCGAAGTTAATTTCAACTAAAATTACTCAAATGCAGCTGCTCTATCAAAAAAACCTAACGTAATCCAGAAAAATCGAAGTTGGTTTCAACACAATTTTTTATAATTTGACAAAAATCTGTACAAACATCCAAAAATTCGAAGTTAATTTCAACTAAAATTACTCAAATACAGCTCCTCTATCAAAAAAACCTAACATAATCCAGAAAAATCGAAGTTGGTTGCAACAAAATTTTTTAAAAATTGACAAAAATCTGTACAAAAATCCAAAAATTCGAAGTTAATTTCAACTAGAATTACTCAAATGCAGCTCCTCTATCAAAAAAACCTAACGTAATCCAGAAAAATCGAAGTTGGTTTCAACAAAATTTTTTATAATTTGACAAAAATCTGTACAAACATCCAAAAATTCGAAGTTAATTTCAACTAAAATTACTCAAATGCAGCTCCTCAATCAAAAAAACCTAACATAATCCAGAAAAATCGAAGTTGGGTTCAACAAAATTATATAAAATTTTACAAAAATCTGCACAAAAATCCAAAAATTCGAAGTTAATTTCAACTAAAATTACTCAAATGCAGCTGCTCTATCAAAAAAAACTAACGTAATCCAGAGTAATCGAAGGTGGTTTCAACAAAATTTTTAAAACTTGACAAAAATCTGTACAAAAATCCAAAAATTCGAAGTTATTTTCAACTAAAATTACTCAAATGCAGCTCCGCTACCAAAAAAACCTAACGTAATCCAGAGTAATCGAAGTTGGTTTCAACAAAATTTTTTAAAATTTGACAAATATCTGTACAAAAATCCAAAAATTCGATGTTAATTTCAACTAAAATTACTCAAATGCAGCTCCTCTATCCAAAAAACCTAAAATAATCCAGAAAAATCGAAGTTGGTTTCAACAAAATTTTTTAAAATTTGACAAAAATCTGTACAAAAATCCAAAAAATCGAAGTTAATTTCAACTAAAATTACTCAAATGCAGCTCCTCTATCAAAAAAACCTAACACATTCCAGAAAAATCGAAGTTGGTTTCAACAAAATTTTTTAAAATTTGACAAAAATCTGTACAAAAATCCAAAAAATCGAAGTTAATTTCAACTAGAATTACTCAAATGCAGCTCGTCTATCAAAAAAACCTAACATAATCCAGAAAAATCGAAGTTGGTTTCATCAAAATTTTTTAAAATTTGACAAAAATCTGTACAAGAATCCAAAAATTCGAAGTTAATTTCAACTAAAATTACTCAAATGCAGCTCCTCGATCAAAAAAACTTTACATAATCCAGAAAAATCGAAGTTGGTTTCAACAAAATTTTTTAAAATTTGACAAATATCTGTACAAAAATCCAAAAATTCGAAGTTATTTTCAACTAAAATTACTCAAATGCAGCTCCTCTATCAAAAAAACTTTACATAATCCAGAGAAATCGATGTTGGTTTCAACAAAATTTTTTAAAATTTTACAAATATCTGTACAAAAATCCAAAAATTCGGAGTTAATTTCAACTAAAATTACTCAAATGCAGCTCCTCTATCAAAAAAACCTAACATAATCCAGAAAAATCGAAGTTGGGGTCAACAAAATTTTTTAAAATTTGACAAAAATCTGAACAAAAATCCAAAAATTCGAAGTAATTTTCAACTAAAATTACTCAAATGCAGCTCCTCTATCAAAAAAACCTAACATAATCCAGAAAAATCGAAGTTGGGTTCAACAAAATTTTTTAAAATTTGACAAAAATCTGAACAAAAATCCAAAAATTCGAAGATAATTTCAACTAGAATTACTCAAATGCAGCTCCTCTATCAAAAAAACCTAACATAATCCAGAAAAATCGAAGTTGGTTTCAACAAAATTTTTTAAAATTTGACAAAAATCTGTACAAGAATCCAAAAATTCGAAGTTAATTTCAACTAAAATTACTCAAATGCAGCTCCTCTATCAAAAAAACTTTACATAATCCAGAAAAATCGAAGTTGGGTTCAACGAAATTTTATAAAATTTTACAAAAATCTGCACAAAAATCCAAAAATTCGAAGTTAATTACAACTAAAATTACTCAAATGCAGCTCCTCTATCCAAAAAACCTAACATAATCCAGAAAAATCGAAGTTGGTTTCAACAAAATTTTTTAAAATTTCACAAAAATCTGTACAAGAATCCAAAAATTCGAAGTTAATTTCAACTAAAATTACTCAAATGCAGCTCCTCTATCAAAAAAACTTTACATAATCCAGAAAAATCGAAGTTGGTTTCAACGAAATTTTTTAAAATTTGACAAAAATCTGTACAAAAAACAAAAAATTCGATGTTAATTTCAACTAAAATTACTCAAATGCAGCTCCTCTATCAAAAAAACCTAACATAATCCAGAAAAATCGAAGTTGGGTTCAACGAAATTTTATAAAATTTTACAAAAATCTGTACAAAAATTCAAAAATTCGAAGTTAATTTCAACTAAAATTACTCAAATGCAGCTCCTCTATCAAAAAAACCTAACGTAATCCAGAAAAATCGAAGTTGGTTTCAACACAATTTTTTATAATTTGACAAAAATCTGTACAAACATCCAAAAATTCGAAGTTAATTTCAACTAAAATTACTCAAATGCAGCTCCTCTATCAAAAAAACCTAACATAATCCAGAAAAATCGAAGTAGGTTTAAACAAAATTTTTTAAAATTTGACAAAAATCTGTACAAAAATCCAAAAATTCGAAGTTAATTTCAACTAAAATTACTCAAATGCAGCTCCTCTATCAAAAAAACCTAACGTAATCCAGAAAAATCGAAGTTGGGTTCAACAAAATTTTTTAAAATTTGACAAAAATCTGTACAAAAATCCAAAAATTCGAAGTTAATTTCAACTAAAATTACTCAAATGCAGCTTCTCTATCAAAAAAACTTTACATAATCCAGAGAATTCGAAGTTGGTTTCAACAAAATTTTTTAAAATTTCACAAAAATCTGTACAAAAATCCAAAAATTCAAAGTTAATTTCAACTAAAATTACTCAAATGCAGCTCCTTTATAAAAAAAACCTAACACATTCCAGAAAAATCGAAGTTGGTTTCAACAAAATTTTTTAAAATTTGACAAAAATCTGTACAAAAATCCAAAAATTCGAAGTTAATTTCAACTAAAATTATTCAAATGCAGCTCCTCTATCAAAAAAACTTTACATAATCCAGAAAAATCGAAGTAGGTTTAAACAAAATTTTTTAAAATTTGACAAAAATCTGTACAAAAATCCAAAAATTCGAAGTTAATTTCAACTAAAATTATTCAAATGCAGCTCCTCTATCAAAAAAACTTTACATAATCCAGAAAAATCGAAGTTGGTTTCAACAAAATTTTTTAAAATTTGACAAAAATCTGTACAAAAATCCAAAAATTCGAAGTTAATTTCAACTAAAATTACTCAAATGCAGCTTCTCTATCAAAAAAACTTTACATAATCCAGAAAAATCGAAGTTGGTTTCAACACAATTTTTTATAATTTGACAAAAATCTGTACAAAAATCCAAAAATTCGAAGTTATTTTCAACTAAAATTACTCAAATGCAGCTCCCCTATCAAAAAAACCTAACATAATCCAGAAAAATCGAAGTAGGTTTAAACAAAATATTTTAAAATTTGACAAGAATCTGTACAAAAATCCAAAAATTCGAAGTTATTTTCAACTATAATTACTCAAATGCAGCTCCTCTATCAAAAAAACTTTACATAATCCAGAGAAATCGATGTTGGTTTCAAAAAAATTTTTTAAAATTTGACAAAAATCTGTACAAAAATCCAAAAATTCGAAGTTAATTTCAACTAAAATTACTCAATTGCAGCTCCTCTATCAAAAAAACTTTACATAATCCAGAGAATTCGAAGTTGGTTTCAACAAAATTTTTTAAAATTTCTCAAAAATCTGTACAAAAATCCAAAAATTCAAAGTTAATTTCAACTAAAATTACTCAAATGCAGCTCCTCTATCAAAAAAACCTAACATAATCCAGAAAAATCGAAGTTGGGTTCAACGAAATTTTATAAAATTTTACAAAAATCTGTACAAAAATTCAAAAATTCGAAGTTAATTTCAACTAAAATTACTCAAATGCAGCTCCTCTATCAAAAAAACCTAACATTATCCAGAAAAATCGAAGTTGGTTTCAACAAAATTTTGTAAAATTTGACAAACATCTGTACAAAAGTCCCAAAATTCGAAGTTAATTTCAACTAAAATTACTCAAATGCAGCTCCGCTACCAAAAAAACCTAACGTAATCCAGAAAAATCGAAGTAGGTTTAAACAAAATTTTTTAAAATTTGACAAAAATCTGTACAAAAATCCAAAAATTCGAAGTTAATTTCAACTAAAATTACTCAAATGCAGCTCCTCTATCAAAAAAACCTAACGTAATCCAGAAAAATCGAAGTTGGGTTCAACAAAATTTTTTAAAATTTGACAAAAATCTGTACAAAAATCCAAAAATTCGAAGTTAATTTCAACTAAAATTACTCAAATGCAGCTTCTCTATCAAAAAAACTTTACATAATCCAGAGAATTCGAAGTTGGTTTCAACAAAATTTTTTAAAATTTCACAAAAATCTGTACAAAAATCCAAAAATTCAAAGTTAATTTCAACTAAAATTACTCAAATGCAGCTCCTTTATAAAAAAAACCTAACACATTCCAGAAAAATCGAAGTTGGTTTCAACAAAATTTTTTAAAATTTGACAAAAATCTGTACAAAAATCCAAAAATTCGAAGTTAATTTCAACTAAAATTATTCAAATGCAGCTCCTCTATCAAAAAAACTTTACATAATCCAGAAAAATCGAAGTAGGTTTAAACAAAATTTTTTAAAATTTGACAAAAATCTGTACAAAAATCCAAAAATTCGAAGTTAATTTCAACTAAAATTATTCAAATGCAGCTCCTCTATCAAAAAAACTTTACATAATCCAGAAAAATCGAAGTTGGTTTCAACAAAATTTTTTAAAATTTGACAAAAATCTGTACAAAAATCCAAAAATTCGAAGTTAATTTCAACTAAAATTACTCAAATGCAGCTTCTCTATCAAAAAAACTTTACATAATCCAGAAAAATCGAAGTTGGTTTCAACACAATTTTTTATAATTTGACAAAAATCTGTACAAAAATCCAAAAATTCGAAGTTATTTTCAACTAAAATTACTCAAATGCAGCTCCCCTATCAAAAAAACCTAACATAATCCAGAAAAATCGAAGTAGGTTTAAACAAAATATTTTAAAATTTGACAAGAATCTGTACAAAAATCCAAAAATTCGAAGTTATTTTCAACTATAATTACTCAAATGCAGCTCCTCTATCAAAAAAACTTTACATAATCCAGAGAAATCGATGTTGGTTTCAAAAAAATTTTTTAAAATTTGACAAAAATCTGTACAAAAATCCAAAAATTCGAAGTTAATTTCAACTAAAATTACTCAATTGCAGCTCCTCTATCAAAAAAACTTTACATAATCCAGAGAATTCGAAGTTGGTTTCAACAAAATTTTTTAAAATTTCTCAAAAATCTGTACAAAAATCCAAAAATTCAAAGTTAATTTCAACTAAAATTACTCAAATGCAGCTCCTCTATCAAAAAAACCTAACATAATCCAGAAAAATCGAAGTTGGGTTCAACGAAATTTTATAAAATTTTACAAAAATCTGTACAAAAATTCAAAAATTCGAAGTTAATTTCAACTAAAATTACTCAAATGCAGCTCCTCTATCAAAAAAACCTAACATTATCCAGAAAAATCGAAGTTGGTTTCAACAAAATTTTGTAAAATTTGACCAACATCTGTACAAAAGTCCCAAAATTCGAAGTTAATTTCAACTAAAATTACTCAAATGCAGCTCCGCTACCAAAAAAACCTAACGTAATCCAGAAAAATCGAAGTAGGTTTAAACAAAATTTTTTAAAATTTGACAAAAATCTGTACAAAAATCCAAAAATTCGAAGTTAATTTCAACTAAAATTACTCAAATGCAGCTCCTCTATCAAAAAAACCTAACGTAATCCAGATTAATCGAAGTTGGTTTCAACAAAATTTTTTAAAATTTCACAAAAATCTGTACAAGAATCCAAAAATTCGAAGTTAATTTCAACTAAAATTACTCAAATGCAGCTCCTCTATCAAAAAAACTTTACATAATCCAGAAAAATCGAAGTTGGGTTCAACGAAATTTTATAAAATTTTACAAAAATCTGCACAAAAATCCAAAAATTCGAAGTTAATTACAACTAAAATTACTCAAATGCAGCTCCTCTATCAAAAAAACCTAACATAATCCAGAAAAATCGAAGTAGGTTTAAACAAAATATTTTAAAATTTGACAAGAATCTGTACAAAAATCCAAAAATTCGAAGTTATTTTCAACTATAATTACTCAAATGCAGCTCCTCTATCAAAAAAACTTTACATAATCCAGAGAAATCGATGTTGGTTTCAAAAAAATTTTTTAAAATTTGACAAAAATCTGTACAAAAATCCAAAAATTCGAAGTTAATTTCAACTAAAATTACTCAATTGCAGCTCCTCTATCAAAAAAACTTTACATAATCCAGAGAATTCGAAGTTGGTTTCAACAAAATTTTTTAAAATTTCTCAAAAATCTGTACAAAAATCCAAAAATTCAAAGTTAATTTCAACTAAAATTACTCAAATGCAGCTCCTCTATCAAAAAAACCTAACATAATCCAGAAAAATCGAAGTTGGGTTCAACGAAATTTTATAAAATTTTACAAAAATCTGTACAAAAATTCAAAAATTCGAAGTTAATTTCAACTAAAATTACTCAAATGCAGCTCCTCTATCAAAAAAACCTAACATTATCCAGAAAAATCGAAGTTGGTTTCAACAAAATTTTGTAAAATTTGACAAACATCTGTACAAAAGTCCCAAAATTCGAAGTTAATTTCAACTAAAATTACTCAAATGCAGCTCCGCTACCAAAAAAACCTAACGTAATCCAGAAAAATCGAAGTAGGTTTAAACAAAATTTTTTAAAATTTGACAAAAATCTGTACAAAAATCCAAAAATTCGAAGTTAATTTCAACTAAAATTACTCAAATGCAGCTCCTCTATCAAAAAAACCTAACGTAATCCAGAAAAATCGAAGTTGGGTTCAACAAAATTTTTTAAAATTTGACAAAAATCTGTACAAAAATCCAAAAATTCGAAGTTAATTTCAACTAAAATTACTCAAATGCAGCTTCTCTATCAAAAAAACTTTACATAATCCAGAGAATTCGAAGTTGGTTTCAACAAAATTTTTTAAAATTTCACAAAAATCTGTACAAAAATCCAAAAATTCAAAGTTAATTTCAACTAAAATTACTCAAATGCAGCTCCTTTATAAAAAAAACCTAACACATTCCAGAAAAATCGAAGTTGGTTTCAACAAAATTTTTTAAAATTTGACAAAAATCTGTACAAAAATCCAAAAATTCGAAGTTAATTTCAACTAAAATTATTCAAATGCAGCTCCTCTATCAAAAAAACTTTACATAATCCAGAAAAATCGAAGTAGGTTTAAACAAAATTTTTTAAAATTTGACAAAAATCTGTACAAAAATCCAAAAATTCGAAGTTAATTTCAACTAAAATTATTCAAATGCAGCTCCTCTATCAAAAAAACTTTACATAATCCAGAAAAATCGAAGTTGGTTTCAACAAAATTTTTTAAAATTTGACAAAAATCTGTACAAAAATCCAAAAATTCGAAGTTAATTTCAACTAAAATTACTCAAATGCAGCTTCTCTATCAAAAAAACTTTACATAATCCAGAAAAATCGAAGTTGGTTTCAACACAATTTTTTATAATTTGACAAAAATCTGTACAAAAATCCAAAAATTCGAAGTTATTTTCAACTAAAATTACTCAAATGCAGCTCCCCTATCAAAAAAACCTAACATAATCCAGAAAAATCGAAGTAGGTTTAAACAAAATATTTTAAAATTTGACAAGAATCTGTACAAAAATCCAAAAATTCGAAGTTATTTTCAACTATAATTACTCAAATGCAGCTCCTCTATCAAAAAAACTTTACATAATCCAGAGAAATCGATGTTGGTTTCAAAAAAATTTTTTAAAATTTGACAAAAATCTGTACAAAAATCCAAAAATTCGAAGTTAATTTCAACTAAAATTACTCAATTGCAGCTCCTCTATCAAAAAAACTTTACATAATCCAGAGAATTCGAAGTTGGTTTCAACAAAATTTTTTAAAATTTCTCAAAAATCTGTACAAAAATCCAAAAATTCAAAGTTAATTTCAACTAAAATTACTCAAATGCAGCTCCTCTATCAAAAAAACCTAACATAATCCAGAAAAATCGAAGTTGGGTTCAACGAAATTTTATAAAATTTTACAAAAATCTGTACAAAAATTCAAAAATTCGAAGTTAATTTCAACTAAAATTACTCAAATGCAGCTCCTCTATCAAAAAAACCTAACATTATCCAGAAAAATCGAAGTTGGTTTCAACAAAATTTTGTAAAATTTGACCAACATCTGTACAAAAGTCCCAAAATTCGAAGTTAATTTCAACTAAAATTACTCAAATGCAGCTCCGCTACCAAAAAAACCTAACGTAATCCAGAAAAATCGAAGTAGGTTTAAACAAAATTTTTTAAAATTTGACAAAAATCTGTACAAAAATCCAAAAATTCGAAGTTAATTTCAACTAAAATTACTCAAATGCAGCTCCTCTATCAAAAAAACCTAACGTAATCCAGATTAATCGAAGTTGGTTTCAACAAAATTTTTTAAAATTTCACAAAAATCTGTACAAGAATCCAAAAATTCGAAGTTAATTTCAACTAAAATTACTCAAATGCAGCTCCTCTATCAAAAAAACTTTACATAATCCAGAAAAATCGAAGTTGGGTTCAACGAAATTTTATAAAATTTTACAAAAATCTGCACAAAAATCCAAAAATTCGAAGTTAATTACAACTAAAATTACTCAAATGCAGCTCCTCTATCCAAAAAACCTAACATAATCCAGAAAAATCGAAGTTGGTTTCAACAAAATTTTTTAAAATTTCACAAAAATCTGTACAAGAATCCAAAAATTCGAAGTTAATTTCAACTAAAATTACTCAAATGCAGCTCCTCTATCAAAAAAACTTTACATAATCCAGAAAAATCGAAGTTGGTTTCAACGAAATTTTTTAAAATTTGACAAAAATCTGTACAAAAAACAAAAAATTCGAAGTTAATTTCAACTAAAATTACTCAAATGCAGCTCCTCTACCAAAAAACCTAACGTAATCCAGAAAAATCGAAGTTGGTTTCAACACAATTTTTTATAATTTGACAAAAATCTGTACAAACATCCAAAAATTCGAAGTTAATTTCAACTAAAATTACTCAAATGCAGCTCCTCTATCAAAAAAACCTAACATAATCCAGAAAAATCGAAGTAGGTTTAAACAAAATTTTTTAAAATTTGACAAAAATCTGTACAAAAATCCAAAAATTCGAAGTTAATTTCAACTAAAATTACTCAAATGCTGCTCCTCTATCAAAAAAACCTAACATAATCCAGAAAAATCGAAGTAGGTTTAAACAAAATTTTTTAAAATTTGACAAGAATCTGTACAAAAATCCAAAAGTTCGAAGTTATTTTCAACTAAAATTACTCAAATGCAGCTCCTCTATCAAAAAACTTTACATAATCCAGAGAAATCGATGTTGGTTTCAACAAAATTTTTTAAAATTTGACCAAAATCTGTACAGAAATCCAAAAATTCGAAGTTAATTTCAACTAAAATTACTCAAATGCAGCTCCTCTATCAAAAAAACCTAACGTAATCCAGAAAAATCGAAGTTGGGTTCAACAAAATTTTTTAAAATTTGACAAAAATCTGAACAAGAATCCAAAAATTCGAAGATAATTTCAACTAGAATTACTCAAATGCAGCTCCTCTATCAAAAAAACCTAACATAATCCAGAAAATGGAAGTTGGTTTCAACAAAATTTTTTAAAATTTGACAAAAATCTGTACAAGAATCCAAAAATTCGAAGTTAATTTCAACTAAAATTACTCAAATGCAGCTCCTCTATCAAAAAAACCTAACATAATCCAGAAAAATCGAAGTTGGTTTGAACAAAATTTTTTAAAATTTGACAAACATCTGTACAAAAATCCCAAAATTCGAAGTTAATTTCAACTAAAATTACTCAAATGCAGCTCCGCTACCAAAAAAACCTAACGTAATCCAGATTAATCGAAGTTGGTTTCAACAAAATTTTTTAAAATTTCACAAAAATCTGTACAAGAATCCAAAAATTCGAAGTTAATTTCAACTAAAATTACTCAAATGCAGCTCCTCTATCAAAAAAACTTTACATAATCCAGAAAAATCGAAGTTGGTTTCAACAAAATTTTTTAAAATTTGACAAAAATCTGTACAAAAATCCAAAAATTCGAAGTTAATTTCAACTAAAATTACTCAAATGCAGCTTCTCTATCAAAAAAACTTTACATAATCCAGAAAAATCGAAGTTGGTTTCAACACAATTTTTTATAATTTGACAAAAATCTGTACAAAAATCCAAAAATTCGAAGTTATTTTCAACTAAAATTACTCAAATGCAGCTCCCCTATCAAAAAAACCTAACATAATCCAGAAAAATCGAAGTAGGTTTAAACAAAATATTTTAAAATTTGACAAGAATCTGTACAAAAATCCAAAAATTCGAAGTTATTTTCAACTATAATTACTCAAATGCAGCTCCTCTATCAAAAAAACTTTACATAATCCAGAGAAATCGATGTTGGTTTCAAAAAAAATTTTTAAAATTTGACAAAAATCTGTACAAAAATCCAAAAATTCGAAGTTAATTTCAACTAAAATTACTCAATTGCAGCTCCTCTATCAAAAAAACTTTACATAATCCAGAGAATTCGAAGTTGGTTTCAACAAAATTTTTTAAAATTTCTCAAAAATCTGTACAAAAATCCAAAAATTCAAAGTTAATTTCAACTAAAATTACTCAAATGCAGCTCCTTTATAAAAAAAACCTAACACATTCCAGAAAAATCGAAGTTGGTTTCAACAAAATGTTTTAAAATTTGACAAAAATCTGTACAAGAATCCAAAAATTCGAAGTTAATTTCAACTAAAATTATTCAAATGCAGCTCCTCTATCAAAAAAACTTTACATAATCCAGAAAAATCGAAGTTGGTTTCAACAAAATTTTTTAAAATTTGACAAAAATCTGTACAAAAATCCAAAAATTCAAAGTTAATTTCAACTAAAATTACTCAAATGCAGCTCCTCTATCAAAAAAACTTTACATAATCCAGAAAAATCGAAGTTGGTTTCAACAAAATTTTTTAAAATTTGACAAAAATCTGTACAAAAATCCAAAAATTCGAAGTTAATTTCAACTAAAATTACTCAAATGCTGCTCCTCTATCAAAAAAACCTAACATAATCCAGAAAAATCGAAGTAGGTTTAAACAAAATTTTTTAAAATTTGACAAGAATCTGTACAAAAATCCAAAAGTTCGAAGTTATTTTCAACTAAAATTACTCAAATGCAGCTCCTCTATCAAAAAACTTTACATAATCCAGAGAAATCGATGTTGGTTTCAACAAAATTTTTTAAAATTTGACCAAAATCTGTACAGAAATCCAAAAATTCGAAGTTAATTTCAACTAAAATTACTCAAATGCAGCTCCTCTATCAAAAAAACCTAACGTAATCCAGAAAAATCGAAGTTGGGTTCAACAAAATTTTTTAAAATTTGACAAAAATCTGAACAAGAATCCAAAAATTCGAAGATAATTTCAACTAGAATTACTCAAATGCAGCTCCTCTATCAAAAAAACCTAACATAATCCAGAAAATGGAAGTTGGTTTCAACAAAATTTTTTAAAATTTGACAAAAATCTGTACAAGAATCCAAAAATTCGAAGTTAATTTCAACTAAAATTACTCAAATGCAGCTCCTCTATCAAAAAAACCTAACATAATCCAGAAAAATCGAAGTTGGTTTGAACAAAATTTTTTAAAATTTGACAAACATCTGTACAAAAATCCCAAAATTCGAAGTTAATTTCAACTAAAATTACTCAAATGCAGCTCCGCTACCAAAAAAACCTAACGTAATCCAGATTAATCGAAGTTGGTTTCAACAAAATTTTTTAAAATTTGACAATAATCTGTACAAAAATCCAAATATTTGAAGTTAATTTCAACTAAAATTACTCAAATGCAGCTCCTCTAACAAAAAAAACTTTACATAATCCAGAAAAATCGAAGTAGGTTTAAACAAAATTTTTTTAAAATTTGACAAAAATCTGTACAAAAATCGAAAAATTCGAAGTTATTTTCAACTAAAAATACTCAAATGCAGCTCCTCTATCAAAAACCTAACATAATCCAGAAAAATCGAAGTTGGGGTCAACAAAATTTTTTAAAATTTGACAAAAATCTGAACAAAAATCCAAAAATTCGAAGATAATTTCAACTAAAATTACTCAAATGCAGCTCCTCTATCAAAAAAACTTTACATAATCCAGAAAAATCGAAGTAGGTTTAAACAAAATTTTTTTAAAATTTGACAAAAATCTGTACAAAAATCGAAAAATTCGAAGTTATTTTCAACTAAAAATACTAAAATGCAGCTCCTCTATCAAAAAAACCTAACATAATCCAGAAAAAACGAAGTTGGGTTCAACAAAATTTTTTAAAATTTGACAAAAATCTGAACAAAAATCCAAAAATTCGAAGTTATTTTGAACTAAAATTACTCAAATGCAGCTCCTCTATCAAAAAAACCTAACATAATCCAGAAAAATCGAAGTTGGTTTCACAAAATTTTTTAAAATTTGACAAAAATCTGCACAAAAATCCAAAAATTCGAAGTTAATTACAACTAAAATTACCCAAATGCAGCTCCTCTATCCAAAAAAACCAACATAATCCAGAAAAATCGAAGTTGGTTTCAACAAAATTTTTTAAAATTTCACAAAAATCTGTACAAAAATCAAAAAATTCGAAGTTAATTTCAACTAAAATTACTCAAATGCAGCTCCTCTATCAAAAAAACCTAACATAATCCAGAAAAATCGAAGTTGGGTTCAACAAAATTTTTTAAAATTTGACAAAAATCTGAACAAAAATCCAAAAATTCGAAGATAATTTCAACTAGAATTACTCAAATGCAGCTCCTCTATCAAAAAAACCTAACATAATCCAGAAAAATGGAAGTTGGTTTCAACAAAATTTTATAAAATTTTACAAAAATCTGCACAAAAATCCAAAAATTCGAAGTTAATTACAACTAAAATTACCCAAATGCAGCTCCTCTATCCAAAAAACCTAACATAATCCAGAAAAATCGAAGTTGGTTTCAACAAAATTTTTTAAAATTTCATAAAAATCTGTACAAAAATCCAAAAATTCGAAGTTAATTTCAACTAAAATTACTCAAATGCAGCTCCATTATCAAAATAACCTAACACATTCCAGAAAAATCGAAGTTGGTTTCACAAAATTTTTTAAAATTTGACAAAAATCTGCACAAAAATCCAAAAATTCGAAGTTAATTACAACTAAAATTACCCAAATGCAGCTCCTCTATCCAAAAAAACCAACATAATCCAGAAAAATCTAAGTTGGTTTCAACAAAATTTTTTAAAATTTCACAAAAATCTGTACAAAAATCAAAAAATTCGAAGTTAATTTCAACTAAAATTACTCAAATGCAGCTCCTCTATCAAAAAAACCTAACGTAATCCAGAAAAATCGAAGTTGGTTTCAACAAAATTTTATAAAATTTTACAAAAATCTGCACAAAAATCCAAAAATTCGAAGTTAATTACAACTAAAATTACCCAAATGCAGCTCCTCTATCCAAAAAACCTAACATAATCCAGAAAAATCGAAGTTGGTTTCAACAAAATTTTTTAAAATTTCACAAAAATCTGTACAAAAATCCAAAAATTCGAAGTTAATTGCAAATAAAATTACTCAAATGCAGCTCCATTATCAAAAAAACCTAACACATTCCAGAAAAATCGAAGTTGGTTTCACAAAATTTTTTAAAATTTGACAAAAATCTGTACAAAAATCCAAAAATTCGAAATTAATTTCAACTAAAATTACTCAAATGCAGCTCCTCTATCAAAAAAACCTAACGTAATCCAGAAAAATCGAAGTTGGTTTCAACACAATTTTTTATAATTTGACAAAAATCTGTAAAAACATCCAAAAATTCGAAGTTAATTACAATTAAAATTACTCAAATGCAGCTCCTCTATCCAAAAAACCTAAAATAATCCAGAAAAATCGAAGTTGGTTTCAACAAATTTTTTTAAAATTTGACAAAAATCTGTACAAAAATCCAAAAATTCGAATTTATTTTCAACTAAAAATACTCAAATGCAGCTCCTCTATCAAAAAAACCTAACACATTCCAGAAAAATCGAAGTTGGTTTCACAAAATTTTTTAAAATTTGACAAAAATCTGTACAAAAATCCAAAAATTCGAAATTAATTTCAACTAGAATTACTCAAATGCAGCTCCTCAATCAAAAAAACCTAACGTAATCCAGAAAAATCGAAGTTGGTTTCAACACATTTTTTTATAATTTAACAAAAATCTGTAAAAACATCCAAAAATTCGAAGTTAATTACAATTAAAATTACTCAAATGCAGCTCCTCTATCCAAAAAACCTAAAATAATCCAGAAAAATCGAAGTTGGTTTCAACAAATTTTTTTAAAATTTGACAAAAATCTGTACAAAAATCCAAAAATTCGAAGTTAATTTCAACTAAAATTACTCAAATGCAGCTCCTCTATCAAAAAAACTTTACATAATCCAGAAAAATCGAAGTTGGTTTCAACAAAATTTTTTAAAATTTGACAAAAATCTGTACAAAAATCCAAAAATTCGATGTTAATTTCAACTAAAATTACTCAAATGCAGCTCCTCTATCAAAAAAACCTAACATAATCCTGAAAAATCGAAGTTGGTTTCAACAAAATTTTATAAAATTTTACAAAAATCTGCACAAAAATCCAAAAATTCGAAGTTAATTACAACTAAAATTACTCAAATGCAGCTCCTCTATCCAAAAAACCTAACATAATCCAGAAAAATCGAAGTTGGTTTCAACAAAATTTTATAAAATTTCACAAATATCTGTACAAAAATCCAAAAATTCGAAGTTATTTTCAACTAAAATTACTCAAATGCAGCTCCTCTATCAAAAAAACCTAACATAATCCAGAAAAATCGAAGTTGGTTTCAACAAAATTTTTTAAAATTTGACAAAAATCTGTACAAAATTCCAAAAATTCGATGTTAATTTCAACTAAAATTACTCAAATGCAGCTCCTCTATCAAAAAAACCTAACATAATCCTGAAAAATGGAAGTTGATTTCAACAAAATTTTATAAAATTTTACAAAAATCTGCACAAAAATCCAAAAATTCGAAGTTAATTACAACTAAAATTACTCAAATGCAGCTCCTCTATCCAAAAAACCTAACATAATCCAGAAAAATCGAAGTTGGTATCAACAAAATTTTATAAAATTTCACAAATATCTGTACAAAAATCCAAAAATTCGAAGTTAATTTCAACTAAAATTACTCAAATGCAGCTCCGCTACCAAAAAAACCTAACGTAATCCAGAGTAATCGAAGGTGGTTTCAACAAAATTTTTTAAAATTTGACAAAAATCTGTACAAAAATCCAAAAATTCGAAGTTAATTTCAACTAAAATTACTCAAATGCAGCTCCTCTATCAAAAAAACTTTACATAATCCAGAAAAATCGAAGTTGGTTTCAACAAAATTTTTTAAAATTTGACAAAAATCTGTACAAAAATCCAAAAATTCGATGTTAATTTCAACTAAAATTACTCAAATGCAGCTCCTCTATCAAAAAAACCTAACATAATCCTGAAAAATCGAAGTTGGTTTCAACAAAATTTTATAAAATTTTACAAAAATCTGCACAAAAATCCAAAAATTCGAAGTTAATTACAACTAAAATTACTCAAATGCAGCTCCTCTATCCAAAAAACCTAACATAATCCAGAAAAATCGAAGTTGGTTTCATCAAAATTTTTTAAAATTTGACAAAAATCTGTACAATAATCCAAAAATTCGATGTTAATTTCAACTAAAATTACTCAAATGCAGCTCCTCTATCAAAAAAACTTTACATAATCCAGAAAGATCGAAGTTGGTTTCAACAAAATTTTTTAAAATTTGACAAAAATCTGTACAAAAATCCAAAAATTCGATGTTAATTTCAACTAAAATTACTCAAATGCAGCTCCTCTATCAAAAAAACCTAACATAATCCAGAAAAATCGAAGTTGGTTTCAACAAAATTTTTTAAAATTTGACAAAAATCTGTACAAAAATCCAAAAATTCGAAGTTATTTTCAACTAAAATTACTCAAATGCAGCTCCTCTATCAAAAAAACCTAACATAATCCAGAAAAATCGAAGTTGGTTTCAACAAAATTTTTTAAAATTTGACAAAAATCTGTACAAAATTCCAAAAATTCGATGTTAATTTCAACTAAAATTACTCAAATGCAGCTCCTCTATCCAAAAAACCTAACATAATCCAGAAAAATCGAAGTTGGTTTCATCAAAATTTTTTAAAATTTGACAAAAATCTGTACAATAATCCAAAAATTCGATGTTAATTTCAACTAAAATTACTCAAATGCAGCTCCTCTATCAAAAAAACTTTACATAATCCAGAAAGATCGAAGTTGGTTTCAACAAAATTTTTTAAAATTTGACAAAAATCTGTACAAAAATCCAAAAATTCGATGTTAATTTCAACTAAAATTACTCAAATGCAGCTCCTCTATCAAAAAAACCTAACATAATCCAGAAAAATCGAAGTTGGTTTCAACAAAATTTTTTAAAATTTGACAAAAATCTGTACAAAAATCCAAAAATTCGATGTTAATTTCAACTAAAATTACTCAAATGCAGCTCCTCTATCAAAAAAACCTAACATAATCCAGAAAAATCGAAGTTGGTTTCAACAAAATTTTTTAAAATTTGACAAAAATCTGTACAAAAATCCAAAAATTCGATGTTAATTTCAACTAAAATTACTCAAATGCAGCTCCTCTATCAAAAAAACCTAACATAATCCAGAAAAATCGAAGTTGATTTCAACAAAAATTTTTAAAATTTGACAAAAATCTGTACAAAAATCCAAAAATTCGAAGTTAATTTCAACTAAAATTACTCAAATGCAGCTCCTCTATCAAAAAAACCTAACATAATCCTGAAAAATCGAAGTTGGTTTCAACAAAATTTTATAAAATTTTACAAAAATCTGCACAAAAATCCAAAAATTCGATGTTAATTTCAACTAAAATTACTCAAATGCAGCTCCTCTATCAAAAAAACCTAACATAATCCTGAAAAATCGAAGTTGGTTTCAACAAAATTTTATAAAATTTTACAAAAATCTGCACAAAAATCCAAAAATTCGAAGTTAATTACAACTAAAATTACTCAAATGCAGCTCCTCTATCCAAAAAACCTAACATAATCCAGAAAAATCGAAGTTGGTTTCAACAAAATTTTATAAAATTTCACAAATATCTGTACAAAAATCCAAAAATTCGAAGTTAATTTCAACTAAAATTACTCAAATGCAGCTCCTCTATCAAAAAATCCTAACATAATCCAGAAAAATCGAAGTTGGTTTCAACAAAATTTTTTTAAATTTGACAAACATCTGTACAAAAATCCCAAATTTCGAAGTTAATTTCAACTAAAATTACTCATATGCAGCTCCGCTACCAAAAAAACCTAACGTAATCCAGAGTAATCGAAGGTGGTTTCAACAAAATTTTTTAAAATTTGACAAACATCTGTACAAAAATCCAAAAATTCGAAGTTAATTTCAACTAAAATTACTCAAATGCAGCTCCTCTATCAAAAAAACTTTACATAATCCAGAAAAATCGAAGTTGGGTTCAACAAAATTTTATAAAATTTTACAAAAATCTGCACAAAAATCCAAAAATTCGAAGTTAATTACAACTAAAATTACCCAAATGCAGCTCCTCTATCCAAAAAACCTAACAAAATCCAGAAAAATCGAAGTTGGTTTCAACAAAATTTTTTTAAATTTGACAAACATCTGTACAAAAATCCCAAATTTCGAAGTTAATTTCAACTAAAATTACTCAAATGCAGCTCCTCTTTCAAAAAAACCTAACATAATCCAGAAAAATCGAAGTTGATTTCAACAAAATTTTTTAAAATTTGACAAAAATCTGTACAAAAATCCAAAAATTCGAAGTTAATTTCAACTAAAATTACTCAAATGCAGCTCCTCTATCCAAAAAACCTAACATAATCCAGAAAAATCGAAGTTGGTTTCAACAAAATTTTATAAAATTTCACAAATATCTGTACAAAAATCCAAAAATTCGAAGTTAATTTCAACTAAAATTACTCAAATGCAGCTCCTCTATCAAAAAAACCTAACATAATCCTGAAAAATCGAAGTTGGTTTCAACAAAATTTTATAAAATTTTACAAAAATCTGCACAAAAATCCAAAAATTCGAAGTTAATTACAACTAAAATTACTCAAATGCAGCTCCTCTATCCAAAAAACCTAACATAATCCAGAAAAATCGAAGTTGGTTTCAACAAAATTTTATAAAATTTCACAAATATCTGTACAAAAATCCAAAAATTCGAAGTTAATTTCAACTAAAATTACTCAAATGCAGCTCCTCTATCAAAAAATCCTAACATAATCCAGAAAAATCGAAGTTGGTTTCAACAAAATTTTTTTAAATTTGACAAACATCTGTACAAAAATCCCAAATTTCGAAGTTAATTTCAACTAAAATTACTCATATGCAGCTCCGCTACCAAAAAAACCTAACGTAATCCAGAGTAATCGAAGGTGGTTTCAACAAAATTTTTTAAAATTTGACAAACATCTGTACAAAAATCCAAAAATTCGAAGTTAATTTCAACTAAAATTACTCAAATGCAGCTCCTCTATCAAAAAAACTTTACATAATCCAGAAAAATCGAAGTTGGGTTCAACAAAATTTTATAAAATTTTACAAAAATCTGCACAAAAATCCAAAAATTCGAAGTTAATTACAACTAAAATTACCCAAATGCAGCTCCTCTATCCAAAAAACCTAACAAAATCCAGAAAAATCGAAGTTGGTTTCAACAAAATTTTTTTAAATTTGACAAACATCTGTACAAAAATCCCAAATTTCGAAGTTAATTTCAACTAAAATTACTCAAATGCAGCTCCTCTTTCAAAAAAACCTAACATAATCCAGAAAAATCGAAGTTGATTTCAACAAAATTTTTTAAAATTTGACAAAAATCTGTACAAAAATCCAAAAATTCGAAGTTAATTTCAACTAAAATTACTCAAATGCAGCTCCTCTATCCAAAAAACCTAACATAATCCAGAAAAATCGAAGTTGGTTTCAACAAAATTTTATAAAATTTCACAAATATCTGTACAAAAATCCAAAAATTCGAAGTTAATTTCAACTAAAATTACTCAAATGCAGCTCCTCTATCAAAAAAACCTAACATAATCCTGAAAAATCGAAGTTGGTTTCAACAAAATTTTATAAAATTTTACAAAAATCTGCACAAAAATCCAAAAATTCGAAGTTAATTACAACTAAAATTACTCAAATGCAGCTCCTCTATCCAAAAAACCTAACATAATCCAGAAAAATCGAAGTTGGTTTCAACAAAATTTTATAAAATTTCACAAATATCTGTACAAAAATCCAAAAATTCGAAGTTAATTTCAACTAAAATTACTCAAATGCAGCTCCTCTATCAAAAAATCCTAACATAATCCAGAAAAATCGAAGTTGGTTTCAACAAAATTTTTTTAAATTTGACAAACATCTGTACAAAAATCCCAAATTTCGAAGTTAATTTCAACTAAAATTACTCATATGCAGCTCCGCTACCAAAAAAACCTAACGTAATCCAGAGTAATCGAAGGTGGTTTCAACAAAATTTTTTAAAATTTGACAAACATCTGTACAAAAATCCAAAAATTCGAAGTTAATTTCAACTAAAATTACTCAAATGCAGCTCCTCTATCAAAAAAACTTTACATAATCCAGAAAAATCGAATTTGGTTTCAACAAAATTTTTTAAAATTTGACAAAAATCTGTACAAAAATCCAAAAATTCGATGTTAATTTCAACTAAAATTACTCAAATGCAGCTCCTCTATCAAAAAAACCTAACATAATCCTGAAAAATCGAAGTTGGTTTCAACAAAATTTTATAAAATTTTACAAAAATCTGCACAAAAATCCAAAAATTCGAAGTTAATTACAACTAAAATTACTCAAATGCAGCTCCTCTATCCAAAAAACCTAACATAATCCAGAAAAATCGAAGTTGGTTTCAACAAAATTTTATAAAATTTCACAAATATCTGTACAAAAATCCAAAAATTCGAAGTTATTTTCAACTAAAATTACTCAAATGCAGCTCCTCTATCAAAAAAACCTAACATAATCCAGAAAAATCGAAGTTGGTTTCAACAAAATTTTTTAAAATTTGACAAAAATCTGTACAAAATTCCAAAAATTCGATGTTAATTTCAACTAAAATTACTCAAATGCAGCTCCTCTATCAAAAAAACCTAACATAATCCTGAAAAATGGAAGTTGATTTCAACAAAATTTTATAAAATTTTACAAAAATCTGCACAAAAATCCAAAAATTCGAAGTTAATTACAACTAAAATTACTCAAATGCAGCTCCTCTATCCAAAAAACCTAACATAATCCAGAAAAATCGAAGTTGGTATCAACAAAATTTTATAAAATTTCACAAATATCTGTACAAAAATCCAAAAATTCGAAGTTAATTTCAACTAAAATTACTCAAATGCAGCTCCGCTACCAAAAAAACCTAACGTAATCCAGAGTAATCGAAGGTGGTTTCAACAAAATTTTTTAAAATTTGACAAAAATCTGTACAAAAATCCAAAAATTCGAAGTTAATTTCAACTAAAATTACTCAAATGCAGCTCCTCTATCAAAAAAACTTTACATAATCCAGAAAAATCGAAGTTGGTTTCAACAAAATTTTTTAAAATTTGACAAAAATCTGTACAAAAATCCAAAAATTCGATGTTAATTTCAACTAAAATTACTCAAATGCAGCTCCTCTATCAAAAAAACCTAACATAATCCTGAAAAATCGAAGTTGGTTTCAACAAAATTTTATAAAATTTTACAAAAATCTGCACAAAAATCCAAAAATTCGAAGTTAATTTCAACTAAAATTACTCAAATGCAGCTCCTCTATCAAAAAAACCTAACATAATCCTGAAAAATCGAAGTTGATTTCAACAAAATTTTATAAAATTTTACAAAAATCTGCACAAAAATCCAAAAATTCGAAGTTAATTACAACTAAAATTACTCAAATGCAGCTCCTCCATCCAAAAAACCTAACATAATCCAGAAAAATCGAAGTTGGTATCAACAAAATTTTATAAAATTTCACAAATATCTGTACAAAAATCCAAAAATTCGAAGTTAATTTCAACTAAAATTACTCAAATGCAGCTCCGCTACCAAAAAAACCTAACGTAATCCAGAGTAATCGAAGGTGGTTTCAACAAAATTTTTTAAAATTTGACAAAAATCTGTACAAAAATCCAAAAATTCGAAGTTAATTTCAACTAAAATTACTCAAATGCAGCTCCTCTATCAAAAAAACTTTACATAATCCAGAAAAATCGAAGTTGGTTTCAACAAAATTTTTTAAAATTTGACAAAAATCTGTACAAAAATCCAAAAATTCGATGTTAATTTCAACTAAAATTACTCAAATGCAGCTCCTCTATCAAAAAAACCTAACATAATCCAGAAAAATCGAAGTTGGTTTCAACAAAATTTTTTAAAATTTGACAAACGTCTGTACAAAAATCCCAAAATTCGAAGTTAATTTCAACAAAAATTACTCAAATGCAGCTCCTCTATCCAAAAAACCTAACATAATCCAGAAAAATCGAAGTTGGTTTCAACAAAATTTTTTAAAATTTGACAAAAATCTGTACAAAAATCCAAAAATTCGAAGTTATTTTCAACTAGAATTACTCAAATGCAGCTCCTCTATCAAAAAAACTTTACATAATCCAGAAAAATCGAAGTTGGTTTCAACAAAATTTTTTAAAATTTGACAAACATCTGTACAAAAATCCCAAAATTCGAAGTTAATTTCAACTAAAATTACTCAAATGCAGCTCCTCTATCAAAAAACCTAACATAATCCAGAAAAATCGAAGTTGGTTTCAACAAAATTTTTTATAATTTGAAAAAAATCTGTACAAACATCCAAAAATTCGAAGGTAATTTCAACTAAAATTACTCAAATGCAGCTCCTCTATCCGAAAAACCTAACATAATCCAGAAAAATTGAAGTTTGTTTCAACAAAATATTTTAAAATTTGACAAATATCTGTACAAAAATGCAAAAATTCGAAGTTAATTTCAACTAAAATTACTCAAATGCAGCTCCTCTATCAAAAAAACCTAACATATTCCAGAAAAATCGAAGTTGGTTTCAACAAAATTTTTTAAAATTTGACAAAAATCTGTACAAAAATCCAAAAATTCGAAGTTATTTTAAAATAAAATTACTCAAATGCAGCTCCTCTATCAAAAAAACTTTACATAATCCAGAAAAATCGAAGTTGGTTTCAACAAAATTTTTTAAAATTTGACAAACATCTGTACAAAAATCCCAAAATTCGAAGTTAATTTCAACTAAAATTACTCAAATGCAGCTCCGCTACCCAAAAAACCTAACGTAATCCAGAGTAATCGAAGTTGGTTTCAACAAAATTTTTTAAAATTTGACAAAAATCTGTACAAGAATCCATAAATTTGAAGTTAATTTCAACTAAAATTACTCAAATGCAGCTCCTCTATCAAAAAACCTAACATAATCCAGAAAAATCGAAGTTGGTTTCAACAAAATTTTTTATAATTTGAAAAAAATCTGTACAAAAATCAAAAAATTCGAAGATAATTTCAACTAGAATTACTCAAATGCAGCTCCTCTATCAAAAAAACCTAACATAATCCAGAAAAATCGAAGTAGGTTTAAACCAAATTTTTTAAAATTTGACAAAAATCTGTACAAAAATCCAAAAATTCGAAGTTATTTTCAACTAAAAATACTCAAATGCAGCTCCTCTATCAAAAAAACTTTACATAATCCAGAAAAATCGAAGTTGGTTTCAACAAAATTTTTTAAAATTTGACAAACATCTGTACAAAAATCCCAAAATTCGAAGTAAATTTCAACTAAAATTACTCAAATGCAGCTCCGCTACCCAAAAAATCTAACGTAATCCAGAGTAATCGAAGTTGGTTTCAACAAAATTTTTTAAAATTTGACAAAAATCTGTACAAGAATCCATAAATTTGAAGTTAATTTCAACTAAAATTACTCAAATGCAGCTCCTCTATAAAAAAAACCTAACATAATCCAGAATAATCGAAGTAGGTTTAAACAAAATTTTTCAAAATTTGACAAATATCTGTTCATAAATCCAAAAATTCGAAGTTATTTTCAACTAAAATTACTCAAATGCAGCTCCTCTATCAAAAAAACCAAACATAATCCAGAAAAATCGAAGTTGGTTTCAACAAAATTTTTTAAAATTTGACAAACGTCTGTACAAAAATCCCAAAATTCGAAGTTAATTTCAACTAAAATTACTCAAATGCAGCTCCGCTACCAAAAAAACCTAACGTAATCCAGAAAAATCGAAGATGGGTTCAACAAAATTTTATAAAATTTGACAAAAATCTGCACAAAAATCCAAAAATTCGAAGTTAATTACAACTAAAATTACTCAAATGCAGCTCCTCTATCCAAAAAACCTAACATAATCCAGAAAAATCGAAGTTGGTTTCAACAAAATTTTTTAAAATTTGACAAAAATCTGTACAAAAATCCAAAAATTCGAAGTTATTTTCAACTAGAATTACTCAAATGCAGCTCCTCTATCAAAAAAACTTTACATAATCCAGAAAAATCGAAGTTGGTTTCAACAAAATTTTTTAAAATTTGACAAACATCTGTACAAAAATCCCAAAATTCGAAGTTAACTTCAACTAAAATTACTCAAATGCAGCTCCGCTACCAAAAAAACCTAACGTAATCCATAAAAATCGAAGATGGGTTCAACAAAATTTTATAAAATTTGAAAAAAATCTGCACAAAAATCCAAAAATTCGAAGTTAATTACAACTAAAATTACTCAAATGCAGCTCCTCTATCCGAAAAACCTAACATAATCCAGAAAAATTGAAGTTTGTTTCAACAAAATATTTTAAAATTTGACAAATATCTGTACAAAAATGCAAAAATTCGAAGTTAATTTCAACTAAAATTACTCAAATGCAGCTCCTCTATCAAAAAAACCTAACATATTCCAGAAAAATCGAAGTTGGTTTCAACAAAATTTTTTAAAATTTGACAAAAATCTGTACAAAAATCCAAAAATTCGAAGTTATTTTAAACTAAAATTACTCAAATGCAGCTCCTCTATCAAAAAAACTTTACATAATCCAGAAAAATCGAAGTTGGTTTCAACAAAATTTTTTAAAATTTGACGAACATCTGTACAAAAATCCCAAAATTCGAAGTTAATTTCAACTAAAATTACTCAAATGCAGCTCCGCTACCCAAAAAACCTAACGTAATCCAGAGTAATCGAAGTTGGTTTCAACAAAATTTTTTAAAATTTGACAAAAATCTGTACAAGAATCCATAAATTTGAAGTTAATTTCAACTAAAATTACTCAAATGCAGCTCCTCTATCAAAAAAACCTAACATAATCCAGAAAAATCGAAGTTGGTTTCAACAAAATTTTTTAAAATTTGACAAACGTCTGTACAAAAATCCCAAAATTCGAAGTTAATTTCAACAAAAATTACTCAAATGCAGCTCCTCTATCCAAAAAACCTAACATAATCCAGAAAAATCGAAGTTGGTTTCAACAAAATTTTTTAAAATTTGACAAAAATCTGTACAAAAATCCAAAAATTCGAAGTTATTTTCAACTAGAATTACTCAAATGCAGCTCCTCTATCAAAAAAACTTTACATAATCCAGAAAAATCGAAGTTGGTTTCAACAAAATTTTTTAAAATTTGACAAACATCTGTACAAAAATCCCAAAATTCGAAGTTAATTTCAACTAAAATTACTCAAATGCAGCTCCTCTATCAAAAAACCTAACATAATCCAGAAAAATCGAAGTTGGTTTCAACAAAATTTTTTATAATTTGAAAAAAATCTGTACAAACATCCAAAAATTCGAAGGTAATTTCAACTAAAATTACTCAAATGCAGCTCCTCTATCCGAAAAACCTAACATAATCCAGAAAAATTGAAGTTTGTTTCAACAAAATATTTTAAAATTTGACAAATATCTGTACAAAAATGCAAAAATTCGAAGTTAATTTCAACTAAAATTACTCAAATGCAGCTCCTCTATCAAAAAAACCTAACATATTCCAGAAAAATCGAAGTTGGTTTCAACAAAATTTTTTAAAATTTGACAAAAATCTGTACAAAAATCCAAAAATTCGAAGTTATTTTAAAATAAAATTACTCAAATGCAGCTCCTCTATCAAAAAAACTTTACATAATCCAGAAAAATCGAAGTTGGTTTCAACAAAATTTTTTAAAATTTGACAAACATCTGTACAAAAATCCCAAAATTCGAAGTTAATTTCAACTAAAATTACTCAAATGCAGCTCCGCTACCCAAAAAACCTAACGTAATCCAGAGTAATCGAAGTTGGTTTCAACAAAATTTTTTAAAATTTGACAAAAATCTGTACAAGAATCCATAAATTTGAAGTTAATTTCAACTAAAATTACTCAAATGCAGCTCCTCTATCAAAAAACCTAACATAATCCAGAAAAATCGAAGTTGGTTTCAACAAAATTTTTTATAATTTGAAAAAAATCTGTACAAACATCCAAAAATTCGAAGGTAATTTCAACTAAAATTACTCAAATGCAGCTCCTCTATCCGAAAAACCTAACATAATCCAGAAAAATTGAAGTTTGTTTCAACAAAATATTTTAAAATTTGACAAATATCTGTACAAAAATGCAAAAATTCGAAGTTAATTTCAACTAAAATTACTCAAATGCAGCTCCTCTATCAAAAAAACCTAACATATTCCAGAAAAATCGAAGTTGGTTTCAACAAATTTTTTAAAATTTGACAAAAATCTGTACAAAAATCCAAAAATTCGAAGTTATTTTAAAATAAAATTACTCAAATGCAGCTCCTCTATCAAAAAAACTTTACATAATCCAGAAAAATCGAAGTTGGTTTCAACAAAATTTTTTAAAATTTGACAAACATCTGTACAAAAATCCCAAAATTCGAAGTTAATTTCAACTAAAATTACTCAAATGCAGCTCCGCTACCCAAAAAACCTAACGTAATCCAGAGTAATCGAAGTTGGTTTCAACAAAATTTTTTAAAATTTGACAAAAATCTGTACAAGAATCCATAAATTTGAAGTTAATTTCAACTAAAATTACTCAAATGCAGCTCCTCTATCAAAAAAACCTAACATAATCCAGAATAATCGAAGTAGGTTTAAACAAAATTTTTCAAAATTTGACAAATATCTGTTCAAAAATCCAAAAATTCGAAGTTATTTTCAACTAAAATTACTCAAATGCAGCTCCTCTATCAAAAAAACCTAACATAATCCAGAAAAATCGAAGTTGGTTTCAACAAAATTTTTTAAAATTTGACAAACGTCTGTACAAAAATCCCAAAATTCGAAGTTAATTTCAACTAAAATTACTCAAATGCAGCTCCGCTACCAAAAAAACCTAACGTAATCCAGAAAAATCGAAGATGGGTTCAACAAAATTTTTTAAAATTTGACAAACATCTGTACAAAAATCCCAAAATTCGAAGTTAATTTCAACTAAAATTACTCAAATGCAGCTCCTCTATCAAAAAAACTTTACATAATCCAGAAAAATCGAAGTTGGTTTCAACAAAATTTTTTAAAATTTGACAAACATCTGTACAAAAATCCCAAAATTCGACGTTAATTTCAACTAAAATTACTCAAATGCAGCTCCGCTACCCAAAAAACCTAACGTAATCCAGAGTAATCGAAGTTGGTTTCAACAAAATTTTTTAAAATTTGACAAAAATCTGTACAAGAATCCATAAATTTGAAGTTAATTTCAACTAAAATTACTCAAATGCAGCTCCTCTATCAAAAAAACCTAACATAATCCAGAATAATCGAAGTAGGTTTAAACAAAATTTTTCAAAATTTGACAAATATCTGTTCAAAAATCCAAAAATTCGAAGTTATTTTCAACTAAAATTACTCAAATGCAGCTCCTCTATCAAAAAAACCTAACATAATCCAGAAAAATCGAAGTTGGTTTCAACAAAATTTTTTAAAATTTGACAAACGTCTGTACAAAAATCCCAAAATTCGAAGTTAATTTCAACTAAAATTACTCAAATGCAGCTCCGCTACCAAAAAAACCTAACGTAATCCAGAAAAATCGAAGATGGGTTCAACAAAATTTTTTAAAATTTGACAAACATCTGTACAAAAATCCCAAAATTCGAAGTTAATTTCAACTAAAATTACTCAAATGCAGCTCCTCTATCAAAAAAACTTTACATAATCCAGAAAAATCGAAGTTGGTTTCAACAAAATTTTTTAAAATTTGACAAACATCTGTACAAAAATCCCAAAATTCGAAGTTAATTTCAACTAAAATTACTCAAATGCAGCTCCTCTATCAAAAAACCTAACATAATCCAGAAAAATCGAAGTTGGTTTCAACAAAATTTTTTAAAATTTGACCAAAATCTGTACAAAAATCCAAAAATGCGAAGTTAATTTCAACTAAAATTACTCAAATGCAGCTCCTCTATCAAAAAAACCTAACATAATCCAGAAAAATCGAAGTTGGTTTCAACAAAATTTTAAAAAATTTCACAAATATCTGTACAAAAATCCAAAAATTCGAAGTTAATTTCAACTAAAATTACTCAAATGCAGCTCCTCTATCAAAAAAACCTAACATAATCCAGAAAAATCGAAGTTGGTTTCAACAAAATTTTTTAAAATTTGACAAACATCTGTACAAAAATCCCAAAATTCGAAGTTAATTTCAACTAAAATTACTCAAATGCAGCTCCTCTATCAAAAAAACTTTACATAATCCAGAAAAATCGAAGTTGGTTTCAACAAAATTTTTTAAAATTTGACAAAAATCTGTACAAAAATCCAAAAATTCGAAGTTAATTTCAACTAAAATTACTCAAATGCAGCTCCTCTATTAAAAAAACCTAACATAATCAAGAAAAATCGAAGTTGGGTTCAACAAAATTTTATAAAATTTTACAAAAATCTGCACGAAAATCCAAAAATTCGAAGTTAATTTCAACTAAAATTACTCAAATGCTGCTCCTCTATCAAAAAAACCTAACGTAATCCAGAAAAATCGAAGTTGGTTTCAACACAATTTTTTATAATTTGACAAAAATCTGTAAAAACATCCAAAAATTCGAAGTTAATCACAATTAAAATTACTCAAATGCAGCTCCTCTATCCAAAAAACCTAAAATAATCCAGAAAAATCGAAGTTGGTTTCAACAAAATTTTTTAAAATTTGACAAAAATCTGTACAAAAATCCAAAAATTCGAAGTTAATTTCAACTAAAATTACTCAAATGCAGCTCCTCTATCAAAAACCTAACGTAATCCAGAAAAATCGATGTTGGTTTCAACACAATTTTTTATAATTTGACAAAAATCTGTAAAAACATCCAAAAATTCGAAGTTAATTACAATTAAAATTACTCAAATGCAGCTCCCCTATCCAAAAAACCTAAAATAATCCAGAAAAATCGAAGTTGGTTTCAACAAAATTTTTTAAAATTTGACAAAAATCTGTACAAAAATCCAAAAATTCGAAGTTAATTTCAACTAAAATTACTCAAATGCAGCTCCTCTATCAAAAAAACCTAACATAATCCTGAAAAATCGAAGTTGGTTTCAACAAAATTTTATAAAATTTTACAAAAATCTGCACAAAAATCCAAAAATTCGAAGTTAATTACAACTAAAATTACTCAAATGCAGCTCCTCTATCAAAAAAACTTTACATAATCCAGAAAAATCGAAGTTGGTTTCAACAAAATTTTTTAAAATTTGACAAAAATCTGTACAAAAATCCAAAAATTCGAAGTTAATTTCAACAAAAATTACTCAAATGCAGCTCCTTTATCAAAAAAACCTAACACATTCCAGAAAAATCGAAGTTGGTTTCAACAAAATTTTTTAAAATTTGACCAAAATCTGTACAAAAATCCAAAAATTCGAAGGTAATTTCAACTAAAATTACTCAAATGCAGCTCCTCTATCAAAAAAACCTAACGTAATCCAGAAAAATCGATGTTGGTTTCAACACAATTTTTTATAATTTGACAAAAATCTGTAAAAACATCCAAAAATTCGAAGTTAATCACAATTAAAATTACTCAAATGCAGCTCCTCTATCCAAAAAACCTAAAATAATCCAGAAAAATCGAAGTTGGTTTCAACAAAATTTTTTAAAATTTGACAAAAATCTGTACAAAAATCCAAAAATTCGAAGTTAATTTCAACTAAAATTACTCAAATGCAGCTCCTCTATCAAAAAAACTTTACATAATCCAGAAAAATCGAAGTTGGTTTCAACAAAATTTTTTAAAATTTGACAAAAATCTGTACAAAAATCCAAAAATTCGATGTTAGTTTCAACTAAAATTACTCAAATGCAGCTCCTCTATCAAAAAAACCTAACATAATCCTGAAAAATCGAAGTTGGTTTCAACAAAATTTTATAAAATTTTACAAAAATCTGCACAAAAATCAAAAAATTCGAAGTTAATTACAACTAAAATTACTCAAATGCAGCTCCTCTATCCAAAAAACCTAAAATAATCCAGAAAATCGAAGTTGGTTTCAAAAAAATTTTATAAAATTTCACAAATATCTGTACAAAAATCCAAAAATTCGAAGTTAATTTCAACTAAAATTACTCAAATGCAGCTCCTCTATCAAAAAAACCTAACATAATCCAGAAAAATCGAAGTTGGTTTCAACAAAATTTTTTAAAATTTCACAAAAATCTGTACAAAAATCCCAAAATTCGAAGTTAATTTCAACTAAAATTACTCAAATGCAGCTCCGCTACCAAAAAAACCTAACGTAATCCAGAGTAATCGAAGTTGGTTTCAACAAAATTTTTTAAAATTTGACAATAATCTGCACAAAAATCCAAAAATTCGAAGTTAATTACAACTAAAATTACTCAAATGCAGCTCCTCTATCCAAAAAACCTAAAATAATCCAGAAAAATCGAAGTTGGTTTCAACAAAATTTTTTAAAATTTGACAAAAATCTGTACAAAAATCCAAAAATTCGATGTTAATTTCAACTAAAATTACTCAAATGCAGCTCCTCTATCAAAAAAACTTTACATAATCCAGAAAAATCGAAGTTGGTTTCAACAAAATTTTATAAAATTTTACAAAAATCTGCACAAAAATCCAAAAATTCGAAGTTAATTACAACTAAAATTACGCAAATGCAGCTCCTCTATCCAAAAAACCTAACATAATCCAGTAAAATCGAAGTTGGTTTCAACAAAATTTTTTAAAATTTCACAAAAGTCTGTACAAAAATCCAAAAATTCGAAGTTAATTTCAACTAAAATTACTCAAATGCAGCTCCTTTATCAAAACAACCTAACACATTCCAGAAAAATCGAAGTTGGTTTCAACAAAATTTTTTAAAATTTGACAAAAATCTGTACAAAAATCAAAAAATTCGAAGTTAATTTCAACTAAAATTACTCAAATGCAGCTCCTCTATCAAAAAAACCTAACGTAATCCAGAAAAATCGAAGTTGGTTTCAACAAAATTTTTTAAAATTTGACAAAAATCTGTACAAAAATCCAAAAATTCGAAGTTAATTTCAACCAAAATTACTCAAATGCAGTTCCTCTATCAAAAAAACCTAACATAATCCTGAAAAATCGAAGTTGGTTTCAACAAAATTTTATAAAATTTTACAAAAATCTGCACAAAAATCCAAAAATTCGAAGTTAATTACAACTAAAATTACTCAAATGCAGCTCCTCTATCAAAAAAACTTTACATAATCCAGAAAAATCGAAGTTGGTTTCAACAAAATTTTATAAAATTTTACAAAAATCTGCACAAAAATCCAAAAATTCGAAGTTAATTTCAACTAAAATTACTCAAATGCAGCTCCTTTATCAAAAAAACCTAACACATTCCAGAAAAATCGAAGTTGGTTTCAACAAAATTTTTTAAAATTTGACAAAAATCTGTACAAAAATCAAAAAATTCGAAGTTAATTTCAACTAAAATTACTCAAATGCAGTTCCTCTATCAAAAAAACCTAACATAATCCTGAAAAATCGAAGTTGGTTTCAACAAAATTTTATAAAATTTTACAAAAATCTGCACAAAAATCCAAAAATTCGAAGTTAATTACAACTAAAATTACTCAAATGCAGCTCCTCTATCAAAAAAACTTTACATAATCCAGAAAAATCGAAGTTGGTTTCAACAAAATTTTATAAAATTTTACAAAAATCTGCACAAAAATCCAAAAATTCGAAGTTAATTACAACTAAAATTACGCAAATGCAGCTCCTCTATCCAAAAAACCTAACATAATCCAGAAAAATCGAAGTTGGTTTCAACAAAATTTTATAAAATTTCACAAATATCTGTACAAAAATCCAAAAATTCGAAGTTAATTTCAACTAAAATTACTCAAATGCAGCTCCTCTATCAAAAAAACCTAACATTATCCAGAAAAATCGAAGTTGGTTTCAACAAAATTTTGTAAAATTTGACAAACATCTGTACAAAAGTCCCAAAATTCGAAGTTAATTTCAACTAAAATTACTCAAATGCAGCTCCGCTACCAAAAAAACCTAACGTAATCCAGAGTAATCGAAGTTGGTTTCAACAAAATTTTTTAAAATTTGACAAAAATCTGTACAAAAATCCAAAAATTCGAAGTTAATTTCAACTAAAATTACTCAAATGCAGCTCCTCTATCAAAAAAACTTTACATAATCCAGAAAAATCGAAGTTGGTTTCAACAAAATTTTTTAAAATTTGACAAAAATCTGTACAAAAATCCAAAAATTCGATGTTAATTTCAACTAAAATTACTCAAATGCAGCTCCTCTATCAAAAAAACCTAACATAATCCTGAAAAATCGAAGTTGGTTTCAACAAAATTTTTTAAAATTTGACAAACATCTGTACAAAAATCCAAAAATTCGAAGTTATTTTCAACTAAAAATACTCAAATGCAGCTCCTCTATCAAAAAAACCTAACATAATCCAGAAAAATCGAAGTTGGGTTCAACAAAATTTTTTAAAATTTGACAAAAATCTGCACAAAAATCCAAAAATTCGAAGTTAATTTCAACTAAAATTACTCAAATGCAGCTCCTTTATCAAAAAAACCTAACACATTCCAGAAAAATCGAAGTTGGTTACAACAAAATTTTTTAAAATTTGACAAAAATCTGTACAAAAATCCAAAAATTCGAAGTTAATTTCAACTAAAATTACTCAAATGCAGCTCCGCTACCAAAAAAACCTAACGTAATCCAGAGTAATCGAAGTTGGTTTCAACAAAATTTTTTAAAATTTGACAAAAATCTGTACAAAAATCCAAAAATTCGAAGTTAATTTCAACTAAAATTACTCAAATGCAGCTCCTCTATCAAAAAAACCTAACGTAATCCAGAAAAATCGAAGTTGGTTTCAACAAAATTTTATAAAATTTCACAAATATCTGTACAAAAATCCAAAAATTCGAAGTTAATTTCAACTAAAATTACTCAAATGCAGCTCCTCTATCAAAAAAACCTAACATAATCCAGAAAAATCGAAGTTGGTTCAAACAAATTTTTTTAAAATTTGACAAACATCTGTACAAAAATCCCAAAATTCGAAGTTAATTTCAACTAAAATTACTCAAATGCAGCTCCGCTACCAAAAAAACCTAACGTAATCCAGAGTAATCGAAGTTGGTTTCAACAAAATTTTTTAAAATTTGACAAAAATCTGTACAAAAATCCAAAAATTCGAAGTTAATTTCAACTAAAATTACTCAAATGCAGCTCCTCTATCAAAAAAACCTAACATAATCCAGAAAAATCGAAGTTGGTTTCAACAAAATTTTTTAAAATTTGACAAAAATCTGCACAAAAATCCAAAAATTCGAAGTTAATTACAACTAAAATTACTCAAATGCAGCTCCTCTATCCAAAAAACCTAAAATAAACCAGAAAAATCGAAGTTGGTTTCAACAAAATTTTTTAAAATTTGACAAATGTCTGTACAAAAATCCAAAAAATCGGAGTTAATTTCAACTAGAATTACTCAAATGCAGCTCCTCTATCAAAAAAACCTACCATAATCCAGAAAAATCGAAGTTGGTTTCAACAAAATTTTTTAAAATTTGACAAACATCGGTACAAAAATCCCAAAATTCGAAGTTAATTTCAACTAAAATTACTCAAATGCAGCTCCGCTACCAAAAAAACCTAACGTAATCCAGAGTAATCGAAGTTGGTTTCAAAAAATTTTTTAAAATTTGCCAAAAATCTGTACAAAAATCCAAAAATTCGAAGTTAATTTCAACTAAAATTACTCAAATGCAGCTCCTCTATCAAAAAAACTTTACATAATCCAGAAAAATCGAAGTTGGTTTCAACAAAATTTTTTAAAATTTGACAAAAATCTGTACAAAAATCCAAAAATTCGATGTTAATTTCAACTAAAATTACTCAAATGCAGCTCCTCTATCAAAAAAACCTAACATAATCCAGAAAAATCGAAGTTGGTTTCAACAAAATTTTATAAAATTTTACAAAAATCTGTACAAAAATCCAAAAATTCGAAGTTAATTACAACTAAAATTACTCAAATGCAGCTCCTCCATCCAAAAAACCTAACATAATCCAGAAAAATCGAAGTTGGTTTCAACAAAATTTTTTAAAATTTCACAAATATCTGTACAAAAATCCAAAAATTCGAAGTTAATTTCAACTAAAATTACTCAAATGCAGCTCCTCTATCAAAAAAACCTAACATAATCCAGAAAAATCGAAGTTGGTTTCAACAAAATTTTTTAAAATTTGACAAACATCTGTACAAAAATCCCAAAATTCGAAGTTAATTTCAACTAAAATTACTCAAATGCAGCTCCTTTATCAAAAAAACCTAACACATTCCAGAAAAATCGAAGTTGGTTTCAACAAAATTTTTTAAAATTTGACAAAAATCTGTAGAAAAATCCAAAAATTCGAAGTTAATTTCAAATAAAATTACTCAAATGCAGCTCCTCTATCAAAAAAACCTAACGTAATCCAGAAAAATCGAAGTTGGTTTCAACACAATTTTTTATAATTTGACAAAAATCTGTAAAAACATAAAAAAATTCGAAGTTAATTACAATTAAAATTACTCAAATGCAGCTCCTCTATCCAAAAAACCTAAAATAATCCAGAAAAATCGAAGTTGGTTTCAACAAAATTTTTTAAAATTTGACAAAAATCTGTACAAAAATCCAAAAATTCGAAGTTAATTTCAACTAAAATTACTCAAATGCAGCTCCTCTACCAAAAAAACTTTACATAATCCAGAAAAATCGAAGTAGGTTTAAACAAAATTTTTTAAAATTTGACAAAAATCTGTACAAAAATCGAAAAATTCGAAGTTATTTTCAACTAAAAATACTCAAATGCAGCTCCTCTATCAAAAAAACCTAACATAATCCAGAAAAATCGAAGATGGGTTCAACAAAATTTTTTAAAATTTGACAAAAATCTGAACAAAAATCCAAAAATTCGAAGATAATTTCAACTAGAATTACTCAAATGCAGCTCCTCTATCAAAAAAACCTAACATAATCCAGAAAAATCGAAGTTGGTTTCAACAAAATTTTATAAAATTTTACAAAAATCTGCACAAAAATCCAAAAATTCGAAGTTAATTACAACTAAAATTACCCAAATGCAGCTCCTCTATCCAAAAAACCTAACATAATCCAGAAAAGTCGAAGTTGGTTTCAACAAAATTTTTTGAAATTTCACAAAAATCTGTACAAAAATCCAAAAATTCGAAGTTAATTTCAACTAAAATTACTCAAATGCAGCTCCTTTATCAAAAAAACCTAACACATTCCAGAAAAATCGAAGTTGGTTTCACAAAATTTTTTAAAATTTGACAAAAATCTGTACAAAAATCCAAAAATTCGAAGTTAATTTCAACTAAAATTACTCAAATGCAGCTCCTCTATCCAAAAAACCTAACATAATCCAGAAAAATCGAAGTTGGTTTCAACAAAATTTTTTAAAATTTGACAAAAATCTGTACATAAATCCAAAAATTCGAAGATATTTTCATGTAAAATTACTCAAATGCAGCTCCGCTACCAAAGAAACCTAACGTAATCCAGAAAAATCGAAGTTGGTTTCAACAAAATTTTGTAAAATTTGACAAACATCTGTACAAAAGTCCCAAAATTCGAAGTTAATTTCAACTAAAATTACTCAAATGCAGCTCCGCTACCAAAAAAACCTAACGTAATCCAGAGTAATCGAAGTTGGTTTCAACAAAATTTTTTAAAATTTGACAAAAATCTGTACAAAAATCCAAAAATTCGAAGTTAATTTCAACTAAAATTACTCAAATGCAGCTCCTCTATCAAAAAAACTTTACATAATCCAGAAAAATCGAAGTTGGTTTCAACAAAATTTTTTAAAATTTGACAAAAATCTGTACAAAAATCCAAAAATTCGATGTTAATTTCAACTAAAATTACTCAAATGCAGCTCCTCTATCAAAAAAACCTAACATAATCCTGAAAAATCGAAGTTGGTTTCAACAAAATTTTTTAAAATTTGACAAACATCTGTACAAAAATCCAAAAATTCGAAGTTATTTTCAACTAAAAATACTCAAATGCAGCTCCTCTATCAAAAAAACCTAACATAATCCAGAAAAATCGAAGTTGGGTTCAACAAAATTTTTTAAAATTTGACAAAAATCTGAACAAAAATCCAAAAATTCGAAGATAATTTCAACTAGAATTACTCAAATGCAGCTCGTCTATCAAAAAAACCTAACATAATCCAGAAAAATCGAAGTTGGTTTCAACAAAATTTTTTAAAATTTGTCAAAAATCTGCACAAAAATCCAAAAATTCGAAGTTAATTACAACTAAAATTACTCAAATGCAGCTCCTCTATCCAAAAAACCTAAAATAATCCAGAAAAATCGAAGTTGGTTTCAACAAAATTTTTTAAAATTTGACAAAAATCTGTACAAGAATCCAAAAATTCGAAGTTAATTTCAACTAAAATTACTCAAATGCAGCACCTCTATCAAAAAAACTTTACACATTATAGAAAAATCGAAGTTGGTTTCAACAAAATTTTTTAAAATTTGACAAAAATCTGCACAAAAATCCAAAAATTCGAAGTTAATTTCAACTAAAATTACTCAAATGCAGCTCCTCTATCAAAAAAACCTAACGTAATCCAGAAAAATCGAAGTTGGTTTCAACACAATTTTTTATAATTTGACAAAAATCTGTAAAAACATCCAAAAATTCGAAGTTAATTACAACTAAAATTACGCAAATGCAGCTCCTCTATCCAAAAAACCTAACATAATCCAGTAAAATCGAAGTTGGTTTCAACAAAATTTTTTAAAATTTCACAAAAGTCTGTACAAAAATCCAAAAATTCGAAGTTAATTTCAACTAAAATTACTCAAATGCAGCTCCTTTATCAAAACAACCTAACACATTCCAGAAAAATCGAAGTTGGTTTCAACAAAATTTTTTAAAATTTGACAAAAATCTGTACAAAAATCAAAAAATTCGAAGTTAATTTCAACTAAAATTACTCAAATGCAGCTCCTCTATCAAAAAAACCTAACGTAATCCAGAAAAATCGAAGTTGGTTTCAACAAAATTTTTTAAAATTTGACAAAAATCTGTACAAAAATCCAAAAATTCGAAGTTAATTTCAACCAAAATTACTCAAATGCAGTTCCTCTATCAAAAAAACCTAACATAATCCTGAAAAATCGAAGTTGGTTTCAACAAAATTTTATAAAATTTTACAAAAATCTGCACAAAAATCCAAAAATTCGAAGTTAATTACAACTAAAATTACTCAAATGCAGCTCCTCTATCAAAAAAACTTTACATAATCCAGAAAAATCGAAGTTGGTTTCAACAAAATTTTATAAAATTTTACAAAAATCTGCACAAAAATCCAAAAATTCGAAGTTAATTACAACTAAAATTACGCAAATGCAGCTCCTCTATCCAAAAAACCTAACATAATCCAGAAAAATCGAAGTTGCTTTCAACAAAATTTTATAAAATTTCACAAATATCTGTACAAAAATCCAAAAATTCGAAGTTAATTTCAACTAAAATTACTCAAATGCAGCTCCTCTATCAAAAAAACCTAACATTATCCAGAAAAATCGAAGTTGGTTTCAACAAAATTTTGTAAAATTTGACAAACATCTGTACAAAAGTCCCAAAATTCGAAGTTAATTTCAACTAAAATTACTCAAATGCAGCTCCGCTACCAAAAAAACCTAACGTAATCCAGAGTAATCGAAGTTGGTTTCAACAAAATTTTTTAAAATTTGACAAAAATCTGTACAAAAATCCAAAAATTCGAAGTTAATTTCAACTAAAATTACTCAAATGCAGCTCCTCTATCAAAAAAACTTTACATAATCCAGAAAAATCGAAGTTGGTTTCAACAAAATTTTTTAAAATTTGACAAAAATCTGTACAAAAATCCAAAAATTCGAAGTTAATTTCAACTAAAATTACTCAAATGCAGCTCCTCTATCAAAAAAACCTAACATAATCCTGAAAAATCGAAGTTGGTTTCAACAAAATTTTTTAAAATTTGACAAACATCTGTACTAGAATCCAAAAATTCGAAGTTAATTTCAACTAAAATTACTCAAATGCAGCACCTCTATCAAAAAAACTTTACACATTATAGAAAAATTGAAGTTGGTTTCAACAAAATTTTTTAAAATTTGACAAAAATCTGCACAAAAATCCAAAAATTCGAAGTTAATTTCAACTAAAATTACTCAAATGCAGCTCCTCTATCAAAAAAACCTAACGTAATCCAGAAAAATCGAAGTTGGTTTCAACACAATTTTTTATAATTTGACAAAAATCTGTAAAAACATCCAAAAATTCGAAGTTAATTACAACTAAAATTACTCAAATGCAGCTCCTCTATCCAAAAAACCTAAAATAATCCAAAAAAATCGAAGTTGGTTTCAACAAAATTTTTTAAAATTTGACAAAAATCTGTACAAAAATCCAAAAATTCGAAGTTAATTTCAACTAAAATTACTCAAATGCAGCTCCTCTATCAAAAAAACTTTACATAATCCAGAAAAATCGAAGTTGGTTTCAACAAAATTTTTTAAAATTTGACAAAAATCTGTACAAAAATCCAAAAATTCGAAGTTAATTTCAACTAAAATTACTCAAATGCAGCTCCTCTAGCAAAAAAACTTTACTTAATCCAGAAAAATCGAAGTTGGTTTCAACAAAATTTTTTAAAATTTGACAAAAATCTGTACAAAAATCCAAAAATTCGAAGTTAATTTCATCTAAAATTACTCAAATGCAGCTCCTCTATCAAAAAAACCGAACATAATCAAGAAAAATCGAAGTTGGGTTCAACAAAATTTTATAAAATTTTAAAAAATCTGCACAAAAATCCAAAAATTCGAAGTTAATTACAACTAAAATTACCCAAATGCAGCTCCTCTATCCAAAAAACCTAACATAATCCAGAAAAATCGAAGTTGGTTTCAACAAAATTTTTTAAAGTTTCACAAAAATCTGTACAAAAATCCAAAAATTCGAAGTTAATTTCAACTAAAATTACTCAAATGCAGCTCCTTTATCAAAAAAACCTAACACATTTCAGAAAAATCGAAGTTGGTTTCAACATAATTTTTTAAAATTTGACAAAAATCTGTACAAAAATCCAAAAATTCGAAGTTAATTTCAACTAAAATTACTCAAATGCAGCTCCTTTATCAAAAAAACCTAACACATTCCAGAAAAATCGATGTTGGTTTCAACAAAATTTTTTAAAATTTGACAAACATCTGTACAAAAATCCAAAAATTCGAAGTTAATTTCAACTAAAATTACTCAAATGCAGCTCCTCTATCAAAAAAACCTAACATAATCAAGAAAAATCGAAGTTGGGTTCAACAAAATTTTTTAAAATTTCACAAAAATCTGTACAAAAATCCAAAAATTCGAAGTTAATTTCAACTAAAATTACTCAAATGCAGCTCCTCTATCAAAAAAACCTAACATAATCAAGAAAAATCGAAGTTGGGTTCAACAAAATTTTTTAAAATTTCACAAAAATCTGTACAAAAATCCAAAAATTCGAAGTTAATTTCAACTAAAATTACTCAAATGCAGCTCCTTTATCAAAAAAACCTAACACATTCCAGAAAAATCGAAGTTGGTTACAACAAAATTTTTTAAAATTTGACAAAAATCTGTACAAAAATCCAAAAATTCGAAGTTAATTTCAACTAAAATTACTCAAATGCAGCTCCGCTACCAAAAAAACCTAACGTAATCCAGAGTAATCGAAGTTGGTTTCAACAAAATTTTTTAAAATTTGACAAAAATCTGTACAAAAATCCAAAAATTCGAAGTTAATTTCAACTAAAATTACTCAAATGCAGCTCCTCTATCAAAAAAACCTAACGTAATCCAGAAAAATCGAAGTTGGTTTCAACACAATTTTTTATAATTTGACAAAAATCTGTAAAAACATCCAAAAATTCGAAGTTAATTACAACTAAAATTACTCAAATGCAGCTCCTCTATCCAAAAAACCTAAAATAATCCAAAAAAATCGAAGTTGGTTTCAACAAAATTTTTTAAAATTTGACAAAAATCTGTACAAAAATCCAAAAATTCGAAGTTAATTTCAACTAAAATTACTCAAATGCAGCTCCTCTATCAAAAAAACTTTACATAATCCAGAAAAATCGAAGTTGGTTTCAACAAAATTTTTTAAAATTTGACAAAAATCTGTACAAAAATCCAAAAATTCGAAGTTAATTTCAACTAAAATTACTCAAATGCAGCTCCTCTAGCAAAAAAACTTTACTTAATCCAGAAAAATCGAAGTTGGTTTCAACAAAATTTTTTAAAATTTGACAAAAATCTGTACAAAAATCCAAAAATTCGAAGTTAATTTCATCTAAAATTACTCAAATGCAGCTCCTCTATCAAAAAAACCGAACATAATCAAGAAAAATCGAAGTTGGGTTCAACAAAATTTTATAAAATTTTAAAAAATCTGCACAAAAATCCAAAAATTCGAAGTTAATTACAACTAAAATTACCCAAATGCAGCTCCTCTATCCAAAAAACCTAACATAATCCAGAAAAATCGAAGTTGGTTTCAACAAAATTTTTTAAAGTTTCACAAAAATCTGTACAAAAATCCAAAAATTCGAAGTTAATTTCAACTAAAATTACTCAAATGCAGCTCCTTTATCAAAAAAACCTAACACATTTCAGAAAAATCGAAGTTGGTTTCAACATAATTTTTTAAAATTTGACAAAAATCTGTACAAAAATCCAAAAATTCGAAGTTAATTTCAACTAAAATTACTCAAATGCAGCTCCTTTATCAAAAAAACCTAACACATTCCAGAAAAATCGAAGTTGGTTTCAACAAAATTTTTTAAAATTTGACAAACATCTGTACAAAAATCCCAAAATTCGAAGTTAATTTCAACTAAAATTACTCAAATGCAGCTCCTCTAGCAAAAAAACTTTACATAATCCAGAAAAATCGAAGTTGGTTTCAACAAAATTTTTTAAAATTTGACAAAAATCTGTACAAAAATCCAAAAATTCGAAGTTAATTTCAACTAAAATTACTCAAATGCAGCTCCTCTATCAAAAAAACCTAACATAATCAAGAAAAATCGAAGTTGGGTTCAACAAAATTTTTTAAAATTTCACAAAAATCTGTACAAAAATCCAAAAATTCGAAGTTAATTTCAACTAAAATTACTCAAATGCAGCTCCTTTATCAAAAAAACCTAACACATTCCAGAAAAATCGAAGTTGGTTACAACAAAATTTTTTAAAATTTGACAAAAATCTGTACAAAAATCCAAAAATTCGAAGTTAATTTCAACTAAAATTACTCAAATGCAGCTCCGCTACCAAAAAAACCTAACGTAATCCAGAGTAATCGAAGTTGGTTTCAACAAAATTTTTTAAAATTTGACAAAAATCTGTACAAAAATCCAAAAATTCGAAGTTAATTTCAACTAAAATTACTCAAATGCAGCTCCTCTATCAAAAAAACCTAACGTAATCCAGAAAAATCGAAGTTGGTTTCAACAAAATTTTATAAAATTTCACAAATATCTGTACAAAAATCCAAAAATTCGAAGTTAATTTCAACTAAAATTACTCAAATGCAGCTCCTCTATCAAAAAAACCTAACATAATCCAGAAAAATCGAAGTTGGTTCAAACAAAATTTTTTAAAATTTGACAAACATCTGTACAAAAATCCCAAAATTCGAAGTTAATTTCAACTAAAATTACTCAAATGCAGCTCCGCTACCAAAAAAACCTAACGTAATCCAGAGTAATCGAAGTTGGTTTCAACAAAATTTTTTAAAATTTGACAAAAATCTGTACAAAAATCCAAAAATTCGAAGTTAATTTCAACTAAAATTACTCAAATGCAGCTCCTCTATCAAAAAAACCTAACATAATCCAGAAAAATCGAAGTTGGTTTCAACAAAATTTTTTAAAATTTGACAAAAATCTGCACAAAAATCCAAAAATTCGAAGTTAATTACAACTAAAATTACTCAAATGCAGCTCCTCTATCCAAAAAACCTAAAATAAACCAGAAAAATCGAAGTTGGTTTCAACAAAATTTTTTAAAATTTGACAAATGTCTGTACAAAAATCCAAAAAATCGGAGTTAATTTCAACTAGAATTACTCAAATGCAGCTCCTCTATCAAAAAAACCTACCATAATCCAGAAAAATCGAAGTTGGTTTCAACAAAATTTTTTAAAATTTGACAAACATCGGTACAAAAATCCCAAAATTCGAAGTTAATTTCAACTAAAATTACTCAAATGCAGCTCCGCTACCAAAAAAACCTAACATAATCCAGAAAAATCGAAGTTGGTTTCAACAAAATTTTTTAAAATTTGACAAAAATCTGCACAAAAATCCAAAAATTCGAAGTTAATTACAACTAAAATTACTCAAATGCAGCTCCTCTATCCAAAAAACCTAAAATAAACCAGAAAAATCGAAGTTGGTTTCAACAAAATTTTTTAAAATTTGACAAATGTCTGTACAAAAATCCAAAAAATCGGAGTTAATTTCAACTAGAATTACTCAAATGCAGCTCCTCTATCAAAAAAACCTACCATAATCCAGAAAAATCGAAGTTGGTTTCAACAAAATTTTTTAAAATTTGACAAACATCGGTACAAAAATCCCAAAATTCGAAGTTAATTTCAACTAAAATTACTCAAATGCAGCTCCGCTACCAAAAAAACCTAACGTAATCCAGAGTAATCGAAGTTGGTTTCAAAAAATTTTTTAAAATTTGCCAAAAATCTGTACAAAAATCCAAAAATTCGAAGTTAATTTCAACTAAAATTACTCAAATGCAGCTCCTCTATCAAAAAAACTTTACATAATCCAGAAAAATCGAAGTTGGTTTCAACAAAATTTTTTAAAATTTGACAAAAATCTGTACAAAAATCCAAAAATTCGATGTTAATTTCAACTAAAATTACTCAAATGCAGCTCCTCTATCAAAAAAACCTAACATAATCCAGAAAAATCGAAGTTGGTTTCAACAAAATTTTATAAAATTTTACAAAAATCTGTACAAAAATCCAAAAATTCGAAGTTAATTACAACTAAAATTACTCAAATGCAGCTCCTCTATCCAAAAAACCTAACATAATCCAGAAAAATCGAAGTTGGTTTCAACAAAATTTTTTAAAATTTCACAAATATCTGTACAAAAATCCAAAAATTCGAATTTAATTTCAACTAAAATTACTCAAATGCAGCTCCTCTATCAAAAAAACCTAACACATTCCAGAAAAATCGAAGTTGGTTACAACAAAATTTTTTAAAATTTGACAAAAATCTGTACAAAAATCCAAAAATTCGAAGTTAATTTCAACTAAAATTACTCAAATGCAGCTCCGCTACCAAAAAAACCTAACGTAATCCAGAGTAATCGAAGTTGGTTTCAACAAAATTTTTTAAAATTTGACAAAAATCTGTACAAAAATCCAAAAATTCGAAGTTAATTTCAACTAAAATTACTCAAATGCAGCTCCTCTATCAAAAAAACCTAACGTAATCCAGAAAAATCGAAGTTGGTTTCAACAAAATTTTATAAAATTTCACAAATATCTGTACAAAAATCCAAAAATTCGAAGTTAATTTCAACTAAAATTACTCAAATGCAGCTCCTCTATCAAAAAAACCTAACATAATCCAGAAAAATCGAAGTTGGTTCAAACAAAATTTTTTAAAATTTGACAAACATCTGTACAAAAATCCCAAAATTCGAAGTTAATTTCAACTAAAATTACTCAAATGCAGCTCCGCTACCAAAAAAACCTAACGTAATCCAGAGTAATCGAAGTTGGTTTCAACAAAATTTTTTAAAATTTGACAAAAATCTGTACAAAAATCCAAAAATTCGAAGTTAATTTCAACTAAAATTACTCAAATGCAGCTCCTCTATCAAAAAAACCTAACATAATCCAGAAAAATCGAAGTTGGTTTCAACAAAATTTTTTAAAATTTGACAAAAATCTGCACAAAAATCCAAAAATTCGAAGTTAATTACAACTAAAATTACTCAAATGCAGCTCCTCTATCCAAAAAACCTAAAATAAACCAGAAAAATCGAAGTTGGTTTCAACAAAATTTTTTAAAATTTGACAAATGTCTGTACAAAAATCCAAAAAATCGGAGTTAATTTCAACTAGAATTACTCAAATGCAGCTCCTCTATCAAAAAAACCTACCATAATCCAGAAAAATCGAAGTTGGTTTCAACAAAATTTTTTAAAATTTGACAAACATCGGTACAAAAATCCCAAAATTCGAAGTTAATTTCAACTAAAATTACTCAAATGCAGCTCCGCTACCAAAAAAACCTAACATAATCCAGAAAAATCGAAGTTGGTCTCAACAAAATTTTTTAAAATTTGACAAAAATCTGCACAAAAATCCAAAAATTCGAAGTTAATTACAACTAAAATTACTCAAATGCAGCTCCTCTATCCAAAAAACCTAAAATAAACCAGAAAAATCGAAGTTGGTTTCAACAAAATTTTTTAAAATTTGACAAATGTCTGTACAAAAATCCAAAAAATCGGAGTTAATTTCAACTAGAATTACTCAAATGCAGCTCCTCTATCAAAAAAACCTACCATAATCCAGAAAAATCGAAGTTGGTTTCAACAAAATTTTTTAAAATTTGACAAACATCGGTACAAAAATCCCAAAATTCGAAGTTAATTTCAACTAAAATTACTCAAATGCAGCTCCGCTACCAAAAAAACCTAACGTAATCCAGAGTAATCGAAGTTGGTTTCAAAAAATTTTTTAAAATTTGCCAAAAATCTGTACAAAAATCCAAAAATTCGAAGTTAATTTCAACTAAAATTACTCAAATGCAGCTCCTCTATCAAAAAAACTTTACATAATCCAGAAAAATCGAAGTTGGTTTCAACAAAATTTTTTAAAATTTGACAAAAATCTGTACAAAAATCCAAAAATTCGATGTTAATTTCAACTAAAATTACTCAAATGCAGCTCCTCTATCAAAAAAACCTAACATAATCCAGAAAAATCGAAGTTGGTTTCAACAAAATTTTATAAAATTTTACAAAAATCTGTACAAAAATCCAAAAATTCGAAGTTAATTACAACTAAAATTACTCAAATGCAGCTCCTCTATCCAAAAAACCTAACATAATCCAGAAAAATCGAAGTTGGTTTCAACAAAATTTTTTAAAATTTCACAAATATCTGTACAAAAATCCAAAAATTCGAATTTAATTTCAACTAAAATTACTCAAATGCAGCTCCTCTATCAAAAAAACCTAACATAATCCAGAAAAATCGAAGTTGGTTTCAACAAAATTTTTTAAAATTTGACAAACATCTGTACAAAAATCCCAAAATTCGAAGTTAATTTCAACTAAAATTACTCAAATGCAGCTCCTTTATCAAAAAAACCTAACACATTCCAGAAAAATCGAAGTTGGTTTCAACAAAATTTTTTAAAATTTGACAAAAATCTGTAGAAAAATCCAAAAATTCGAAGTTAATTTCAAATAAAATTACTCAAATGCAGCTCCTCTATCAAAAAAACCTAACGTAATCCAGAAAAATCGAAGTTGGTTTCAACACAATTTTTTATAATTTGACAAAAATCTGTAAAAACATAAAAAAATTCGAAGTTAATTACAATTAAAATTACTCAAATGCAGCTCCTCTATCCAAAAAACCTAAAATAATCCAGAAAAATCGAAGTTGGTTTCAACAAAATTTTTTAAAATTTGACAAAAATCTGTACAAAAATCCAAAAATTCGAAGTTAATTTCAACTAAAATTACTCAAATGCAGCTCCTCTATCAAAAAAACTTTACATAATCCAGAAAAATCGAAGTAGGTTTAAACAAAATTTTTTAAAGTTGACAAAAATCTGTACAAAAATCGAAAAATTCGAAGTTATTTTCAACTAAAAATACTCAAATGCAGCTCCTCTATCAAAAAAACCTAACATAATCCAGAAAAATCGAAGTTGGGTTCAACAAAATTTTTTAAAATTTGACAAAAATCTGAACAAAAATCCAAAAATTCGAAGATAATTTCAACTAGAATTACTCAAATGCAGCTCCTCTATCAAAAAAACCTAACATAATCCAGAAAAATCGAAGTTGGTTTCAACAAAATTTTATAAAATTTTACAAAAATCTGCACAAAAATCCAAAAATTCGAAGTTAATTACAACTAAAATTACCCAAATGCAGCTCCTCTATCCAAAAAACCTAACATAATCCAGAAAAATCGAAGTTGGTTTCAACAAAATTTTTTGAAATTTCACAAAAATCTGTACAAAAATCCAAAAATTCGAAGTTAATTTCAACTAAAATTACTCAAATGCAGCTCCTTTATCAAAAAAACCTAACACATTCCAGAAAAATCGAAGTTGGTTTCACAAAATTTTTTAAAATTTGACAAAAATCTGTACAAAAATCCAAAAATTCGAAGTTAATTTCAACTAAAATTACTCAAATGCAGCTCCTCTATCCAAAAAACCTAACATAATCCAGAAAAATCGAAGTTGGTTTCAACAAAATTTTTTAAAATTTGACAAAAATCTGTACATAAATCCAAAAATTCGAAGATATTTTCAAGTAAAATTACTCAAATGCAGCTCCGCTACCAAAGAAACCTAACGTAATCCAGAAAAATCGAAGTTGGTTTCAACAAAATTTTATAAAATTTCACAAATATCTGTACAAAAATCCAAAAATTCGAAGTTAATTTCAACTAAAATTACTCAAATGCAGCTCCTCTATCAAAAAAACCTAACATTATCCAGAAAAATCGAAGTTGGTTTCAACAAAATTTTGTAAAATTTGACAAACATCTGTACAAAAGTCCCAAAATTCGAAGTTAATTTCAACTAAAATTACTCAAATGCAGCTCCGCTACCAAAAAAACCTAACGTAATCCAGAGTAATCGAAGTTGGTTTCAACAAAATTTTTTAAAATTTGACAAAAATCTGTACAAAAATCCAAAAATTCGAAGTTAATTTCAACTAAAATTACTCAAATGCAGCTCCTCTATCAAAAAAACTTTACATAATCCAGAAAAATCGAAGTTGGTTTCAACAAAATTTTTTAAAATTTGACAAAAATCTGTACAAAAATCCAAAAATTCGATGTTAATTTCAACTAAAATTACTCAAATGCAGCTCCTCTATCAAAAAAACCTAACATAATCCTGAAAAATCGAAGTTGGTTTCAACAAAATTTTTTAAAATTTGACAAACATCTGTACAAAAATCCAAAAATTCGAAGTTATTTTCAACTAAAAATACTCAAATGCAGCTCCTCTATCAAAAAAACCTAACATAATCCAGAAAAATCGAAGTTGGGTTCAACAAAATTTTTTAAAATTTGACAAAAATCTGAACAAAAATCCAAAAATTCGAAGATAATTTCAACTAGAATTACTCAAATGCAGCTCGTCTATCAAAAAAACCTAACATAATCCAGAAAAATCGAAGTTGGTTTCAACAAAATTTTTTAAAATTTGTCAAAAATCTGCACAAAAATCCAAAAATTCGAAGTTAATTACAACTAAAATTACTCAAATGCAGCTCCTCTATCCAAAAAACCTAAAATAATCCAGAAAAATCGAAGTTGGTTTCAACAAAATTTTTTAAAATTTGACAAAAATCTGTACAAGAATCCAAAAATTCGAAGTTAATTTCAACTAAAATTACTCAAATGCAGCACCTCTATCAAAAAAACTTTACACATTATAGAAAAATCGAAGTTGGTTTCAACAAAATTTTTTAAAATTTGACAAAAATCTGCACAAAAATCCAAAAATTCGAAGTTAATTTCAACTAAAATTACTCAAATGCAGCTCCTCTATCAAAAAAACCTAACGTAATCCAGAAAAATCGAAGTTGGTTTCAACACAATTTTTTATAATTTGACAAAAATCTGTAAAAACATCCAAAAATTCGAAGTTAATTACAACTAAAATTACGCAAATGCAGCTCCTCTATCCAAAAAACCTAACATAATCCAGTAAAATCGAAGTTGGTTTCAACAAAATTTTTTAAAATTTCACAAAAGTCTGTACAAAAATCCAAAAATTCGAAGTTAATTTCAACTAAAATTACTCAAATGCAGCTCCTTTATCAAAAAAACCTAACACATTCCAGAAAAATCGAAGTTGGTTTCAACAAAATTTTTTAAAATTTGACAAAAATCTGTACAAAAATCAAAAAATTCGAAGTTAATTTCAACTAAAATTACTCAAATGCAGCTCCTCTATCAAAAAAACCTAACGTAATCCAGAAAAATCGAAGTTGGTTTCAACAAAATTTTTTAAAATTTGACAAAAATCTGTACAAAAATCCAAAAATTCGAAGTTAATTTCAACTAAAATTACTCAAATGCAGTTCCTCTATCAAAAAAACCTAACATAATCCTGAAAAATCGAAGTTGGTTTCAACAAAATTTTATAAAATTTTACAAAAATCTGCACAAAAATCCAAAAATTCGAAGTTAATTACAACTAAAATTACTCAAATGCAGCTCCTCTATCAAAAAAACTTTACATAATCCAGAAAAATCGAAGTTGGTTTCAACAAAATTTTATAAAATTTTACAAAAATCTGCACAAAAATCCAAAAATTCGAAGTTAATTACAACTAAAATTACGCAAATGCAGCTCCTCTATCCAAAAAACCTAACATAATCCAGAAAAATCGAAGTTGCTTTCAACAAAATTTTATAAAATTTCACAAATATCTGTACAAAAATCCAAAAATTCGAAGTTAATTTCAACTAAAATTACTCAAATGCAGCTCCTCTATCAAAAAAACCTAACATTATCCAGAAAAATCGAAGTTGGTTTCAACAAAATTTTTTAAAATTTGACAAACATCTGTACAAAAGTCCCAAAATTCGAAGTTAATTTCAACTAAAATTACTCAAATGCAGCTCCTCTATCAAAAAAACTTTATATAATCCAGAAAAATCGAAGTAGGTTTCAACAAAATTTTTTAAAATTTGACAAATATCTGTACAAAAATCCAAAAATTCGAAGTTAATTTCAACTAAACTTACTCAAATGCAGCTCCTCTATCAAAAAACCTAACGTAGTCCAGAAAAATCGAAGTTGGTTTCAACAAAATTTTTTAAAATTTGACAAAAATCTGTACAAAAATCCAAAAATTCGAAGTTAATTTCAACTAAAATTACTCAAATGCAGCTCCTCTATCAAAAAAACCTAACATAATCCTGAAAAATCGAAGTTGGTTTCAACAAAATTTTTTAAAATTTGACAAACATCTGTACTAGAATCCAAAAATTCGAAGTTAATTTCAACTAAAATTACTCAAATGCAGCACCTCTATCAAAAAAACTTTACACATTATAGAAAAATCGAAGTTGGTTTCAACAAAATTTTTTAAAATTTGACAAAAATCTGCACAAAAATCCAAAAATTCGAAGTTAATTTCAACTAAAATTACTCAAATGCAGCTCCTCTATCAAAAAAACCTAACGTAATCCAGAAAAATCGAAGTTGGTTTCAACACAATTTTTTATAATTTGACAAAAATCTGTAAAAACATCCAAAAATTCGAAGTTAATTACAACTAAAATTACTCAAATGCAGCTCCTCTATCCAAAAAACCTAAAATAATCCAAAAAAATCGAAGTTGGTTTCAACAAAATTTTTTAAAATTTTACAAAAATCTGTACAAAAATCCAAAAATTCGAAGTTAATTTCAACTAAAATTACTCAAATGCAGCTCCTCTATCAAAAAAACTTTACATAATCCAGAAAAATCGAAGTTGGTTTCAACAAAATTTTTTAAAATTTGACAAAAATCTGTACAAAAATCCAAAAATTCGAAGTTAATTTCAACTAAAATTACTCAAATGCAGCTCCTCTAGCAAAAAAACTTTACTTAATCCAGAAAAATCGAAGTTGGTTTCAACAAAATTTTTTAAAATTTGACAAAAATCTGTACAAAAATCCAAAAATTCGAAGTTAATTTCATCTAAAATTACTCAAATGCAGCTCCTCTATCAAAAAAACCGAACATAATCAAGAAAAATCGAAGTTGGGTTCAACAAAATTTTATAAAATTTTAAAAAATCTGCACAAAAATCCAAAAATTCGAAGTTAATTACAACTAAAATTACCCAAATGCAGCTCCTCTATCCAAAAAACCTAACATAATCCAGAAAAATCGAAGTTGGTTTCAACAAAATTTTTTAAAGTTTCACAAAAATCTGTACAAAAATCCAAAAATTCGAAGTTAATTTCAACTAAAATTACTCAAATGCAGCTCCTTTATCAAAAAAACCTAACACATTTCAGAAAAATCGAAGTTGGTTTCAACATAATTTTTTAAAATTTGACAAAAATCTGTACAAAAATCCAAAAATTCGAAGTTAATTTCAACTAAAATTACTCAAATGCAGCTCCTTTATCAAAAAAACCTAACACATTCCAGAAAAATCGAAGTTGGTTTCAACAAAATTTTTTAAAATTTGACAAACATCTGTACAAAAATCCCAAAATTCGAAGTTAATTTCAACTAAAATTACTCAAATGCAGCTCCTCTAGCAAAAAAACTTTACATAATCCAGAAAAATCGAAGTTGGTTTCAACAAAATTTTTTAAAATTTGACAAAAATCTGTACAAAAATCCAAAAATTCGAAGTTAATTTCAACTAAAATTACTCAAATGCAGCTCCTCTATCAAAAAAACCTAACATAATCAAGAAAAATCGAAGTTGGTTTCAACAAAATTTTTTAAAATTTCACAAATATCTGTACAAAAATCCAAAAATTCGAAGTTAATTTCAACTAAAATTACTCAAATGCAGCTCCTCTATCAAAAAAACCTAACATAATCCAGAAAAATCGAAGTTGGTTTCAACAAAATTTTTTAAAATTTGACAAACATCTGTACAAAAATCCCAAAATTCGAAGTTAATTTCAACTAAAATTACTCAAATGCAGCTCCTTTATCAAAAAAACCTAACACATTCCAGAAAAATCGAAGTTGGTTTCAACAAAATTTTTTAAAATTTGACAAAAATCTGTAGAAAAATCCAAAAATTCGAAGTTAATTTCAAATAAAATTACTCAAATGCAGCTCCTCTATCAAAAAAACCTAACGTAATCCAGAAAAATCGAAGTTGGTTTCAACACAATTTTTTATAATTTGACAAAAATCTGTAAAAACATAAAAAAATTCGAAGTTAATTACAATTAAAATTACTCAAATGCAGCTCCTCTATCCAAAAAACCTAAAATAATCCAGAAAAATCGAAGTTGGTTTCAACAAAATTTTTTAAAATTTGACAAAAATCTGTACAAAAATCCAAAAATTCGAAGTTAATTTCAACTAAAATTACTCAAATGCAGCTCCTCTATCAAAAAAACTTTACATAATCCAGAAAAATCGAAGTAGGTTTAAACAAAATTTTTTAAAATTTGACAAAAATCTGTACAAAAATCGAAAAATTCGAAGTTATTTTCAACTAAAAATACTCAAATGCAGCTCCTCTATCAAAAAAACCTAACATAATCCAGAAAAATCGAAGTTGGGTTCAACAAAATTTTTTAAAATTTGACAAAAATCTGAACAAAAATCCAAAAATTCGAAGATAATTTCAACTAGAATTACTCAAATGCAGCTCCTCTATCAAAAAAACCTAACATAATCCAGAAAAATCGAAGTTGGTTTCAACAAAATTTTATAAAATTTTACAAAAATCTGCACAAAAATCCAAAAATTCGAAGTTAATTACAACTAAAATTACCCAAATGCAGCTCCTCTATCCAAAAAACCTAACATAATCCAGAAAAATCGAAGTTGGTTTCAACAAAATTTTTTGAAATTTCACAAAAATCTGTACAAAAATCCAAAAATTCGAAGTTAATTTCAACTAAAATTACTCAAATGCAGCTCCTTTATCAAAAAAACCTAACACATTCCAGAAAAATCGAAGTTGGTTTCACAAAATTTTTTAAAATTTGACAAAAATCTGTACAAAAATCCAAAAATTCGAAGTTAATTTCAACTAAAATTACTCAAATGCAGCTCCTCTATCCAAAAAACCTAACATAATCCAGAAAAATCGAAGTTGGTTTCAACAAAATTTTTTAAAATTTGACAAAAATCTGTACATAAATCCAAAAATTCGAAGATATTTTCAAGTAAAATTACTCAAATGCAGCTCCGCTACCAAAGAAACCTAACGTAATCCAGAAAAATCGAAGTTGGTTTCAACAAAATTTATTAAAATTTGACAAAAATCTGTACAAAAATCCAAAAATTCGAAGTTAATTACAACTAAAATTACTCAAATGCAGCTCCTCTATCCAAAAAACCTAACATAATCCAGAAAAATCGAAGTTGGTTTCAACAAAATTTTTTAAAATTTGACAAAAATCTGTACAAAAATCCAAAAATTCGAAGTTAATTCAACTAAAATTACTCAAATGCAGCTCCTCTATCAAAAAACCTAACATAATCCAGAAAAATCGAAGTTGGTTTCAACAAAATTTTTTATAATTTGAAAAAAATCTGTACAAACATCCAAAAATTCGAAGTTAATTTCAACTAAAATTACTCAAATGCAGCTCTTCTATCAAAAAAACCTAATATAATCCTGTTTGAGATTCGGTAGTTCAGATCTCCGCCACACCCAACTCACCGCAGCACCTCCTGGACCGCGGATCGACAAGCCCGATCCACAATCGATGCACCAATCAGCTGTCAGCGACAGAACGCTCTGCCAATCACATTTCCCCACGTCGCGCGATCCTCCAGACTTTGGAGAAGACGACTAACGGAAATCGATTGGCCATATTGATTCTTGCTTGCTCACGTAGAGTACCGGAAAAGACGCGTCGGTTTTCACTGAACGTTTTTGGCTCGTTGTAATTCGTGAACTCTCATCGTTCTGCTCATAACGCTCAACCCTTTGTGTTCTCATCGCTCATTTTAACCTCTAGTAACTATACTCGGCGTGCATCGATTGTGGATCGTGGGGTTTCACGCGACCACGTGTGCGTCGGTGACGATTCGTCTCAACGAGACATAAACTGCACATTTTACGCACAACGTGCTTCTGCTCATTCTCGCATAATTCTTACTGCCTTGACTCACTCCGCGAGTGTACAATAAATCTTCATTATTGACTGCTCATATATACTGTGCATTTGTTCACATAACCTCACCGGCATCTCACGCTCATCGCGATCCCTTTCGCGAACACTTTTGGTCCTTCGAGCCGGATAGCGGTGTGAAAGTCAGTGCAGTGCTCATTGTGAAAAGCTCGTTCTCAAATCTCAGTGCTCACCATGGCTGATGAAGTCAATGACTCAACCATGTCGAGTCAGGAGTCTCGATCGACGTCTCCAATTCCAGCAGGAACGCTCCAGGTTCCCCAGACCCAATCTGCTCAAGCCTCCGGCAAAACGAGGTCCTCGTCGCCGTCAACGACGCCGGCACCGCTCATCGTGAAAGCTCATTCTCAGGGCTGTCGGTTTAAAGCCCTGCAAGACTTGCAGTCTGAGGTTCCGGCAGACATGAAGTCGACGACTCTCATTGAGGTGCAGTCTCACCTCGACAGCGTCGAGGAGCTGCACGCGACGTTTCTCTCGGAGCATGCGCACCTCGAGGAGTTTTGGCCGGTGAAGTGCTTGGACCACGAGTACTTCGCGACGGGCCTGCTCGCTCGAGAGACGAGGCTCGTGGCAGCGATCAGACGCTCACTTCGACGTCTCATGAGCCTCGCCAAGGCATCTCAACCCAGCTCATCCTCCTCGCACGACTCACCAGCTGACGTGATGGCCAGTAGAGCGGCCAAACTGCCAGAGCTGGCCATTCCCAAATTTGGGGGAAGGTTTGTGGAATGGCCTGCTTTCAGCGAGATGTTCAGCTCGCTCATAATAAAAGACTCAAGGCTAGCAGACATAGATCGCCTCTGCTATTTGAGGGCAAGCCTGACAGGCGAACCCTCCCGACGGGTCAACTCATTCCCTCTTCGAGGCTCATCTTTCACAGCCGCCTGGGAATACTTGGAGAAGCGATTCTCCAACAAGCGGCTACTCATCAAGGAGCAGCTTGACAAGCTGCTCTCCATCTCACCGATCTCATCCCGGTCGGCGCCTGCTCTCCTCGACTTGGCTGCCAGCATCACAGAAGTCAACGAGACACTCATCGCACTGGGAGCCGACAAGGAGATGCATAATTGCCTCCTAGTGCACATTCTCACAAACAGCCTTGACAAGGTGACGCGAGAGGCCTGGGAAACCTCTCTCGCGAACTCAACGGAGTGCCCCAGTCACCGAGATCTTCTGGCGTTCGTCGAAGCCAAAGGTGGCGCCTTGGAGCAGATGGAGGCTTCATCGAAGAAGTCAGCGACCCCTTCAACCTCCACTGCTCGCTCATCTCAGAGGAGGACCAGTGCTCACCCTGCAACGCAGGCAAGGGCTCAACCTCTGAAGTCCTCAAAGGCTCAGGCGTCTCAATATCCGTGCGATTGGTGTCACGGCGACCACTTCATGGTCATGTGCCCTAAGTTTCGGGAAGCTCCAGTGAGCGAGCGTCGCAGTTTCATCGTAGCTCGATCACTCTGCAAAAACTGCTGTGGTCGACACGACACAGATGTGTGCAAGTCGGCGCACCGGTGCAAGACCTGTGGGGCAAAGCACCATTCGATGCTGCACCCGACCAAGCCAGCGGCTACTCAGGGCTCAGCTCAAGCGCAGCCCAGGTCAACGACCGAGCCCAGCTCTGCTCAATCAGCCCCTCCAACGGAAGGGAAGAAGTCAGAAGACAACGCTGACTTCTGAAGTGTCGGTGCAGTCGTCAGCTCATTCTCACCCAACTCACCAAGCTCAAGCACAACAGGTCCTTCTCATACGTCTCTGTCTCACTCAGCAAAAGGTGGCCACGCTACCTTTCACACGCTCACCCTGTTAGCAACAGCTAACGCACAGCTCATCTCACCGGTGGCCTCGCTGCCAGTCAGGCTACTCATCGACTCAGGCTCAGAGCTCACCTTCATCAAGGAGGAGCTCATCACTCAACTCAATCTTCAAAGAACCCGCTCATCCATCTCAATTATTGGCATTGGAGGCAACAAAACTACTCACACTAGAGGCGTCGTGTCAATCACTCTACGATCAAGCAACGACTCCTCCACGGTGTCCACTCAAGCTCATGTTCTGCGAACTCTCACATCCAGTCTACCATCCGTTGAAGCACCACGTCAGGAATGGCCTCATCTCACAGGGTTAAGGTTAGCTGATCCAGATTTTCTAAAATCCAGGCCCATTGACATAATCATTGGTGCAGACTCATATGGCAGAATTATAAAACCTAACCTCAAAAAGGGTGACCCTTCAATGCCAATTGCCCAGTTCTCAATCTTTGGGTGGCTCGTTCTTGGGCCAGTTAAAACACCTCAGTCTCAATTCAGCTCGTCGCACACAGCTGCAGTCATGCAGCACAGCGACAAAACAATACAAGATTTATTGGCTAAATTCTGGATTCAAGAAGAGCTCCCGACAGATGCGCCCTCAACGCTCACCCCTGAAGAACAAGAATGTGAGGATCACTTTCGGGCGACACACACTCGTGATTCTACAGGAAGGTACGTCGTACGCATCCCTCTCAAGTCATCTCGAAGTCTATTGGGCAATTCCTACCAGACAGCCCATGCCTGTCTGAAGCGAACACTCAACAAGCTCAACAAAGATTCTGAATATCGAAATCTCTACCAAGGGTTCATGAAGGAATATGAGGCACTCCATCATATGGTAAGAGCTCCCTCACTCTCACCTAATACTCACTCTGTTTTTTATCTTCCACATCATGGAGTACTCAAGCTCGACAGTCAGACCACGAAGTTGAGGGTCGTCTTCAATGGCTCAAGCCCGACCACATCGGGGCACTCGATCAACGATCTCATGCACACTGGTGCGAACCTTCTACTCAACATCACGGATGTGCTGCTGTGGATTCGCCAGCACAAGTACATTTTCGCCACAGACGTGACAAAAATGTACAGACAAATCAAGGTTCACGAAGACGACCAGGATCTCCAGAGGATACTGTGGATTGACGAGGATTCAAAGGAGGTGCCCTACAAACTCACCACGGTCACGTACGGAACCAAGGCTGCGCCGTTCCTCGCTGTCAGAGCACTACTGCAGTTGGTTGAAGACGAAGGGCATCGTTTTCCCTTTGCAGTACCGTCAATCACTCATGCCAGATACGTCGACGACATATTCGGCGGCGCCGACGAGGGTGAGACACTCATTACAATCGCTCAACAATTAAATGACCTGTGCAAGGAGGGCGGTTTTCCACTTGCCAAGTGGCAGACAACCTACCCCCCATTGCTTGATTCAATTTCTCAGGAAGTGCGAGCTAGAGACTCGTACATTGCATTAGACGACTGCAATACCAAAATCCTCGGATTACAATGGAACTCTCTCAACGATAATTTCTCATTCTCGACAAAACCTATCAGCAAGTCAATACTCACAAAACGTCTCATTCTCTCAGAAGTAGCCAAGATATTTGATCCACTCGGCTTCTTAGCTCCAGTCATAATTCGGGCAAAAGCACTTTTGCAGGAATTGTGGCTGCACAAACTCGACTGGGACGATCCACTGCCTTCCCAAGTCACTGCTCACTGGCTCACCATCAGAGAAGATCTCACAAGTCTGGCCAGACTCTCAATACCAAGGTGGTTCAACACCTTCTCCTACTCTACAGTGGAATTACATGGATTCTCTGATGCGTCTCAGCTCGCCATGGCAGCGGTAATTTACATTATCGTCTCCTCACCGTCCACAGCTCACAAAGTGTCGACACTCGTGTGCTCCAAAACCAAGGTAGCACCACTCAAGAAACTCACAATCCCAAGGCTCGAACTCACGGCAGCTTTAATGCTTGCAAAGCTCACGAAGTATGTTCAAGCTACTCTTCAACTCAACATCTCTACAACTCATCTGTGGACGGATTCTCAAATATCACTCTCATGGATCAAATCACATGCTTCACGCTGGAAGGATTATGTACGGAATCGTGTCTCCCAAATTCAAGAACTCATCCCACACGCACATTGGAGACACGTTCCAGGGACAGCGAATCCAGCTGATTGTGCCTCTCGAGGCTTAACAACAACACAGCTTGAACACCACGAGCTATGGTGGACGGGACCATCTTGGCTCACTCACCCCAGTGACTCATGGCCCTCTCAACCTACTTTGAAGGACAGTCCAAGCATGCAGGAAGCTCGTCCTGGAGTCTCAAATCTGCTCAACATTCGAAAAGTCGAATATCACTGGGACCTCATTTACACATACTCATCTCTAAACAAACTCTTTCGTATCACTTCAGTTTGTTTTAGAATTCTCTCAAGACTAAGGAGGTCAATGATTTCCCTACCAATCATCTCACAGTCGCCTGAGGATCTGGAGCGGGCCAGGATCTTCTGGATTAAAGCGACGCAGTCTCTTTACTTCGCTCATGAACTAAGGATGCTCAGCTCTGGCGCAACGCTGCCATCGTCTCACATCTTCAATCGTCTCACGGCCTTTATCGATCAAGAAGGAGTGATCCGAGTCGGGGGCCGACTCAACAACGCTCACATTGCATATGGAAGTAAGCATCCTGCAATTTTGCCTCGCCACTCACGTCTGTCCGATCTGATTATAGATCAAGCTCACCGACAAACTCTCCATGGAGGGACTCAGATCACACTCGCTCAAATCAGACAGACCTATTGGATCATCGGTGGTCGGGCTCCAGTGAAATCTCACATTCTACGGTGTGTTGTGTGTGCTCGGCAAAGGGGGATCCGTGCCCATCAACTGATGGGCCAACTACCTCTTTCACGAGTCACACCTACACGCCCGTTCACCTACACTGGACTGGACTATGCTGGTCCCATCACTTTACGGACATGGAAGGGGCGAGGCGCCAAGACTCAAAAGGGATGGATCTGTGTGTTCGTCTGTCTCACCACATCAGCGGTTCATCTCGAGCTAGTCACCGACTACTCCACGGAAGGTTTCATAGCAACATACAGACGGTTCATCTCACGGAGAGGAATCCCTCACTCACTCTACTCAGATTGTGGCACCAACTTCATCGGAGCCGATGCCACGCTCAAGAGGATGTTCACTCAGGGCTCTCAAGATCAACAAACTCTTGCTCAGCTATTTGTCAACGGTAACACTCGCTGGTGTTTCAACCCTCCAGCGGCACCACACATGGGAGGCAAATGGGAGGCTGTGGTGAAATCCACCAAACACCATCTTCGGCGAACAGTGAGTGAAACAGCACTCACCTACGAAGAGTTCAGTACACTTCTCACGCAGATTGAGGCCCTGCTAAATTCACGACCTCTCGAGCCCCTCAGCGACGATCCTGATGACGTCGCAACACTCACTCCTGCTCACTTCCTCATTGGCCATCCGCTCTCAGCTCTACCTGAACCTGCTGTGGAGCTCACATCCATCTCACCATCAGCGCGGTGGCAACTCATCCAACAGAAGACTCAACAATTCTGGACTCAATGGTCAGCTCATTATCTGCAACGTCAGCTCTCAATCTCGAAGTGGCATCATCCATCCAACGCCATCAAGGTCGGCTCTCTGGTGCTCATCACCGATGAGCGATTTCCCCCTAGCAAGTGGCCACTTGCTCGGGTTCTCACCCTTCACCCAGGGAAGGACGGACTGACCAGGGTGGTGACACTCAAGACCGCCACTACCATCTTAACCAGGCCAATCGCAAAATTGGCTATATTGAATGTTACAGATTCATCATCAACATCTTCTTCCAGCTGTTGAGGGCCGGGAGAACTGATTGGTGCATCGATTGTGGATCGGGGGGTTTCACGCGACCACGTGTGCGTCGATGACGATTCGTCTCAACGAGACATAAACTGCACATTTTACGCACAACGTGCTTCTGCTCATTCTCGCATAATTCTTACTGCCTTGACTCACTCCGCGAGTGTACAATAAATCTTCATTATTGACTGCTCATATATACTGTGCATTTGTTCACATAACCTCACCGGCATCTCACGCTCATCGCGATACCTTTCGCGAACAAATCCAGAAAAATCGAAGTTTGTTTCAACAAAATATTTTAGAATATGACAAAAATCTGTACAAAAATCCAAAAATTCGAAGTTAATTTCAACTAAAATTACTCAAATGCAGCTCCTCTATCAAGAAAACCTAACGTAATCCAGAGTAATCGAAGTTGGTTTCAACAAAATTTTTTAAAATTTGACAAAAATCTGTAAAAAAATCCGAAAATTCGAAGATAATTTCAACTAAAATTACTCAAATGCAGCTCCTCTATCAAAAAAACCTAACATATTCCAGAAAAATCGAAGTTGATTTCAACAAAATTTTTACAAATTTGGCAAAAATCTGCACAAAAATCCAAAAATTCGAAGTTAAATACAACTAAAATTACACAAATGCAGCTCCTCTATCCAAAAAACCTAACATAATCCAGAAAAATCGAAGTTGGTTTCAATAAAATTTTTTAAAATTTGACAAAATCTGAACAAAAATCCAAAAATTCGAAGTTAATTTCAACTAAAATTACTCAAATGCAGCTCCGCTACCAAAGAAACCTAACGTAATCCAGAGTAATCGAAGTTGGTTTCAACAAAATTTTTTAAAATTTGACAAAAATCTGTACAAAAATCCAAAAATTCGAAGATAATTTCAACTGAAATTACTCAAATGCAGCTCCTCTATCCAATAAACCTAACATAATCCAGAAAAATCGAAATTGGTGTCAACAAAATTTTTCAAAATTTGACAAAAATCTGTACAAAAATCCAAAAATTCGAAGTTAATTTCAACTGAAATTACTCAAATGCAGCTCCTCTATCCAATAAACCTAACATAATCCAGAAAAATCGAAATTGGTGTCAACAAAATTTTTCAAAATTTGACAAAAATCTGTACAAAAATCCAAAAATTCGAAGTTATTTTCAAGTAATATTACTCAAATGCAGCTCCTCTATCAAAAAAACTTTACATAATCAAGAAAAATCGAAGTTGGTTTCAACAAAATATTTTAAAATTTGACAAAAATCTGTACAAAAATCCAAAAATTCGAAGTTAATTCAACTAAAATTACTCAAATGCAGCTCCTCTATCAAAAAACCTAACATAATCCAGAAAAATCGAAGTTGGTTTCATCAAAATTTTTTATAATTTGAAAAAAATCTGTACAAACATCCAAAAATTCGAAGTTAATTTCGACTAAAATTACTCAAATGCAGCTCCTCTATCAAAAAAACCTAACATAATCCAGAAAAATCGAAGTTGGTTTCAACAAAATTTTTTAAAATTTGACAAAAATCTGTACATAAATCCAAAAATTCGAAGTTATTTTCAAGTAAAATTACTCAAATGCAGCTCCGCTACCAAAGAAACCTAACGTAATCCAGAAAAATCGAAGTTGGTTTCAATAAAATTTATTAAAATTTGACAAAAATCTGTACAAAAATCCAAAAATTCGAAGTTAATTACAACTAAAATTACTCAAATGCAGCTCCTCTATCCAAAAAACCTAACATAATCCAGAAAAATCGAAGTTGGTTTCAACAAAATTTTTTAAAATTTGACAAAAATCTGTACAAAAATCCAAAAATTCGAAGTTAATTCAACTAAAATTACTCAAATGCAGCTCCTCTATCAAAAAACCTAACATAATCCAGAAAAATCGAAGTTGGTTTCAACAAAATTTTTTAAAATTTGACAAAATCTGTACAAAAATCCAAAAATTCGAAGTTAATTTCAACTAAAATTACTCAAATGCAGCTCCTCTATCAAAAAAACCTAATATAATCCAGAAAAATCGAAGTTGGTTTCAATAAAATTTTTTAAAATTTGACAAAATCTGTACAAAAATCCAAAAATTCGAAGTTAATTTCAACTAAAATTACTCAAATGCAGCTCCGCTACCAAAGAAACCTAACGTAATCCAGAGTAATCGAAGTTGGTTTCAACAAAATTTTGTAAAATTTGACAAAAATCTGTACAAAAATCCAAAAATTCGAAGATAATTTCAACTAAAATTACTCAAATGCAGTTCCTCTATCCAATAAACCTAACATAATCCAGAAAAATCGAAATTGGTTTCAACAAAATTTTTTAAAATTTGGCAAAAATCTGTACAAAAATCCAAAAATTCGAAGTTAATTTCAACTAAAATTACTCAAATGCAGCCCTCTATCAAAAAAACCTAACATAATCCAGAAAAATCGAAGTTGGTTTCAACAAAATTTTTTAAAATTTGACAAAAATCTGTACATAAATCCAAAAATTCGAAGTTATTTTCAACTAAAATTATTCAAATGCAGCTCCTCTATCAAAAAAACCTAACATATTCCAGCAAAATCGAAGTTGATTTCAACAAAATTTTTTAAAATTTGACAAAAATCTGTACAAAAATCAAAAAATTCGAAGTTATTTTCAACTAAAATTACTCAAATGTAGCGACGCTACCAAAAAAACCTAACATAATCCAGAAAAATCGAAGTTGGTTTCAACAAAATTTTTTATAATTTGAAAAAAATCTGTACAAAAATCCAAAAATTCGAAGATAATTTCAACTAAAATTACTCAAATGCAGCTCCTCTATCAAAAAAAACTAACATATTCCAGAAAAATCGAAGTTGATTTCAACAAAATTTTTTAAAATTTGACAAAAATCTGTACAAAAATCCAAAAATTCGAAGATAATTTCAACTAAAATTACTCAAATGCAGCTCCTCTATCCAAAAAACCTAACATAATCCAGAAAAATCGAAGTTGGATCCACAAAATTTTTTAAAATTTGACAAAAATCTGTACAAAAATCCAAAAATTCGAAGATAATTTCAACTAAAATTACTCAAATGCAGCTCCTCTATCCAAAAAACCTAACATAATCCAGAAAAATCGAAGTTGGTTTCAACAAAATTTTTTAAAATTTGACAAAAATCTGTACAAAAATCCAAAAATTCGAAGTTAATTTCAACTAAAATTACTCAAATGCAGCCCTCTATCAAAAAAACCTAACATAATCCAGAAAAATTGAAGTTGGTTTCAACAAAATTTTTTATAATTTGAAAAAATCTGTACAAACATCCAAAAATTCGAAGTTAATTTCAACTAAAATTACTCAAATGCAGCTCCTCTATCAAAAAAACCTAACATATTCCAGAAAAATCGAAGTTGATTTCAACAAAATTTTTTAAAATTTGACAAAAATCTGTACAAAAATTCAAAAATTCGAAGATAATTTCAACTAAAATTACTCAAATGCAGCTCCTCTATCAAAAAAACCTAACATATTCCAGAAAAATCGAAGTTGATTTCAACAAAATTTTTTAAAATTTGACAAAAATCTGTACAAAAATCCAAAAATTCGAAGTTAATTTCAACTAAAATTACTCAAATGCAGCTCCTCTATCAAAAAAACCTAACGTAATCCAGAGTAATTGAAGTTGGTTTCAACAAAATTTTTTAAAATTTGACAAAAATCTGTACAAAAATCCAAAAATTCGAAGTTAATTTCAACTAGAATTACTCAAATGCAGCTCCTCTATCAAAAAAACCTAACATATTCCAGAAAAATCGAAGTTGATTTCAACAAAATTTTTAAAAATTTGACAAAAATCTGTACAAAAATCCAAAAATTCGAAGATAATTTCAACTAAAACTACTCAAATGCAGCTCCTCTATCAAAAAAACCTAACATATTCCAGAAAAATCGAAGTTGATTTCAACAAAATTTTTTAAAATTTGACAAAAATCTGTACAAACATCCAAAAATTCGAAGATAATTTCAACTAAAATTACTCAAATGCAGCTCCTCTATCCAAAAAACCTAACATAATCCAGAAAAATCGAAGTTGGTTTCAACAAAATTTATTAAAATTTCACAAAAATCTGTACAAAAATCCAAAAATTCGAAGTTATTTTCAACTAAAATTATTCAAATGCAGCTCCTCTATCCAAAAAACCTAAAATATTCCAGAAAAATCGAAGTTGGGTTCAAAAAAATTTTTTTAAATTTGACAAAAATCTGAACATAAATCCAAAAATTCGAAGATAATTTCAACTAGAATTACTCAAATGCAGCTCCTCTATCAAAAAAACCTAACATAATCCAGAAAAATCGAAGTAGGTTTAAACAAAATTTTTTACAATTTGACAAAAATCTGTACAAAAATCCAAAAATTCGAAGTTATTTTCAACTAAAAATACTCAAATGCAGCTCCTCTATCAAAAAAACCTAACATAATCCAGAAAAATCGAAGTTGGTTTCAACAAAATTTTTTAAAATTTGACAAACATCAGTTCAAAAATCCCAAAATTCGAAGTTAATTTCAACTAAAATTACTCAAATGCAGCTCCTCTATCAAAAAAACCTAACGTAATCCAGAAAAATCGAAGTTGGTTTCAACACAATTTTTTATAATTTGACAAAAATCTGTACAAAAATCCAAAAATTCGAAATTATTTTCAACTAAAATTATTCAAATGCAGCTCCTCTAACAAAAAAACTTTACATAATCCAGAAAAATCGAAGTTGGTTTCAACAAAATTTTTTAAAATTTGACAAAAATCTGTACAAAAATCCAAAAATTCGAAGTTAATTTCTACAAGAATTACTCAAATGCAGCTCCTCTATCAAAAAAACCTAACATAATCCAGAAAAATCGTAGTTGGGTTCAACAAAATTTTATAAAATTTGACAAAAATCTTTACAAAAATCCAAAATTTCGAAGTTATTTTCAATTAAAATTACTCAAATGCAGCTCCTCTATCAAAAAAACTTTACATAATCCAGAAAAATCGAAGTAGGTTTAAACAAAATTTTTTAAAATTTGACAAAAATCTGTACAAAAATCCATAAATTCGAAGTTATTTTCAACTAAAAACACTCAAATGCAGCTCCTCTATCAAAAAAACCTAACGTAATCCAGAAAAATCGAAGTTGGTTTCAACACAATTTTTTTAATTTGACAAAAATCTGTACAAAAATTCAAAAATTCGAAGATAATTTCAACTAGAATTACTCAAATGCAGCTCCTCTATAAAAAAAAACTAACATAATCCAGAAAAATCGAAGTTGGTTTCAACAAAATTTTTTAAAATTTGACAAAAATCTGTACAAGAATCCAAAAATTCGAAGTTAATTTCAACTAAAATTACTCAAATGCAGCTCCTCTATCAAAAAAACCTAACATAATCCAGAAAAATCGAAGTTGGGTTCAACAAAATTTTATAAAATTTGACAAAAATCATTACAAATAGCCAAAAATTCGAAGTTATTTTCAACCAAAATTACGCAAATGCAGCTCCTCTATCAAAAAAACTTTACATAATCCAGAAAAATCGAAGTAGGTTTAAACAAAATTTTTTAAAATTTGACAAAAATCTGTACAAAAATCCATAAATTCGAAGTTAATTTCAACTAAAATTACTCAAATGCAGCTCCTCTATGAAAAAAACCTAACATAATCCATAAAAATCGAAGTTGGTTTCAACCAAATTTTTTATAATTTGACAAAAATATGTACAAAAATCCAAAAATTCGAAGTTATTTTCAACTAAAATTACTCAAATGCAGCTCCTCTATCAAAAAAACTTTACATAATCCAGAAAAATCGAAGTAGGTTTAACCAAAATTTTTTAAAATTTGACATAAATCTGTACAAAAATCCATAAATTCGAAGTTAATTTCAACTAAAAATACTCAAATGCAGCTCCTCTATCAAAGAAACCTAACATAATCCAGAAAAATCGAAGTTGGTTTCAACAAAATTTTTTAAAATTTGACAAACATCAGTTCAAAAATCCCAAAATTCGAAGTTAATTTCAACTAAAATTATTCAAATGCAGCTCCTCTATCAAAAAAACCTAACATAATCCAGAAAAATCGAAGTTGGTTTCAACAAAATTTTTTAAAATTTGACAAAAATCTGTACAAAGATCCAAAAATTCGAAGTTAATTACAACTAAAATTACTCAAATGCAGCTCCTCTATCCAAAAAACCTAAAATATTCCAGAAAAATCGAAGTTGGGTTCAAAAAAAATTTTTAAAATTTGACAAAAATCTGAACATAAATCCAAAAATTCGAAGATAATTTCAACAAGAATTACTCAAATGCAGCTCCTCTATCAAAAAAACCTAACATAATCCAGAAAAATCGAAGTAGGTTTAAACAAAATTTTTTACAATTTGACAAAAATCTGTACAAAAATCCAAAAATTCGAAGTTATTTTCAACTAAAAATACTCAAATGCAGCTCCTCTATCAAAAAAACCTAACATAATCCTGAAAAATCGAAGTTGGTTTCAACAAAATTTTTTAAAATTTGACAAACATCAGTTCAAAAATCCCAAAATTCGAAGTTAATTTCAACTAAAATTACTCAAATGCAGCTCCTCTATCAAAAAAACCTATCGTAATCCAGAAAAATCGAAGTTGGTTTCAACACAATTTTTTATAATTTGACAAAAATCTGTACAAAAATCCAAAAATTCGAAATTATTTTCAACTAAAATTACTCAAATGCAGCTCCTCTAACAAAAAAACTTTACATAATCCAGAAAAATCGAAGTTGGTTTCAACAAAATTTTTTAAAATTTGACAAAAATCTGTACAAAAATCAAAAAATTCGAAGTTAATTTCTACTAGAATTACTCAAATGCAGCTCCTCTATCAAAAAAACCTAACATAATCCAGAAAAATCGAAGTTGGGTTCAACAAAATTTTATAAAATTTGACAAAAATCTTTACAAAAATCCAAAAATTCGAAGTTATTTTCAACTAAAATTACTCAAATGCAGCTCCTCTATCCAAAAAACCTAAAATATTCCAGAAAAATCGAAGTTGGGTTCAAAAAAAATTTTTTAAATTTGACAAAAATCTGAACATAAATCCAAAAATTCGAAGATAATTTCAACTAGAATTACTCAAATGCAGCTCCTCTATCAAAAAAACCTAACATAATCCAGAAAAATCGAAGTAGGTTTAAACAAAATTTTTTACAATTTGACAAAAATCTGTACAAAAATCCAAAAATTCGAAGTTATTTTCAACTAAAAATACTCAAATGCAGCTCCTCTATCAAAAAAACCTAACATAATCCAGAAAAATCGAAGTTGGTTTCAACAAAATTTTTTAAAATTTGACAAACATCAGTTCAAAAATCCCAAAATTCGAAGTTAATTTCAACTAAAATTACTCAAATGCAGCTCCTCTATCAAAAAAACCTATCGTAATCCAGAAAAATCGAAGTTGGTTTCAACACAATTTTTTATAATTTGACAAAAATCTGTACAAAAATCCAAAAATTCGAAATTATTTTCAACTAAAATTACTCAAATGCAGCTCCTCTAACAAAAAAACTTTACATAATCCAGAAAAATCGAAGTTGGTTTCAACAAAATTTTTTAAAATTTGACAAAAATCTGTACAAAGATCCAAAAATTCGAAGTTAATTACAACTAAAATTACTTAAATGCACCTCCTCTATCCAAAAAACCTAAAATATTCCAGAAAAATCGAAGTTGGGTACAAAAAAATTTTTTAAAATTTGACAAAAATCTGAACATAAATCCAAAAATTCGAAGATAATTTCAACTAGAATTACTCAAATGCAGCTCATCTATCAAAAAAACCTAACATAATCCAGAAAAATCGAAGTAGGTTTAAACAAAATTTTTTACAATTTGACAAAAATCTGTACAAAAATCCATAAATTCGAAGTTATTTTCAACTAAAAATACTCAAATGCAGCTCCTCTATCAAAAAAACCTAACATAATCCTGAAAAATCGAAGTTGGTTTCAACAAAATTTTTTAAAATTTGACAAACATCAGTTCAAAAATCCCAAAATTCGAAGTTAATTTCAACTAAAATTACTCAAATGCAGCTCCTCTATCAAAAAAACCTATCGTAATCCAGAAAAATCGAAGTTGGTTTCAACACAATTTTTTATAATTTGACAAAAATCTGTACAAAAATCCAAAAATTCGAAATTATTTTCAACTAAAATTACTCAAATGCAGCTCCTCTAACAAAAAAACTTTACATAATCCAGAAAAATCGAAGTTGGTTTCAACAAAATTTTTTAAAATTTGACAAAAATCTGTACAAAAATCAAAAAATTCGAAGTTAATTTCTACTAGAATTACTCAAATGCAGCTCCTCTATCAAAAAAACCTAACATAATCCAGAAAAATCGAAGTTGGGTTCAACAAAATTTTATAAAATTTGACAAAAATCTTTACAAAAATCCAAAAATTCGAAGTTATTTTCAACTAAAATTACTCAAATGCAGCTCCTCTATCAAAAAAACTTTACATAATCCAGAAAAATCGAAGTAGGCTTAAACAAAATTTTTTAAAATTTGACAAAAATCTGCACAAAAATCCAAAAATTCGAAGTTAATTACAACTAAAATTACTCAAATGCAGCTCCTCTATCAAAAAAACCTAATGTAATCCAGAAAAATCGAAGTTGGTTTCAACAAAATTATTTATAACTTGACAAAAATCTGTACAAAAATCCAAAAATTCGAAGTTATTTTCAACTAAAATTACTCAAATGTAGCTCCTCTATCAAAAAAACTTTACATAATCCAGAAAAATCGAAGTAGGTTTAAACAAAATTTTTTAAAATTTGACAAAAATCTGTACAAAAATCCATAAATTCGAAGTTATTTTCAACTAAAAATACTCAAATGCAGCTCCTCTATCAAAAAAACCTAACATAATCCTGAAAAATCGAAGTTGGTTTCAACAAAATTTTTTAAAATTTGACAAACATCAGTTCAAAAATCCCAAAATTCGAAGTTAATTTCAACTAAAATTACTCAAATGCAGCTCCTCTATCAAAAATACATAACGTAATCCAGAAAAATCGAAGTTGGTTTCAACACAATTTTTTATAATTTGACAAAAATCTGTACAAAAATCCAAAAATTCGAAATTATTTTCAACTAAAATTACTCTACTGCAGCTCCTCTAACAAAAAACTTTACATAATCCAGAAAAATCGAAGTTGGTTTCAACAAAATTTTTTAAAATTTGACAAAAATCTGTACAAAAATCCAAAAATTCGAAGTTAATTTCTACTAGAATTACTCAAATGCAGCTCCTCTATCAAAAAAACCTAATATAATCCAGAAAAATCGAAGTTGGGTTCAACAAAATTTTATAAAATTTGACAAAAATCTGTACAAAAATCCAAAAATTCGAAGTTAAGTACAACTAAAATTACTCAAATGCAGCTCCTCTATCAAAAAAACTTTACATAATCCAGAAAAATCGAAGTAGGCTTAAACAAAATTTTTTAAAATTTGACAAAAATCTGCACAAAAATCCAAAAATTCGAAGTTAATTACAACTAAAATTACTCAAATGCAGCTCCTCTATCAAAAAAACCTAATGTAATCCAGAAAAATCGAAGTTGGTTTCTACAAAATTATTTATAATTTGACAAAAATCTGTACAAACATCCAAAAATTCGAAGTTAATTTCAAATAAAATTACTCAAATGCAGCTCCTTTATCAAAAAAACCTAACATATTCCAGAAAAATCGAAGTTGGTTTCAACAAAATTTTTTAAAATTTGACAAACATCAGTTCAAAAATCCCAAAATTCGAAGTTAATTTCAACTAAAATTACTCAAATGCAGCTCCTCTATCAAAAAAACCTAACGTAATCCAGAAAAATCGAAGTTGGGTTCAACAAAATTTTATAAAAATTGACAAAAATCTTTACAAAAATCAAAAAATTCGAAGTTATTTTCAACTAAAATTACTCAAATGCAGCTCCTCTATCAAAAAAACTTTACATAATCCAGAAAAATCGAAGTAGGTTTAAACAAAATTTTTTAAAATTTGACAAAAATCTGTACAAAAATCCATAAATTCGAAGTTATTTTCAACTAAAAATACTCAAATGCAGCTCCTCTATCAAAAAAACCTAACATAATCCTGAAAAATCGAAGTTGGTTTCAACAAAATTTTTTAAAATTTGACAAACATCAGTTCAAAAATCCCAAAATTCGAAGTTAATTTCAACTAAAATTACTCAAATGCAGCTCCTCTACCAAAAATACCTAACGTAATCCAGAAAAATCGAAGTAGGTTTAAACAAAATTTTTTATAATTTGACAATAATCTGTACAAAAATCCAAAAAATTCGAAGTTATTTTCAACTAAAAATACTCAAATGCAGCTCCTCTATCAAAAAAACCTACCATAATCCAGAAAAATCGAAGTTGGTTTCAACAAAATTTTTTAAAATTTGACAAACATCAGTTCAAAAATCCCAAAATTCGAAGTTAATTTCAACTAAAATTACTCAAATGCAGCTCCTCTATCAAAAAAACCTAATGTAATCCAGAAAAATCGAAGTTGGTTTCAACAAAATTATTTATAACTTGACAAAAATCTGTACAAACATCCAAAAATTCGAAGTTATTTTCAACTAAAAATACTCAAATGCAGCTCCTCTATCAAAAAAACCTAACATAATCCAGAAAAATCGAAGTAGGCTTAAACAAAATTATTTATAACTTGACAAAAATCTGTACAAACATCCAAAAATTCGAAGTTAATTTCAACTAAAATTACTCAAATGCAGCACCTCTATCAAAAAAACCTACCATAATCCAGAAAAATCGAAGTAGGTTTAAACAAAATTTTTTAAAATTTGACAAAAATCTGTACAAAAATCCATAAATTCGAAGTTATTATCAACTAAAAATAATCAAATGCAGCTCCTCTATCAAAAAAACCTAACATAATCCTGAAAAATCGAAGTTGATTCAACAAAATTTTTTAAAATTTGCCAAACATCAGTTCAAAAATCCCAAAATTCGAAGTTAATTTCAACTAAAATACTCAAATGCAGCTCCTCTATCAAAAATACATAACGTAATCCAGAAAAATCGAAGTTGGTTTCAACACAATTTTTTATAATTTGACAAAAATCTGTACAAAAATCCAAAAATTCGAAATTATTTTCAACTAAAATTACTCTACTGCAGCTCCTCTAACAAAAAAACTTTACATAATCCAGAAAAATCGAAGTTGGTTTCAACAAAATTTTTTAAAATTTGACAAAAATCTGTACAAAAATCCAAAAATTCGAAGTTAATTTCTACTAGAATTACTCAAATGCAGCTCCTCTATCAAAAAAACCTAATATAATCCAGAAAAATCGAAGTTGGGATCAACAAAATTTTATAAAATTTGACAAAAATCTGTACAAAAATCCAAAAATTCGAAGTTATTTTCAACTAAAATTACTCAAATGCAGCTCCTCTATCAAAAAAACTTTACATAATCCAGAAAAATCGAAGTAGGCTTAAACAAAATTTTTTAAAATTTGACAAAAATCTGCACAAAAATCCAAAAATTCGAAGTTAATTACAACTAAAATTACTCAAATGCAGCTCCTCTATCAAAAAAACCTAATGTAATCCAGAAAAATCGAAGTTGGTTTCAACAAAATTATTTAAAATTTGACCAACATCTGTACAAAAATCCATAAATTCGAAGTTAATTTCAACTAAAATTACTCAAATGCAGCTCCTCTATCAAAAAAACCTAACATAATCCAGAAAAATCGAAGTTGGGTTCAACAAAATTTTATAAAATTTGACAAAAATCTTTACAAAAATCCAAAAATTCGAAGTTATTTTCAACTAAAATTACTCAAATGCAGCTCCTCTATCAAAAAAACTTTACATAATCCAGAAAAATCGAAGTAGGTTTAAACAAAATTTTTTAAAATTTGACAAAAATCTGTACAAAAATCCATAAATTCGAAGTTATTTTCAACTAAAAATACTCAAATGCAGCTCCTCTATCAAAAAAACCTAACATAATCCTGAAAAATCGAAGTTGGTTTCAACAAAATTATTTATAATTTGACAAAAATCTGTACAAACTTCCAAAAATTCGAAGTTAATTTCAACTAAAATTACTCAAATGCAGCTCCTTTATCAAAAAAACCTAACATATTCCAGAAAAATCGAAGTTGGTTTCAACAAAATTTTTTATAATTTGACATAAATCTGTACAAAAATCCAAAAATTCGAAGTTAATGTCAACTAAAATTACTCAAATGCAGCTCCTCTATAAAAAAAAACATAACATAATCCAGAAAAATCGAAGTTGGTTTCAACAAAATTTTTTATAATTTGACATAAATCTGTACAAAAATCCAAAAATTCGAAGTTAATTTCAACTAAAATTACTCAAATGCAGCTCCTCTATCCAAAAAACCTAACATAATCCAGAAAAATCGAAGTTGGTTTCAACAAAATTTTTTAAAATTTCACATAAATCTGTACAAAAATCCAAAAATTCGAAGCTAATTTCAACTAAAATTACTCAAATGCAGCTCCTTTATCAAAAAAACCTCAAATAATCCAGAAAAATCGAAGTTGGTTTCAACAAAATTTTTTAAAATTTGACAAACATCTGTACAAAAATCCCAAAATTCGAAGTTAATTTCAACTAAAATTATTCAAATGCAGCTCCTCTACCAAAAAAACCAAACGTAATCCAGAATAATCAAAGTTGGTTTCAACAAAATGTTTTAAAATTTGAGAAAAATCTGTACAAAATTCCAAAAATTCGAAGTTATTTTCAACTAAAATTACTCAAATGCAGCTCCTCTATCCAAAAAACCTAAAATATTCCAGAAAAATCGAAGTTGGGTTCAAAAAAATTTTTTAAAATTTGACAAAAATCTGAACATATATCCAAAAATTGGAAGATAATTTCAACTAGAATTACTCAAATGCAGCTCCTCTATCAAAAAAACCTAACATAATCCAGAAAAATCGAAGGAGGTTTAAACAAAATTTTTTACAATTTGACAAAAATCTGTACAAAAATCCAAAAATTCGAAGTTATTTTCAATTAAAAATACTCAAATGCAGCTCCTCTATCAAAAGAACCTAACATAATCCAAAAAAATCGAAGTTGGTTTCAACTAAATTTTTTAAAATTTGACAAACATCAGTTCAAAAATCCCAAAATTCGAAATTAATTTCAACTAAAATTACTCAAATGCAGCTCCTCTATCAAAAAAACCTAACGTAATCCAGAAAAATCGAAGTTGGTTTCAACACAATTTTTTATAATTTGACAAAATCTGTACAAAAATCCAAAAATTCGAAATTATTTTCAACTAAAATTATTCAAATGCAGCTCCTCTAACAAAAAAACTTTACATAATCCAGAAAAATCGAAGTTGGTTTCAACAAAATTTTTTAAAACTTGACAAAAATCTGTACAAAAATCCAAAAATTCGAAGTGAATTTCTACTAGAATTACTCAAATGCAGCTCCTCTATCAAAAAAACCTAACATAATCCAGAAAAATCGATGTTGGGTTCAACAAAATTTTATAAAATTTGACAAAAATCTTTACAAAAATCCAAAAATTCGAAGTTATTTTCAACTAAAATTACTCAAATGCAGCTCCTCTATCAAAAAAACCTAATGTAATCCAGAAAAATCGAAGTTGGTTTCAACAAAATTATTTATAACTTGACAAAAATCTGTACAAACATCCAAAAATTCGAAGTTAATTTCAACTAAAATTACTCAAATGCAGCTCCTCTATCAAAAAAACTTTACATAATCCAGAAAAATCGAAGTAGGTTTAAACAAAATTTTTTAAAATTTGACAAAAATCTGTACAAAAATCCATAAATTCGAAGTTATTTTCAACTAAAAATACTCAAATGCAGCTCCTCTATCAAAAAAACCTAACATAATCCAGAAAAATCGAAGTAGGCTTAAACAAAATTTTTTAAAATTTGGCAAAAATCTGCATAAAAATCCAAAAATTCGAAGTTAATTACAACTAAAATTACTCAAATGCAGCTCCTCTATCAAAAAAACCTAATGTAATCCAGAAAAATCGAAGTTGGTTTCAACAAAATTATTTATAACTTGACAAAAATCTGTACAAACATCCAAAAATTCGAAGTTATTTTCAACTAAAAATACTCAAATGCAGCTCCTCTATCAAAAAAACCTAACATAATCCAGAAAAATCGAAGTAGGCTTAAACAAAATTTTTTAAAATTTGGCAAAAATTTGCACAAAAATCCAAAAATTCGAAGTTAATTACAACTAAAATTACTCAAATGCAGCTCCTCTATCAAAAAAACCTAATGTAATCCAGAAAAATCGAAGTTGGTTTCAACAAAATTATTTATAACTTGACAAAAATCTGTACAAACATCCAAAAATTCGAAGTTAATTTCAACTAAAATTACTCAAATGCAGCTCCATTATCAAAAAAACCTAACATATTCCAGAAAAATCGAAGTTGGTTTCAACAAAATTTTTTAAAATTTGACCAACATCTGTACAAAAATCCATAAATTCGAAGTTAATTTCAACTAAAATTACTCAAATGCAGCTCCTCTATCAAAAAAACCTAACATAATCCAGAAAAATCGAAGTTGGGTTCAACAAAATTTTATAAAATTTGACAAAAATCTTTACAAAAATCCAAAAATTCGAAGTTATTTTCAACTAAAATTACTCAAATGCAGCTCCTCTATCAAAAAAACTTTACATAATCCAGAAAAATCGAAGTAGGTTTAAACAAAATTTTTTAAAATTTGACAAAAATCTGTACAAAAATCCATAAATTCGAAGTTATTTTCAACTAAAAATACTCAAATGCAGCTCCTCTATCAAAAAAACCTAACATAATCCTGAAAAATCGAAGTTGATTCAACAAAATTTTTTAAAATTTGCCAAACATCAGTTCAAAAATCCCAAAATTCGAAGTTAATTTCAACTAAAATTACTCAAATGCAGCTCCTCTATCAAAAATACATAACGTAATCCAGAAAAATCGAAGTTGGTTTCAACACAATTTTTTATAATTTGACAAAAATCTGTACAAAAATCCAAAAATTCGAAGTTAATTTCAACTAAAATTACTCAAATGCAGCTCCTCTATCAAAAAACTTTTCATAATCCAGAAAAATCGAAGTTGGTTTCAACAAAATTTTTAAATATTTGACAAATATCTGTACAAAAATCCAAAAATTCGAAGTTAATTTCAACTAAAATTACTCAAATGCAGCTCCTGTATCAAAAAAACCTAACATATTCCAGAAAAATCGAAGTAGGTTTCAACAAAATTTTTTAAAATTTGACAAATATCTGTACAAAAATCCAAAAATTCGAAGTTAATTTAAACTAAAATGACTCAATTGCAGCTCCTCTATAAAAAAAAACCTTACATAATCCATAAAAATCGAAGTAGGTTTCAACAAAATTTTTTAAAATTTGGCAAAAATCTGTACAAAAATCCCAAAATTCGAAGTTAATTTCAACTAAAATTACTCAAATGCAGCTCCGCTACCAAAAAAACCTAACGTAATCCAGAGTAATCGAAGTTGGTTTCAACAAAATTTTTTAAAATTTGACAAAAATCTGTACAAAAATCCAAAAATTCCTAGTTAATTTCAACTAAAATTACTCAAATGCAGCTCCTCTATCAAAAAAACCTAACATAATCCAGAAAAATCGAAGTTGGGTTCAACAAAATTTTATAAAATTTTACAAAAATCTGCACAAGAATCCAAAAATTCGAAGTTAATTTCAACTAAAATTACTCAAATGCAGCTCCTCTATCAAAAAAACTTTACATAATCCAGAGAAATCGAAGTTGGTTTCAACAAAATTTTTTAAAATTTGACAAAAATCTGTACAAAAATCCAAAAATTCGAAGTTAATTTCAACTAAAATTACTCAAATGCAGCTCCGCTACCAAAAAAACCTAACGTAATCCAGAGTAATCGAAGTTGGTTTCAACCAAATTTTTTAAACTTTGACAAAAATCTGTACAAAAATCCAAAGATTCGAAGTTATTTACAACTAAAATTACTCAAATGCAGCTCCTCTATCAAAAAAACCTAACATAATCCAGAAAAATCGAAGTTGGTTTCAACAAAATTTTTTAAAATTTGACAAGCGTCTGTACAAAAATCCCAAAATTCGAAGTTAATTTCAACTAAAATTACTCAAATGCAGCTCCGCTACCAAAAAAACCTAACGTAATCCAGAGTAATCGAAGTTGGTTTCAACAAAATTTTTTAAACTTTGACAAAAATCTGTACAAAAATCCAAAAATTCCAAGTTAATTTCAACTAAAATTACTCAAATGCAGCTCCCCTATCAAAAATACCTAACATAATCCAGAAAAATCGAAGTTGGGTTCAACAAAATTTTATAAAATTTTACAAAAATCTGCACAAGAATCCAAAAATTCGAAGTTAATTTCAACTAAAATTACTCAAATGCAGCTCCTCTATCAAAAAAACTTTACATAATCCAGAGAAATCGAAGTTGGTTTCAACAAAATTTTTTAAAATTTGACAAAAATCTGTACAAAAATCCAAAAATTCGAAGTTAATTTCAACTAAAATTACTCAAATGCAGCTCCGCTACCAAAAAAACCTAACGTAATCCAGAGTAATCGAAGTTGGTTTCAACAAAATTTTTTAAACTTTGACAAAAATCTGTACAAAAATCCAAAGATTCGAAGTTATTTACAACTAAAATTACTCAAATGCAGCTCCTCTATCAAAAAAACCTAACATAATCCAGAAAAATCGAAGTTGGGTTCATCAAAATTTTTTAAAATTTGGCAAACGTCTGTACAAAAATCCCAATATTCGAAGTTCATTTCAACTAAAATTACTCAAATGCAGCTCCGCTACCAAAAAAACCTAACATAATCCAGAAAAATCGAAGTTGGTTTCAACAAGATTTTTTAAAATTTGACAAACGTCTGTACAAAAATCCCAATATTGGAAGTTAATTTCAACTAAAATTACTCAAATGCAGCTCCTCTATCAAAAAAACCTAACATAATCCAGAAAAATCGAAGTTGGGTTCAACAAAATTTTATAAAATTTTACAAAAATCTGCACAAGAATCCAAAAATTCGAAGTTAATTTCAACTAAAATTACTCAAATGCAGCTCCTCTATCAAAAAAACTTTACATAATCCAGAGAAATCGAAGTTGGTTTCAACAAAATTTTTTAAAATTTGACAAAAATCTGTACAAAAATCCAAAAATTCGATGTTAATTTCAACTAAAATTACTCAAATGCAGCTCCGCTACCAAAAAAACCTAACGTAATCCAGAGTAATCGAAGTTGGTTTCAACCAAATTTTTTAAACTTTGACAAAAATCTGTACAAAAATCCAAAGATTCGAAGTTATTTACAACTAAAATTACTCAAATGCAGCTCCTCTATCAAAAAAACCTAACATAATCCAGAAAAATCGAAGTTGGTTTCAACAAAATTTTTTAAAATTTGACAAGCGTCTGTACAAAAATCCCAAAATTCGAAGTTAATTTCAACTAAAATTACTCAAATGCAGCTCCGCTACCAAAAAAACCTAACGTAATCCAGAGTAATCGAAGTTGGTTTCAACAAAATTTTTTAAACTTTGACAAAAATCTGTACAAAAATCCAAAAATTCCAAGTTAATTTCAACTAAAATTACTCAAATGCAGCTCCTCTATCAAAAATACCTAACATAATCCAGAAAAATCGAAGTTGGGTTCAACAAAATTTTATAAAATTTTACAAAAATCTGCACAAGAATCCAAAAATTCGAAGTTAATTTCAACTAAAATTACTCAAATGCAGCTCCTCTATCAAAAAAACTTTACATAATCCAGAGAAATCGAAGTTGGTTTCAACAAAATTTTTTAAAATTTGACAAAAATCTGTACAAAAATCCAAAAATTCGAAGTTAATTTCAACTAAAATTACTCAAATGCAGCTCCGCTACCAAAAAAACCTAACGTAATCCAGAGTAATCGAAGTTGGTTTCAATCAAATTTTTTAAACTTTGACAAAAATCTGTACAAAAATCCATAAATTCGAAGTTATTTTCAACTAAAATTACTCAAATGCAGCTCCTCTATCAAAAAAACCTAACATAATCCAGAAAAATCGAAGTTGGTTTCAACAAAATTTTTTAAAATTTGACAAGCGTCTGTACAAAAATCCCAAAATTCGAAGTTAATTTCAACTAAAATTACTCAAATGCAGCTCCGCTACCAAAAAAACCTAACGTAATCCAGAGTAATCGAAGTTGGTTTCAACAAAATTTTTTAAACTTTGACAAAAATCTGTACAAAAATCCAAAAATTCCAAGTTAATTTCAACTAAAATTACTCAAATGCAGCTCCTCTATCAAAAAAACCTAACATAATCCAGAAAAATCGAAGTTGGGTTCGACAAAATTTTATAAAATTTTACAAAAATCTGCATAAGAATCCAAAAATTCGAAGTTAATTTCAACTAAAATTACTCAAATGCAGCTCCTCTATCAAAAAAACTTTACATAATCCAGAGAAATCGAAGTTGGTTTCAACAAAATTTTTTAAACTTTGACAAAAATCTGTACAAAAATCCAAAAATTCCAAGTTAATTTCAACTAAAATTACTCAAATGCAGCTCCTCTATCAAAAATACCTAACATAATCCAGAAAAATCGAAGTTGGGTTCAACAAAATTTTATAAAATTTTACAAAAATCTGCACAAGAATCCAAAAATTCGAAGTTAATTTCAACTAAAATTACTCAAATGCAGCTCCTCTATCAAAAAAACTTTACATAATCCAGAGTAATCGAAGTTGGTTTCAATCAAATTTTTTAAACTTTGACAAAAATCTGTACAAAAATCCATAAATTCGAAGTTATTTTCAACTAAAATTACTCAAATGCAGCTCCTCTATCAAAAAAACCTAACATAATCCAGAAAAATCGAAGTTGGTTTCAACAAAATTTTTTAAAATTTGACAAGCGTCTGTACAAAAATCCCAAAATTCGAAGTTAATTTCAACTAAAATTACTCAAATGCAGCTCCGCTACCAAAAAAACCTAACGTAATCCAGAGTAATCGAAGTTGGTTTCAACAAAATTTTTTAAACTTTGACAAAAATCTGTACAAAAATCCAAAAATTCCAAGTTAATTTCAACTAAAATTACTCAAATGCAGCTCCTCTATCAAAAAAACCTAACATAATCCAGAAAAATCGAAGTTGGGTTCGACAAAATTTTATAAAATTTTACAAAAATCTGCATAAGAATCCAAAAATTCGAAGTTAATTTCAACTAAAATTACTCAAATGCAGCTCCTCTATCAAAAAAACTTTACATAATCCAGAGAAATCGAAGTTGGTTTCAACAAAATTTTTTAAAATTTTACAAAAATCTGTACAAAAATCCAAAAATTCGAAGTTATTTTCAACTAAAATTACTCAAATGCAGCTCCTCTATCAAAAAAACCTAACATAATCCAGAAAAATCGAAGTTGGTTTCAACAAAATTTTTAAAATTTGACAAACATCAGTTCAAAAATCCCAAAATTCGAAGTTAATTTCAACTAAAATTACTCAAATGCAGCTCCTCTATAAAAAAACCTAACATAATCCAGAAAAATCGAAGCTGGGTTCAACAAAATTTTATAAAATTTGACAAAAATCTTTACAAAAATCCAAAAATTCGAAGTTATTTTCAACTAAAATTACTCAAATGCAGCTCCTCTATCAAAAAAACTTTACATAATCCAGAAAAATCGAAGTAGGTTTAAACAAAATTTTTTAAAATTTGACAAAAATCTGTACAAAAATCCAAAAATTCGAAGTTATTTTTAACTAAAATTACTCAAATGCAGCTCCTCTATAAAAAAACCTAACATAATCCAGAAAAATCGAAGTTGGGTTCAACAAAATTTTTTAAAATGTGACTAAAATCTGAACATAAATCCAAAAATTCGAAGTTAATTACAACTAAAATTACTCAAATGCAGCTCCTCTATCCAAAAAACCTAAAATATTCCAGAAAAATCGAAGTCGGTTTCAACAAAATTTTTTAAAATTTGACAAAAATCTGTACAAAAATCCAAAAAATCGAAGTTAATTTCAACTAGAATTAGTCAAATGCAGCTCCTCTATCAAAAAAAACTAACATAATCCAGAAAAATCGAAGTTGGTTTCAACAAAATTTTTTAAAATTTGACAAACAGTTCAAAAATCCCAAAATTCGAAGTTAATTTCAACTAAAATTACTCAAATGCAGCTCCTCTATCAAAAAAACCTAACGTAATCCAGAAAAATCGAAGTTGGTTTTAACACAATTTTTTATAATTTGACAAAAATCTGTACAAACATCCAAAAATTCGAAGATAATTTCAACTAGAATTACTCAAATGCAGCTCCTCTATCATAAAAACCTAACATAATCCAGAAAAATCGAAGTTGGTTTCAACACAATTTTTTATAATTTGACAAAAATCTGTACAAAAATCCAAGAATTCAAAATTATTTTCAACTAAAATTACTCAAATGCAGCTCCTCTAACAAAAAAACTTTACATAATCCAGTAAAATCGAAGTAGGTTTAAACAAAATTTTTTACAATTTGACAAAAATCTGTACAAAAATCCAAAAATTCGAAGTTAATTTCAACTAAAATTACTCAAATGCAGCTCCTCTATCAAAAATACCTAACATAATCCAGAAAAATCGAAGTTGGGTTCAACAAAATTTTATAAAATTTTACAAAAATCTGCACAAGAATCCAAAAATTCGAAGTTAATTTCAACTAAAATTACTCAAATGCAGCTCCTCTATCAAAAAAACTTTACATAATCCAGAGAAATCGAAGTTGGTTTCAACAAAATTTTTTAAAATTTGACAAAAATCTGTACAAAAATCCAAAAATTCCTAGTTAATTTCAACTAAAATTACTCAAATGCAGCTCCTCTATCAAAAAAACCTAACATAATCCAGAAAAATCGAAGTTGGGTTCAACAAAATTTTATAAAATTTTACAAAAATCTGCACAAGAATCCAAAAATTCGAAGTTAATTTCAACTAAAATTACTCAAATGCAGCTCCTCTATCAAAAAAACTTTACATAATCCAGAGAAATCGAAGTTGGTTTCAACAAAATTTTTTAAAATTTGACAAAAATCTGTACAAAAATCCAAAAATTCGAAGTTAATTTCAACTAAAATTACTCAAATGCAGCTCCGCTACCAAAAAAACCTAACGTAATCCAGAGTAATCGAAGTTGGTTTCAACCAAATTTTTTAAACTTTGACAAATATCTGTACAAAAATCCAAAGATTCGAAGTTATTTACAACTAAAATTACTCAAATGCAGCTCCTCTATCAAAAAAACCTAACATAATCCAGAAAAATCGAAGTTGGGTTCATCAAAATTTTTTAAAATTTGACAAGCGTCTGTACAAAAATCCCAAAATTCGAAGTTAATTTCAACTAAAATTACTCAAATGCAGCTCCGCTACCAAAAAAACCTAACGTAATCCAGAGTAATCGAAGTTGGTTTCAACAAAATTTTTTAAACTTTGACAAAAATCTGTACAAAAATCCAAAAATTCCAAGTTAATTTCAACTAAAATTACTCAAATGCAGCTCCTCTATCAAAAAAACCTAACATAATCCAGAAAAATCGAAGTTGGGTTCAACAAAATTTTATAAAATTTTACAAAAATCTGCATAAGAATCCAAAAATTCGAAGTTAATTTCAACTAAAATTACTCAAATGCAGCTCCTCTATCAAAAAAACTTTACATAATCCAGAGAAATCGAAGTTGGTTTCAACAAAATTTTTTAAAATTTTACAAAAATCTGTACAAAAATCCAAAAATTCGAAGTTATTTTCATCTAAAATTACTCAAATGCAGCTCCTCTATCAAAAAAACCTAACATAATCCAGAAAAATCGAAGTTGGTTTCAACAAAATTTTTTATAATTTGACAAAAATCTGTACAAACATCCAAAAATTCGAAGTTATTTTCAACTAAAATTACTCAAATGCAGCTCCTCTATCAAAAAAACCTAACATAATCCAGAAAAATCGAAGTTGGTTTCAACAAAATTTTTTAAAATTTGGCAAACGTCTGTACAAAAATCCCAATATTCGAAGTTCATTTCAACTAAAATTACTCAAATGCAGCTCCGCTACCAAAAAAACCTAACATAATCCAGAAAAATCGAAGTTGGTTTCAACAAGATTTTTTAAAATTTGACAAACGTCTGTACAAAAATCCCAATATTGGAAATTAATTTCAACTAAAATTACTCAAATGCAGCTCCTCTATCAAAAAAACCTAACATAATCCAGAAAAATCGAAGTTGGGTTCAACAAAATTTTATAAAATTTTACAAAAATCTGCACAAGAATCCAAAAATTCGAAGTTAATTTCAACTAAAATTACTCAAATGCAGCTCCTCTATCAAAAAAACTTTACATAATCCAGAGAAATCGAAGTTGGTTTCAACAAAATTTTTTAAAATTTGACAAAAATCTGTACAAAAATCCAAAAATTCGATGTTAATTTCAACTAAAATTACTCAAATGCAGCTCCACTACCAAAAAAACCTAACGTAATCCAGAGTAATCGAAGTTGGTTTCAACCAAATTTTTTAAACTTTGACAAAAATCTGTACAAAAATCCAAAGATTCGAAGTTATTTACAACTAAAATTACTCAAATGCAGCTCCTCTATCAAAAAAACCTAACATAATCCAGAAAAATCGAAGTTGGGTTCAACAAAATTTTTTAAAATTTGACAAGCGTCTGTACAAAAATCCCAAAATTCGAAGTTAATTTCAACTAAAATTACTCAAATGCAGCTCCGCTACCAAAAAAACCTAACGTAATCCAGAGTAATCGAAGTTGGTTTCAACAAAATTTTTTAAACTTTGACAAAAATCTGTACAAAAATCCAAAAATTCCAAGTTAATTTCAACTAAAATTACTCAAATGCAGCTCCTCTATCAAAAATACCTAACATAATCCAGAAAAATCGAAGTTGGGTTCAACAAAATTTTATAAAATTTTACAAAAATCTGCACAAGAATCCCAAAATTCGAAGTTAATTTCAACTAAAATTACTCAAATGCAGCTCCTCTATCAAAAAAACTTTACATAATCCAGAGTAATCGAAGTTGGTTTCAATCAAATTTTTTAAACTTTGACAAAAATCTGTACAAAAATCCATAAATTCGAAGTTATTTTCAACTAAAATTACTCAAATGCAGCTCCTCTATCAAAAAAACCTAACATAATCCAGAAAAATCGAAGTTGGTTTCAACAAAATTTTTTAAAATTTGACAAGCGTCTGTACAAAAATCCCAAAATTCGAAGTTAATTTCAACTAAAATTACTCAAATGCAGCTCCGCTACCAAAAAAACCTAACGTAATCCAGAGTAATCGAAGTTGGTTTCAACAAAATTTTTTAAACTTTGACAAAAATCTGTACAAAAATCCAAAAATTCCAAGTTAATTTCAACTAAAATTACTCAAATGCAGCTCCTCTATCAAAAAAACCTAACATAATCCAGAAAAATCGAAGTTGGGTTCGACAAAATTTTATAAAATTTTACAAAAATCTGCATAAGAATCCAAAAATTCGAAGTTAATTTCAACTAAAATTACTCAAATGCAGCTCCTCTATCAAAAAAACTTTACATAATCCAGAGAAATCGAAGTTGGTTTCAACAAAATTTTTTAAAATTTTACAAAAATCAGTTCAAAAATCCCAAAATTCGAAGTTAATTTCAACTAAAATTACTCAAATGCAGCTCCTCTATAAAAAAACCTAACATAATCCAGAAAAATCGAAGTTGGTTTCATCAAAATTTTTTAAAATTTGACAAAAATCTGTACAAGAATCCAAAAATTCGAAGTTAATTTCAACTAAAATTACTCAAATGCAGCTCCTCGATCAAAAAAACTTTACATAATCCAGAAAAATCGAAGTTGGTTTCAACAAAATTTTTTAAAATTTGACAAAAATCTGTACAAAAATCCAAAAATTCGAAGTTATTTTCAACTAAAATTACTCAAATGCAGCTCCTCTATCAAAAAAACTTTATATAATCCAGAAAAATCGAAGTAGGTTTCAACAAAATTTTTTAAAATTTGACAAATATCTGTACAAAAATCCAAAAATTCGAAGTTATTTTCAACTAAAATTACTCAAATGCAGCTCCCCTATCAAAAAAACCTAACGTAATCCAGAAAAATCGAAGTTGGTTTCAACACAATTTTTTATAATTTGACAAAAATCTGTACAAAAATCCAAAAATTCGAAGTTATTTTCAACTAAAATTACTCAAATGCAGCTCCTCTATCAAAAAAACCTAACACAATCCAGAAAAATCGAAGTTGGATTCAACAAAATTTTTTAAAATTTGACAAAAATCTGTACAAAAATCCAAAAATTCGAAGTTAATTTCAACTAAAATTACTCAAATGCAGTTCCTCTATCAAAAAAACCTAACACATTCCAGAAAAATCGAAGTTGGTTTCAACAAAATTTTTTAAAATTTGACAAAAATCTGTACAAAAATCCAAAAAATCGAAGTTAATTTCAACTAGAATTACTCAAATCCAGCTCGTCTATCAAAAAAACCTAACATAATCCAGAAAAATCGAAGTTGGTTTCATCAAAATTTTTTAAAATTTGACAAAAATCTGTACAAGAATCTAAAAATTCGAAGTTAATTTCAACTAAAATTACTCAAATGCAGCTCCTCGATCAAAAAAACTTTACATAATCCAGAAAAATCGAAGTTGGTTTCAACAAAATTTTTTAAAATTTGACAAAAATCTGTACAAAAATCCAAAAATTCGAAGTTATTTTCAACTAAAATTACTCAAATGCAGCTCCTCTATCAAAAAAACTTTATATAATCCAGAAAAATCGAAGTAGGTTTCAACAAAATTTTTTAAAATTTGACAAATATCTGTACAAAAATCCAAAAATTCGAAGTTATTTTCAACTAAAATTACTCAAATGCAGCTCCTCTATCAAAAAAACCTAACGTAATCCAGAAAAATCGAAGTTGGTTTCAACACAATTTTTTATAATTTGACAAAAATCTGTACAAACATCCAAAAATTCGAAGTTAATTTCAACTAAAATTACTCAAATGCAGCTCCTCTATCAAAAAAACCTAACATAATCCAGAAAAATCGAAGTAGGTTTAAACAAAATTTTTTAAAATTTGACAAAAATCTGAACAAAAATCCAAAAATTCGAAGTTAATTTCAACTAAAATTACTCAAATGCAGCTCCTCTATCAAAAAAACCTAACGTAATCCAGAAAAATCGAAGTTGGGTTCAACAAAATTTTTTAAAATTTGACAAAAATCTGTACAAAAATCCAAAAATTCGAAGGTAATTTCAACTAAAATTACTCAAATGCAGCTTCTCTATCAAAAAAACTTTACATAATCCAGAAAAATCGAAGTTGGTTTCAACAAAATTTTTTAAAATTTGACAAAAATCTGTACAAAAATCAAAAAATTCGAAGTTAATTTCAACTAAAATTACTCAAATGCAGCTCCTCTATCAAAAAAACCTAACGTAGTCCAGAAAAATCGAAGTTGGTTTCAACACAATTTTTTATAATTTGACAAAAATCTGTACAAAAATCCAAAAATTCGAAGTTATTTTCAACTAAAATTACTCAAATGCAGCTCCTCTATCAAAAAAACCTAACACAATCCAGAAAAATCGATGTTGGTTTCAACAAAATTTTTTAAAATTTGACAAAAATCTGTACAAGAATCCAAAAATTCGAAGTTAATTTCAACTAAAATTACTCAAATGCAGCTCCTCTATCAAAAAAACCTAACATAATCCAGAAAAATCGAAGTAGGTTTAAACAAAATTTTTTAAAATTTGACAAAAATCTGTACAAAAATCCAAAAATTCGAAGTTATTTTCAACTAAAATTACTCAAATGCAGCTCCTCTATCAAAAAAACTTTATATAATCCAGAAAAATCGAAGTAGGTTTCAACAAAATTTTTTAAAATTTGACAAATATCTGTACAAAAATCCAAAAATTCGAAGTTATTTTCAACTAAAATTACTCAAATGCAGCTCCTCTATCAAAAAAACCTAACACAATCCAGAAAAATCGAAGTTGGATTCAACAAAATTTTTTAAAATTTGACAAAAATCTGTACAAAAATCCAAAAATTCGAAGTTAATTTCAACTAAAATTACTCAAATGCAGCTCCTCTATCAAAAAAACCTAACATAATCCAGGAAAATCGATGTTGGTTTCAACAAAATTTTTTAAAATTTGACAAAAATCTGTACAAGAATCCAAAAATTCGAAGTTAATTTCAACTAAAATTACTCAAATGCAGCTCCTCTATCAAAAAAACCTAACATAATCCAGAAAAATCGAAGTAGGTTTAAACAAAATTTTTTAAAATTTGACAAAAATCTGTACAAAAATCCAAAAATTCGAAGTTATTTTCAACTAAAATTACTCAAATGCAGCTCCTCTATCAAAAAAACCTAACGTAATCCAGAAAAATCGAAGTTGGTTTCAACACAATTTTTTATAATTTGACAAAAATCTGTACAAACATCCAAAAATTCGAAGTTAATTTCAACTAAAATTACTCAAATGCAGCTCCTCTATCAAAAAAACCTAACATAATCCAGAAAAATCGAAGTAGGTTTAAACAAAATTTTTTAAAATTTGACAAAAATCTGTACAAAAATCCAAAAATTCGAAGTTAATTTCAACTAAAATTACTCAAATGCAGCTCCTCTATCAAAAAAACCTAACGTAGTCCAGAAAAATCGAAGTTGGTTTCAACACAATTTTTTATAATTTGACAAAAATCTGTACAAAAATCCAAAAATTCGAAGTTATTTTCAACTAAAATTACTCAAATGCAGCTCCTCTATCAAAAAAACCTAACACAATCCAGAAAAATCGATGTTGGTTTCAACAAAATTTTTTAAAATTTGACAAAAATCTGTACAAGAATCCAAAAATTCGAAGTTAATTTCAACTAAAATTACTCAAATGCAGCTCCTCTATCAAAAAAACCTAACATAATCCAGAAAAATCGAAGTAGGTTTAAACAAAATTTTTTAAAATTTGACAAAAATCTGTACAAAAATCCAAAAATTCGAAGTTATTTTCAACTAAAATTACTCAAATGCAGCTCCTCTATCAAAAAAACTTTATATAATCCAGAAAAATCGAAGTAGGTTTCAACAAAATTTTTTAAAATTTGACAAATATCTGTACAAAAATCCAAAAATTCGAAGTTATTTTCAACTAAAATTACTCAAATGCAGCTCCTCTATCAAAAAAACCTAACGTAATCCAGAAAAATCGAAGTTGGTTTCAACACAATTTTTTATAATTTGACAAAAATCTGTACAAACATCCAAAAATTCGAAGTTAATTTCAACTAAAATTACTCAAATGCAGCTCCTCTATCAAAAAAACCTAACATAATCCAGAAAAATCGAAGTAGGTTTAAACAAAATTTTTTAAAATTTGACAAAAATCTGTACAAAAATCCAAAAATTCGAAGTTATTTTCAACTAAAATTACTCAAATGCAGCTCCTCTATCAAAAAAACCTAACACAATCCAGAAAAATCGAAGTTGGATTCAACAAAATTATTTAAAATTTGACAAAAATCTGTACAAAAATCCAAAAATTCGAAGTTAAATTCAACTAAAATTACTCAAATGCAGTTCCTCTATCAAAAAAACCTAACACATTCCAGAAAAATCGAAGTTGGTTTCAACAAAAATTTTTTAAAATTTGACAAACATCTGTACAAAAATCCAAAAATTCGAAGTTAATTTCAACTAAAATTACTCAAATGCAGCTCCTCTATCAAAAAAACTTTATATAATCCAGAAAAATCGAAGTAGGTTTCAACAAAATTTTTTAAAATTTGACAAATATCTGTACAAAAATCCAAAAATTCGAAGTTATTTTCAACTAAAATTACTCAAATGCAGCTCCTCTATCAAAAAAACCTAACGTAATCCAGAAAAATCGAAGTTGGTTTCAACACAATTTTTTATAATTTGACAAAAATCTGTACAAAAATCCAAAAATTCGAAGTTATTTTCAACTAAAATTACTCAAATGCAGCTCCTCTATCAAAAAAACCTAACACAATCCAGAAAAATCGAAGTTGGATTCAACAAAATTTTTTAAAATTTGTCAAAAATCTGTACAAAAATCCAAAAATTCGAAGTTAATTTCAACTAAAATTACTCAAATGCAGCTCCTCTATCAAAAAAACCTAACATAATCCAGGAAAATCGATGTTGGTTTCAACAAAATTTTTTAAAATTTGACAAAAAACTGTACAAGAATCCAAAAATTCGAAGTTAATTTCAACTAAAATTACTCAAATGCAGCTCCTCTATCAAAAAAACCTAACATAATCCAGAAAAATCGAAGTAGGTTTAAACAAAATTTTTTAAAATTTGACAAAAATCTGTACAAAAATCCAAAAATTCGAAGTTATTTTCAACTAAAATTACTCAAATGCAGCTCCTCTATCAAAAAAACTTTATATAATCCAGAAAAATCGAAGTAGGTTTCAACAAAATTTTTTAAAATTGGACAAAAATCTGTACAAAAATCCAAAAATTCGAAGTTATTTTCAACTAAAATTACTCAAATGCAGCTCCTCTATCAAAAAAACCTAACGTAATCCAGAAAAATCGAAGTTGGTTTCAACACAATTTTTTATAATTTGACAAAAATCTGTACAAACATCCAAAAATTCGAAGTTAATTTCAACTAAAATTACTCAAATGCAGCTCCTCTATCAAAAAAACCTAACATAATCCAGAAAAATCGAAGTAGGTTTAAACAAAATTTTTTAAAATTTGACAAAAATCTGTACAAAAATCCAAAAATTCGAAGTTAATTTCAACTAAAATTACTCAAATGCAGCTCCTCTATCAAAAAAACCTAACGTAATCCAGAAAAATCGAAGTTGGGTTCAACAAAATTTTTTAAAATTTGACAAAAATCTGTACAAAAATCCAAAAATTCGAAGGTAATTTCAACTAAAATTACTCAAATGCAGCTTCTCTATCAAAAAAACTTTACATAATCCAGAAAAATCGAAGTTGGTTTCAACAAAATTTTTTAAAATTTGACAAAAATCTGTACAAAAATCCAAAAATTCGAAGTTAATTTCAACTAAAATTACTCAAATGCAGCTCCTCTATCAAAAAAACCTAACACAATCCAGAAAAATCGATGTTGGTTTCAACAAAATTTTTTAAAATTTGACAAAAATCTGTACAAGAATCCAAAAATTCGAAGTTAATTTCAACTAAAATTACTCAAATGCAGCTCCTCTATCAAAAAAACCTAACATAATCCAGAAAAATCGAAGTAGGTTTAAACAAAATTTTTTAAAATTTGACAAAAATCTGTACAAAAATCCAAAAATTCGAAGTTATTTTCAACTAAAATTACTCAAATGCAGCTCCTCTATCAAAAAAACTTTATATAATCCAGAAAAATCGAAGTAGGTTTCAACAAAATTTTTTAAAATTTGACAAATATCTGTACAAAAATCCAAAAATTCGAAGTTATTTTCAACTAAAATTACTCAAATGCAGCTCCTCTATCAAAAAAACCTAACGTAATCCAGAAAAATCGAAGTTGGTTTCAACACAATTTTTTATAATTTGACAAAAATCTGTACAAACATCCAAAAATTCGAAGTTAATTTCAACTAAAATTACTCAAATGCAGCTCCTCTATCAAAAAAACCTAACATAATCCAGAAAAATCGAAGTAGGTTTAAACAAAATTTTTTAAAATTTGACAAAAATCTGTACAAAAATCCAAAAATTCGAAGTTAATTTCAACTAAAATTACTCAAATGCAGCTCCTCTATCAAAAAAACCTAACGTAATCCAGAAAAATCGAAGTTGGGTTCAACAAAATTTTTTAAAATTTGACAAAAATCTGTACAAAAATCCAAAAATTCGAAGGTAATTTCAACTAAAATTACTCAAATGCAGCTTCTCTATCAAAAAAACTTTACATAATCCAGAAAAATCGAAGTTGGTTTCAACAAAATTTTTTAAAATTTGACAAAAATCTGTACAAAAATCCAAAAATTCGAAGTTAATTTCAACTAAAATTACTCAAATGCAGCTCCTCTATCAAAAAAACCTAACGTAGTCCAGAAAAATCGAAGTTGGTTTCAACACAATTTTTTATAATTTGACAAAAATCTGTACAAAAATCCAAAAATTCGAAGTTATTTTCAACTAAAATTACTCAAATGCAGCTCCTCTATCAAAAAAACCTAACACAATCCAGAAAAATCGAAGTTGGATTCAACAAAATTATTTAAAATTTGACAAAAATCTGTACAAAAATCCAAAAATTCGAAGTTAAATTCAACTAAAATTACTCAAATGCAGTTCCTCTATCAAAAAAACCTAACACATTCCAGAAAAATCGAAGTTGGTTTCAACAAAATTTTTTAAAATTTGACAAAAATCTGTACAAAAATCCAAAAAATCGAAGTTAATTTCAACTAGAATTACTCAAATGCAGCTCGTCTATCAAAAAAACCTAACATAATCCAGAAAAATCGAAGTTGGTTTCATCAAAATTTTTTAAAATTTGACAAAAATCTGTACAAGAATCCAAAAATTCGAAGTTAATTTCAACTAAAATTACTCAAATGCAGCTCCTCGATCAAAAAAACTTTACATAATCCAGAAAAATCGAAGTTGGTTTCAACAAAATTTTTTAAAATTTGACAAAAATCTGTACAAAAATCCAAAAATTCGAAGTTACTTTCAACTAAAATTACTCAAATGCAGCTCCTCTATCCAAAAACCCTAACATAATCCAGAAAAATCGAAGTTGGTTTCAACAAAAATTTTTTAAAATTTGACAAACATCTGTACAAAAATCCAAAAATTCGAAGTTAATTTCAACTAAAATTACTCAAATGCAGCTCCTCTATCAAAAAAACTTTATATAATCCAGAAAAATCGAAGTAGGTTTCAACAAAATTTTTTAAAATTTGACAAATATCTGTACAAAAATCCAAAAATTCGAAGTTATTTTCAACTAAAATTACTCAAATGCAGCTCCTCTATCAAAAAAACCTAACGTAATCCAGAAAAATCGAAGTTGGTTTCAACACAATTTTTTATAATTTGACAAAAATCTGTACAAACATCCAAAAATTCGAAGTTAATTTCAACTAAAATTACTCAAATGCAGCTCCTCTATCAAAAAAACCTAACATAATCCAGAAAAATCGAAGTAGGTTTAAACAAAATTTTTTAAAATTTGACAAAAATCTGTACAAAAATCCAAAAATTCGAAGTTAATTTCAACTAAAATTACTCAAATGCAGCTCCTCTATCAAAAAAACCTAACGTAATCCAGAAAAATCGAAGTTGGGTTCAACAAAATTTTTTAAAATTTGACAAACATCTGTACAAAAATCCAAAAATTCGAAGGTAATTTCAACTAAAATTACTCAAATGCAGCTTCTCTATCAAAAAAACTTTACATAATCCAGAAAAATCGAAGTTGGTTTCAACAAAATTTTTTAAAATTTGACAAAAATCTGTACAAAAATCCAAAAATTCGAAGTTAATTTCAACTAAAATTACTCAAATGCAGTTCCTCTATCAAAAAAACCTAACACATTCCAGAAAAATCGAAGTTGGTTTCAACAAAATTTTTTAAAATTTGACAAAAATCTGTACAAAAATCCAAAAAATCGAAGTTAATTTCAACTAGAATTACTCAAATGCAGCTCGTCTATCAAAAAAACCTAACATAATCCAGAAAAATCGAAGTTGGTTTCATCAAAATTTTTTAAAATTTGACAAAAATCTGTACAAGAATCCAAAAATTCGAAGTTAATTTCAACTAAAATTACTCAAATGCAGCTCCTCGATCAAAAAAACTTTACATAATCCAGAAAAATCGAAGTTGGTTTCAACAAAATTTTTTAAAATTTGACAAAAATCTGTACAAAAATCCAAAAATTCGAAGTTATTTTCAACTAAAATTACTCAAATGCAGCTCCTTTATCCAAAAACCCTAACATAATCCAGAAAAATCGAAGTTGGATTCAACAAAAATTTTTTAAAATTTGACAAACATCTGTACAAAAATCCAAAAATTCGAAGTTAATTTCAACTAAAATTACTCAAATGCAGCTCCTCTATCAAAAAAACTTTATATAATGCAGAAAAATCGAAGTAGGTTTCAACAAAATTTTTTAAAATTTGACAAATATCTGTACAAAAATCCAAAAATTCGAAGTTATTTTCAACTAAAATTACTCAAATGCAGCTCCTCTATCAAAAAAACCTAACGTAATCCAGAAAAATCGAAGTTGGTTTCAACACAATTTTTTATAATTTGACAAAAATCTGTACAAACATCCAAAAATTCGAAGTTAATTTCAACTAAAATTACTCAAATGCAGCTCCTCTATCAAAAAAACCTAACGTAATCCAGAAAAATCGAAGTTGGGTTCAACAAAATTTTTTAAAATTTGACAAAAATCTGTACAAAAATCCAAAAATTCGAAGTTAATTTCAACTAAAATTACTCAAATGCAGCTTCTCTATCAAAAAAACTTTACATAATCCAGAAAAATCGAAGTTGGTTTCAACAAAATTTTTTAAAATTTGACAAAAATCTGTACAAAAATCCAAAAATTCGAAGTTAATTTCAACTAAAATTACTCAAATGCAGCTCCTCTATCAAAAAAACCTAACGTAGTCCAGAAAAATCGAAGTTGGTTTCAACACAATTTTTTATAATTTGACAAAAATCTGTACAAAAATCCAAAAATTCGAAGTTATTTTCAACTAAAATTACTCAAATGCAGCTCCTCTATCAAAAAAACCTAACACAATCCAGAAAAATCGAAGTTGGATTCAACAAAATTATTTAAAATTTGACAAAAATCTGTACAAAAATCCAAAAATTCGAAGTTAATTTCAACTAAAATTACTCAAATGCAGTTCCTCTATCAAAAAAACCTAACACATTCCAGAAAAATCGAAGTTGGTTTCAACAAAATTTTTTAAAATTTGACAAAAATCTGTACAAAAATCCAAAAATTCGAAGTTAATTTCAACTAAAATTACTCAAATGCAGCTCCTCTATCAAAAAAACTTTATATAATCCAGAAAAATCGAAGTAGGTTTCAACAAAATTTTTTAAAATTTGACAAATATCTGTACAAAAATCCAAAAATTCGAAGTTAATTTCAACTAAAATTACTCAAATGCAGCTCCTCTATCAAAAAAACCTAACGTAATCCAGAAAAATCGAAGTTGGGTTCAACAAAATTTTTTAAAATTTGACAAAAATCTGTACAAAAATCCAAAAATTCGAAGTTAATTTCAACTAAAATTACTCAAATGCAGCTTCTCTATCAAAAAAACCTAACATAATCCAGAAAAATCGAAGTAGGTTTAAACAAAATTTTTTAAAATTTGACAAAAATCTGTACAAAAATCCAAAAATTCGAAGTTATTTTCAACTAAAATTACTCAAATGCAGCTCCTCTATCAAAAAAACTTTATATAATCCTGAAAAATCGAAGTAGGTTTCAACAAAATTTTTTAAAATTTGACAAATATCTGTACAAAAATCCAAAAATTCGAAGTTAATTTCAACTAAAATTACTCAAATGCAGCTCCTCTATCAAAAAAACCTAACGTAATCCAGAAAAATCGAAGTTGGGTTCAACAAAATTTTTTAAAATTTGACAAAAATCTGTACAAAAATCCAAAAATTCGAAGTTAATTTCAACTAAAATTACTCAAATGCAGCTTCTCTATCAAAAAAACCTAACATAATCCAGAAAAATCGAAGTAGGTTTAAACAAAATTTTTTAAAATTTGACAAAAATCTGTACAAAAATCCAAAAATTCGAAGTTATTTTCAACTAAAATTACTCAAATGCAGCTCCTCTATCAAAAAAACCTAACGTAGTCCAGAAAAATCGAAATTGGTTTCAACACAATTTTTTATAATTTGACAAAAATCTGTACAAAAATCCAAAAATTCGAAGTTATTTTCAACTAAAATTACTCAAATGCAGCTCCTCTATCAAAAAAACCTAACGTAATCCAGAAAAATCGAAGTTGGGTTCAACAAAATTTTTTAAAATTTCACAAAAATCTGTACAAAAATCCAAAAATTCGAAGTTAATTTCAACTAAAATTACTCAAATGCAGCTCCTCTATCAAAAAAACCTAACATAATCCAGAAAAATCGAAGTAGGTTTAAACAAAATTTTTTAAAATTTGACAAAAATCTGTACAAAAATCCAAAAATTCGAAGTTAATTTCAACTAAAATTACTCAAATGCAGCTCCTCTATCAAAAAAACCTAACGTAATCCAGAAAAATCGAAGTTGGGTTCAACAAAATTTTTTAAAATTTGACAAAAATCTGTACAAAAATCCAAAAATTCGAAGTTAATTTCAACTAAAATTACTCAAATGCAGCTTCTCTATCAAAAAAACTTTACATAATCCAGAAAAATCGAAGTTGGTTTCAACAAAATTTTTTAAAATTTGACAAAAATCTGTACAAAAATCCAAAAATTCGAAGTTAATTTCAACTAAAATTACTCAAATGCAGCTCCTCTATCAAAAAAACCTAACGTAGTCCAGAAAAATCGAAGTTGGTTTCAACACAATTTTTTATAATTTGACAAAAATCTGTACAAAAATCCAAAAATTCGAAGTTATTTTCAACTAAAATTACTCAAATGCAGCTCCTCTATCAAAAAAACCTAACACAATCCAGAAAAATCGAAGTTGGATTCAACAAAATTATTTAAAATTTGACAAAAATCTGTACAAAAATCCAAAAATTCGAAGTTAATTTCAACTAAAATTACTCAAATGCAGTTCCTCTATCAAAAAAACCTAACACATTCCAGAAAAATCGAAGTTGGTTTCAACAAAATTTTTTAAAATTTGACAAAAATCTGTACAAAAATCCAAAAATTCGAAGTTAATTTCAACTAAAATTACTCAAATGCAGCTCCTCTATCAAAAAAACTTTATATAATCCAGAAAAATCGAAGTAGGTTTCAACAAAATTTTTTAAAATTTGACAAATATCTGTACAAAAATCCAAAAATTCGAAGTTAATTTCAACTAAAATTACTCAAATGCAGCTCCTCTATCAAAAAAACCTAACGTAATCCAGAAAAATCGAAGTTGGGTTCAACAAAATTTTTTAAAATTTGACAAAAATCTGTACAAAAATCCAAAAATTCGAAGTTAATTTCAACTAAAATTACTCAAATGCAGCTTCTCTATCAAAAAAACCTAACATAATCCAGAAAAATCGAAGTAGGTTTAAACAAAATTTTTTAAAATTTGACAAAAATCTGTACAAAAATCCAAAAATTCGAAGTTATTTTCAACTAAAATTACTCAAATGCAGCTCCTCTATCAAAAAAACTTTATATAATCCAGAAAAATCGAAGTAGGTTTCAACAAAATTTTTTAAAATTTGACAAATATCTGTACAAAAATCCAAAAATTCGAAGTTATTTTCAACTAAAATTACTCAAATGCAGCTCCTCTATCAAAAAAACCTAACGTAGTCCAGAAAAATCGAAATTGGTTTCAACACAATTTTTTATAATTTGACAAAAATCTGTACAAAAATCCAAAAATTCGAAGTTATTTTCAACTAAAATTACTCAAATGCAGCTCGTCTATCAAAAAAACCTAACATAATCCAGAAAAATCGAAGTTGGTTTCAACAAAAATTTTTTAAAATTTGACAAACATCTGTACAAAAATCCAAAAATTCGAAGATAATTTCAACTAGAATTACTCAAATGCAGCTCCTCTATCAAAAAAACTTTATACAGGGTGTAAACAGTATACGTAGCAATATTTTAGGGGGTGGTAGGGGAGGTCCAATGAAACATAAAAGTCCTATGACATAATGTCCGATCGGTCTCCATTTTACAGTAATAATGCCTCAAAGTTAACATGTCTATATGCTAAACTAATAGTCGCAGGATTCCATAATTTTGCACATACATTGGAGACCACCAGTAGAGTAAAATGGTCTGAATACATTTTGTTGTATCTCGTATAGTTTAGCTGTTATAAAGGTTTAAACATCGGAGATGTTTGTGGAAAAGATCGTCGCTACACGCACACAGATGAGCCGTAGCACAAAGACCGCCCGTTGTGAGCTGTTCAAGATGACCCAGTAACTAAGTAACTTTGGGCCCCTTACAGTAGCGGTCCCATTGAGGATCTGTTTGCAATAGCGGAGGCAGTTAGGGTCGTCAGCTAGAAGATAAGAAACAAGTGAACGAAAACTCTACACGTGTTCTTAGGTCAGGCGCGCAGTGGTGGCAATTTATTGCGTGACAGTTTTGATGCTAACGAAAAATGCATTGATTTACATGGAACTAAACTCCTTTGACGACGTGACTGCAAAACGTGTTGTTTTTTTTCCAGAAAGTGATAAAACTGTTTCTTTCCTTTTAGTGTGATTAAACTGTCACGCAACAAGCTACTGTCAATGCGTGGCTACTCTGACCTGAATGTGTAGTAAAGAAATACAAATTTCGCTACCTACATTTATTTACAAAAGATGCTCGAAATGGTTGCCGTTTGCATCCAGACACGCCTGACACCGACGCAACCAATTGTCGCGAACGCGGGCGAATATTCCAGGCTGCTCGCGTATAACGTTACCAGCATGAAATACTCTACCTCGCAATTCCTCTAAGGTTTCAAATTCGGTGTCGGTGTATACTAACGATTTCATGTGGCCCCATACGTAAAAATCCATTGGATTTAAATCTGGGCTTCTTGGCGGCCACGCAACCGCACCATTCCGTGCAATTACACGATTCCCCCATATTCGTTGTATAGCTGGAATAGCTCTTCCCATATGGACTGGGGCGCCGTCGTGAAGAAGCCACATATTTCTTCGGGTGGCCAGGCAAACATCTTCTAGCAGAAGTGGCAAATCGCGTCGAAGAAATCTGGCATATTTTGCGCTATTTAGACGCGCCGGCAAAATATGCGGTCCGAGGAGATGATCGCCTACTACCCCAGCCCATATGTTTAGCCTCAGCTCGTGCTGGAAGTGCCCCGTCACAATATTATGGGGATTCATGGGTTCCCATGCGTGGGAATTGTGGAAATTAAATATTCCAGAACGTGTGAACGTTGACTCATCTGCTGCGAGTACGATCGTCGGAAACTGGTCATCTTCTCCCACTCTATCGAGGAACCACCGGCAGAAAGTCCGCCGTCTCTCAAAATCCCCTGGTAATAAATTTTGCACCCGTTGCGAGTGATAAGGGTATAAGCCTGTGGGATTTTGGAATAATAATTCTTTAATTAGTGGTAGTTGGTGTTATTAATGAAATATGCGAAAATAAAAGATAAAATAAAAAGTATCTAATCATTAGTCGATAGCCAGGATAACGTCAGTGACTCAGATATTAAAGGCATCCCCCGGTTAAATCGCGCGAAAACATAGGTGACTTTTATGATATTTTGTAGAAAATGGTATACAATGTATGAGTCTAAAACTTTTTGCACTTTATTCTCCTACAAATCAGAGTTGGGCAAAATGTAATGTAATTACAAATTACGATTGAAATGTAATTGTGTAATTCAATTACAGATTACTTTCTGTAATCGTTAATTTAGTTGACCACAATTACAATTGTAATGTGTAATTAAGGAATATCTTTGGTTTTTTTAATTTGGATGATCCTGTCGAAAGCAGAGTTGAGTATAATCAATTACAAGTGTAATTACTTTCATTACAATTACAGAGTAATTCCGATTAAAATGTAATAGGAATTAGATGTAATTGTCCTGCACACTTACAATTGTAATTGTAATTGTAATTGTAATTGTAATTGTAATTGTAATTGTAAGTGTGCAGGACAATTACATCTAATTGCTATTACTTTTTAATCGGAATTACTCTGTAATTGTAATGAAAGTAATTACACTTGTAATTGATTATACTCAACTCTGCTTTAGACAGGATCATCCAAATTAAAAAAACCAAAGATATTCCTTAATTACACATGTGTGGTTATCGCGTTATCTTCGGGGAGTGTTAAGAAACAACTGGGCGATGATGGCTAAATGGTTAAACGGTAGAGTCCCCGAAACATGGGGTTTTCTCACACAAAAATGTTTCTTAAAAAAAATTGACTGTATGAAAATTTGCAATACAGGGTAGCACGGAAGCCAATGTAAGTACGAGTAGAATCCTATTGAGTGAGCGCCCCATTTTCCATGCGTTTATTCGTTTAAAACAACGCACGCCGCTCACGCACACACGCACACGCACAAACATACACCTATTTTAAGGGCGTCACACTGTTAATCCCCCTGAACTGCATGTAAAATCTTTGCCGTCAGGAATTTCGTTCTAAAATTTTACCTGATCATTCTTGAGATGTTGTGGAATGAAAATATGCAAAAAAATGGATTTTTTCACCGGGGGGTGCACTTAATAAAAATTTGGCGATACATTTAGTGAAGAATTTACAGCTACAATGAAATGTGAATTTAAAGTAAGAATAGGTAAATTTATAAAGAAATGTCACTTTATACAACTAAACTCCTACAAACCTTCATCACGCAATGTGCGATGGACATACGTATGGGAGAGTCCCATTTCTCGAGCAATACTCCTCGTACTGCGGGCAGAGTTATTATGAATATGTTCAAGGATTTCAACTTCCCTGTCGATATTCCTTCTTGGCCCTCTTCCTTCGATGCGAGGGAAAAAGGAACCCGTAGTGTGCAATGTTTCACATAAATTGACGATAAACTGCCGGGATGGTTGTCGCAGATGAGGATACCGTTCCGCGTATAATTGCTTCGCACGTAATGCGCTGCAGTCAGCCTCCCCATACATGATAATCATGTTAAACATTTCGTTGCACGAATACCCCGCATTGGTCTGCATGCTTGATAAAATCACTTCCACACTTTTTCACTTAAAAATAGTTCGCGAGCACGTGTCGCACGATCAGCGATTTCGCACGGATGGTGTCACCAAAATGGAAACGTCTTGTTAGGTTTCGGAGACCGAGTGTGGTGACTGTTATGTCTTGACTGAGTTTTCTGCGTTTTCCATGGCCAAAGAAAACACAAACGTGGAACTGGGTGGTAGAGGCAGTGATTTGCAGAACCAATCAGGGTTGACGAAGGACTTCGTGTGAACCCTGATTGGCAGTGCGGCGGCGGATACCTGCTAGCGGAAGTATCTTTTTCTGTCAGGCGAAAAACACGGACATCCGGATTGCACGTAAAGGGCTGGTAGTCTTGCGACTCCATAGACCGTTCAGCGCGAGCGGCCAGAGTCGCGTACCCGACCTTAGAGTCCCTTAAAACGGTCAGGCCTTTATGATCTTATGACTTACCTCAATCGAAGCGGATTACAGGTCGGCCTGGCCATGCAATGCACATGTGCGGACTTCTGAGGTGGTTTACAAGGGGGAATGAAATACTGTTATTAGTGCATTTCCTGGTTGACGGAAATACCGATTCACAACTAAACGCAGCGCTGAACAAAATACTTCGAATCAGGGAACCTCTTGTAGTCCGTATGAAATTAGAAAGGCCATTTACCATAGAATAAACTTTAAATCTCTAGTTTAGTGAATAATTTGTCTATCTTTGTCGGGACAGTTGGAGAGGGGGAGGGGCAAAACGTTTTGTGCAGGGACACAGGAAGAAAAAGGGTAGTCACTGCACATGACTCCACCTACGCCGTCTTCCCTTCAAATTGGAGACGGATCCTTTATCTCTCGAGTATAAACACACGCTCGAATTCCAAAACAGAAGCACGAGTTGACGTCTTCCGTGCGAGAGAAGGTGGACCTAGGGGAGGAGATATTGCTGTGAGAAGCAGAAACTTCGCATTCTGCAGGAATGCAGATCCGAGTTGTTACAACATAATCTCTTCCCTACGTCTCGCCCATTCTCGCATTGAATACATCAGCGCGTGCTTTTGTTGTGAATTTTGAGCACGTGTTTATACTCGCAAGATAAGGGATCCGTCTTTAATTTGAAGGGAGGACGAAGCAAGCGGCACCACCAATCAATCACGGCAAGAACGCTAGCTTCTTTCCGGAAGATATGAACATTAATACTGTCGACAATCAAGAACGTGGCGCGGTCTTTAAAAATTTTAGACATTCCTCGGCCTGAGTTAATCGGTATATTGCTGTATCGATGGGTAGTACATGCGATGACTTCGGACCCGCATGTACCGTTGTCGTTCGCCGACTCGTGGGGCAATACGGTTATAAACCGTGACCCTGACGAACCGCTTAATTATTTTTCGAAACACCAATATAGCAATAAAAAAGTATTATTCACCATCAATACCTACGCCTCGCGTTCGGACACAGGAAAAAATGGGTTATTATCGCCGGAAGTAAGTCATAGCCTGCGTTAAATTTAAAAACAAAAAATCACCAATAAACTAACTAAAACTCACCCTTTCAGAAATTCACCTGCAGCTTGAAAACCTGCGTCACTAGGTCACTGAACTGATCCTGGTCAGCGACGGATGCGTCCAGGGCACAGCTGGTCCCAGGTATGCGACACCACCCAAAGTAAAAGGGTCGCAATGTCAAGTGCGATCGGGTTAATGTAGATACGGAATATTCACTTCACTGCACGGTTACTAACACTGATCACCTAATTTATTGTCCCACCAGGACAAGATGTTTTATGTAAAAAGAAGCCATTACATTTTCCAGACACACGTGCTTTGCAGAAGTGCAACGAACGAACCATCCTACACTTTCACAAAAGCCCGCGCTCCCTTCTTTTACTGCCAATGTACCCATTGCTTCGAGGTAGGCAGCAGACACCACGTGTTTCGGTTCGAAAGGGTCCGAAGAGAAGAGAAACTGAAAGTCTTCGAGTTGCTATAAAGAAAAAAATCCTGTTTCCTGTTTCCCTTTTCCGATATCCCGAGTTCACGTCTGCTACGAGGCGGAACCAACTATGTCATAAATTACCGAAAACTGTAGGAAATCGTTCTCTACCGCCGACTCGTGGGACAATACGATCATAAACCGCGACCCTGGCGAAGCGCGTGTTTATACTCGAGAGATAAGGGGTCGGTCTTTAATTTGAAGGTAGGACGAAGCAGGCGGGACTTTGCGCAAGTCAGCGAACTACATGGTCTCCTTCTTCCTGTGTCTCTTCGCGAGCCGTATTGATGTTGAATAATACTTTTTAATTGCTAGTTCCCAAAAATTAATCAGCCTGATGGGCCAGAGCATTTCGCCAGGGTCGCGGTTTATGATCGTATTGTCCCACGAGTCGGCGGTAGAGAACGATTTCCTACAGTTTTCGGTAATTTATGACATAGTTGGTTCCGCCTCGTAGCAGACGTGAACTCGGTGTTCCGTCTTACCGGAACGAAAAGGGGCTCAGAGCGAGGCGGTAATTTTAACAGTTCGATATTGCCAGGCAATTGCTTACCGTCGAAGCCTTTTAGGAAACATTTGCCTGCCAGATGTCTAATAGGCGGCAATCGACATCGTGCCATCTTTTTTGGACAGCTCGACCGTCCTCGCTCTGAGAAAATCCGTTCATTGTTTTGCCAGCGGGGTATACCGTAACCTCGACTCACTGCTGACTCGCGGGACAATACGGTCGTAAGCCGCGACCCTGGGCGAAACTCTTCGACCGGTCAACTTGGCGAAGGTTTGTTCGCCAGATGCCCGGTTTTTCCCGCACTACGTCACCAAGAGGGAGAGGGTTCCTCCACCACCGACATCACAGAGGGACGATTCCTCCTCTTCCACCGAAATCTAAGAGGGAAGGTTCCTCCTCTTCAAGGTGCTGGCTTCTTTTTACCTAAAGCATCTTATCCTGGTGGGAGTTAACTCATAATGGAATGAGAGAAACTACTTGGGGTAGAGGAAGTTGCTTGGAAAAGATCCTGTCAGTCAGTTTGCAATCGCGTCAGAGAAGAGTATTACGCGTTGTTCTGAGCATAAACCTAGAACAACGGAGACGCAATTACTGCTGTACGAGCATTTGGGCGGCTATATCCGCGGCACCGGACGCGGAGTGAAAATTCATTTTCACCAATTTTCATAAGGTACGAACAACGCGTTCCGTGAAAAATAAATTAAGTGATCAGTGTTAGTAACCGTGCAGTGAAGTGAATATTCCGTATCTACATTAACCCGATCGCACTTGACATTGCGACCCTTTTACTTTGGGTGGTGTCGCATACCTGGGACCAGCTGTGCACTAGACGCATCCGTCGCTGACCAGGACCAGTTCAGTGACCTAGTGACGCAGGTTTTCAAGCTGCAGGTGAATTTCCGAAAGGGTGAGTTTTAGTTACTTTATTGGTGATTATTAGTTATTAAATTTAACGCAGGATATGACTTATTTCCGGCGATAATTCTCTAAATTTCCGTACCTAAATTTTGTCTTCGGGGGTTTTAAACAGACTTATTCATTATCAGCAACAGTGTTGGCCGTTATTAAACTACGGATTCTTATCACAATAACGAACTACGATCACGTTTTGTTTATTTCCTGTTCCATTACTTTTTTGTTTATGCGATATTTGATAACGAAATTTACGTACTTCTTGTCCTCTCACTTCAAATAATTATTATTTTCTATTCTGTTTTAAAAAAAAATGTGTATTCATTATTTTACGTTTGACATGATTTTCCTCGATTTATCTTTTACTCGTAATTCACTTTAAATGACAACCAAACGATGACGAAAGGTATCGATTGCCGTCGTTTTCGCAGAGATCTGATGAGCAATGCGGAGCTGGAAGAGTTTGGTTCTTAATAGGTATTCAAACTCCTTCGAGGATTGAAAGCCATAAACTTGCGGTTAAGTATCGCGGGGTGTTGTCTTCGCCACGGGATACGATGCGGCATCTCCTTGAGTCGAGTCGCTGGAGGATCACTCTTAAGAGTCTTTCCTTCCGAAAAACACACCACTTTGGGAATTACATGAAAGATCAGAAGTCAACACCCTGTTTCAATGTGTTGGTCTCACCAATATGCGCGAGCTACTATCCGTTTCAAACGCATGGTGCAAACTTTAGGGCATTATTACTGTAAAATGGAGACAGATCGGACACTATGTCATAGGACTTTTATGTTCCATTGGACCTCCCCTACCACCCCCTAAAATATTGCTACGTATACTGTTTACACCCTGTATAATCCAGAAAAATCGAAGTAGGTTTCAACAAAATTTTTTAAAATTTGACAAATATCTGTACAAAAATCCAAAAATTCGAAGTTATTTTCAACTAAAATTACTCAAATGCAGCTCCTCTATCCAAAAAACCTAACGTAATCAAGAAAAATCGAAGTTGGTTTCAACAAAATTTTAAAAATTTCACAAAAATCTGTACAAAAAACCAAAAATTCGTAGTTATTTTCAACTAAAATTACTCAAATGCAGCTCCTCTATCAAAAAAACCTAACACAATCCAGAAAAATCGAAGTTGGATTCAACAAAATTTTTTAAAATTTGACAAAAATCTGTACAAAAATCCAAAAATTCGAAGTTAATTTCAACTAAAATTACTCAAATGCAGCTCCTCTATCAAAAAAACCTAACATAATCCAGAAAAATCGAAGTAGGTTTAAACAAAATTTTTTAAAATTTGACAAAAATCTGTACAAAAATCCAAAAATTCGAAGTTAATTTCAACTAAAATTACTCAAATGCAGCTCCTCTATCAAAAAAACCTAACGTACTCCAGAAAAATCGAAGTTGGGTTCAACAAAATTTTTTAAAATTTGACAAAAATCTGTACAAAAATCCAAAAATTCGAAGGTAATTTCAACTAAAATTACTCAAATGCAGCTTCTCTATCAAAAAAACTTTACATAATCCAGAAAAATCGAAGTTGGTTTCAACAAAATTTTTTAAAATTTGACAAAAATCTGTACAAAAATCCAAAAATTCGAAGTTAATTTCAACTAAAATTACTCAAATGCAGCTCCTCTATCAAAAAAACCTAACGTAGTCCAGAAAAATCGAAGTTGGTTTCAACACAATTTTTTATAATTTGACAAAAATCTGTACAAAAATCCAAAAATTCGAAGTTAATTTCAACTAAAATTACTCAAATGCAGCTCCTCTATCAAAAAAACCTAACATAATCCAGAAAAATCGAAGTAGGTATAAACAAAATTTTTTAAAATTTGACAAACATCTGTACAAAAATCCAAAAATTCGAAGTTATTTTCAACTAAAATTACTCAAATGCAGCTCCTCTATCAAAAAAACTTTATATAATCCAGAAAAATCGAAGTAGGTTTCAACAAAATTTTTTAAAATTTGACAAATATCTGTACAAAAATCCAAAAATTCGAAGTTATTTTCAACTAAAATTACTCAAATGCAGCTCCTCTATCAAAAAAACCTAACGTAATCCAGAAAAATCGAAGTTGGTTTCAACACAATTTTTTATAATTTGACAAAAATCTGTACAAACATCCAAAAATTCGAAGTTAATTTCAACTAAAATTACTCAAATGCAGCTCCTCTATCAAAAAAACCTAACATAATCCAGAAAAATCGAAGTAGGTTTAAACAAAATTTTTTAAAATTTGACAAAAATCTGTACAAAAATCCAAAAATTCGAAGTTAATTTCAACTAAAATTACTCAAATGCAGCTCCTCTATCAAAAAAATCTAACGTAATCCAGAAAAATCGAAGTTGGGTTCAACAAAATTTTTTAAAATTTGACAAAAATCTGTACAAAAATCCAAAAATTCGAAGGTAATTTCAACTAAAATTACTCAAATGCAGCTTCTCTATCAAAAAAACTTTACATAATCCAGAAAAATCGAAGTTGGTTTCAACAAAATTTTTTAAAATTTGACAAAAATCTGTACAAAAATCCAAAAATTCGAAGTTAATTTCAACTAAAATTACTCAAATGCAGCTCCTCTATCAAAAAAACCTAACGTAGTCCAGAAAAATCGAAGTTGGTTTCAACACAATTTTTTATAATTTGACAAAAATCTGTACAAAAATCCAAAAATTCGAAGTTATTTTCAACTAAAATTACTCAAATGCAGCTCCTCTATCAAAAAAACCTAACACAATCCAGAAAAATCGAAGTTGGATTCAACAAAATTATTTAAAATTTGACAAAAATCTGTACAAAAATCCAAAAATTCGAAGTTAAATTCAACTAAAATTACTCAAATGCAGTTCCTCTATCAAAAAAACCTAACACATTCCAGAAAAATCGAAGTTGGTTTCAACAAAATTTTTTAAAATTTGACAAAAATCTGTACAAAAATCCAAAAAATCGAAGTTAATTTCAACTAGAATTACTCAAATGCAGCTCGTCTATCAAAAAAACCTAACATAATCCAGAAAAATCGAAGTTGGTTTCATCAAAATTTTTTAAAATTTGACAAAAATCTGTACAAGAATCCAAAAATTCGAAGTTAATTTCAACTAAAATTACTCAAATGCAGCTCCTCGATCAAAAAAACTTTACATAATCCAGAAAAATCGAAGTTGGTTTCAACAAAATTTTTTAAAATTTGACAAAAATCTGTACAAAAATCCAAAAATTCGAAGTTATTTTCAACTAAAATTACTCAAATGCAGCTCCACTATCCAAAAACCCTAACATAATCCAGAAAAATCGAAGTTGGTTTCAACAAAAATTTTTTAAAATTTGACAAACATCTGTACAAAAATCCAAAAATTCGAAGTTAATTTCAACTAAAATTACTCAAATGCAGCTCCTCTATCAAAAAAACTTTATATAATCCAGAAAAATCGAAGTAGGTTTCAACAAAATTTTTTAAAATTTGACAAATATCTGTACAAAAATCCAAAAATTCGAAGTTATTTTCAACTAAAATTACTCAAATGCAGCTCCTCTATCAAAAAAACCTAACGTAATCCAGAAAAATCGAAGTTGGTTTCAACACAATTTTTTATAATTTGACAAAAATCTGTACAAACATCCAAAAATTCGAAGTTAATTTCAACTAAAATTACTCAAATGCAGCTCCTCTATCAAAAAAACCTAACATAATCCAGAAAAATCGAAGTAGGTTTAAACAAAATTTTTTAAAATTTGACAAAAATCTGTACAAAAATCCAAAAATTCGAAGTTAATTTCAACTAAAATTACTCAAATGCAGCTCCTCTATCAAAAAAACCTAACGTAATCCAGAAAAATCGAAGTTGGGTTCAACAAAATTTTTTAAAATTTGACAAAAATCTGTACAAAAATCCAAAAATTCGAAGTTATTTTCAACTAAAAATACTCAAATGCAGCTTCTCTATCAAAAAAACTTTACATAATCCAGAAAAATCGAAGTTGGTTTCAACAAAATTTTTTAAAATTTGACAAAAATCTGTACAAAAATCCAAAAATTCGAAGTTAATTTCAACTAAAATTACTCAAATGCAGCTCCTCTATCAAAAAAACCTAACATAATCCAGAAAAATCGAAGTTGGTTTCAACAAAATTTTTTAAAATTTGACAAACATCTGTACAAAAATCCCAAAATTCGAAGTTAATTTCAACTAAAATTACTCAAATGCAGCTGCGCTACCAAAAAAACCTAACGTAATCCAGAAAAATCGAAGTTGGGTTCAACAAAATTTTTTAAAATTTGACAAAAATCTGAACAAAAATCGGAACAAAAATCCAAAAATTCGAAGTTAATTACAACCAAAATTACTCAAATGCAGCTCCTCTATCAAAAAAACTTTACATAATCCAGAAAAATCGAAGTTGGTTTCAACAAAATTTTTTAAAATTTGACAAAAATCTGTACAAAAATCCAAAAATTCGAAGTTAATTTCAACTAAAATTACTCAAATGCAGCTCCTCTATCAAAAAAACCTAACATAATCCAGAAAAATCGAAGTTGGGTTCAACAAAATTTTATAAAATTTTACAAAAATCTGCACAAAAATCCAAAAATTCGAAGTTAATTACAACTAAAATTACCCAAATGCAGCTCCTTTATCAAAAAAACCTAACACATTCCAGAAAAATCGAAGTGGGTTTCAACAAAATTTTTTAAAATTTCACAAAAATTTGTACAAAAATCCAAAAATTCGTAGTTAATTTCAACTAAAATTACTCAAATGCAGCTCCTCTAGCAAAAAAACCTCACATAATCCAGAAAAATCGAAGTTGGGTTCAACAAAATTTTTTAAAATTTGACAAAAATCTGCACAAAAATCCAAAAATTCGAAGTTAATTACAACTAAAATTACCCAAATGCAGCTCCTTTATCAAAAAAACCTAACACATTCCAGAAAAATCGAAGTTGGTTTCAACAAAATTTTTTAAAATTGCACAAAAATCTGTACAAAAATCCAAAAATTCGTAGTTAATTTCAACTAAAATTACTCAAATGCAACTCCTCTATCAAAAAAACCTCACATAATCCAGAAAAAACTAAGTTGGGTTCAACAAAATTTTTTAAAATTTGACAAAAATCTGTACAAAAATCCAAAAATTCGAAGATAATTTCAACTAGAATTACTCAAATGCAGCTCCTCTATCAAAAAAACCTAACATAATCCAGAAAAATCGAAGTTGGTTTCAACAAAATTTTTTAAAATTTGACAAACATCTGTACAAAAATCCAAAAATTCGAAGTTATTTTCAACTAAAAATACTCAAATGCAGCTCCTCTATCAAAAAAACCTAACATAATCCAGAAAAATCGAAGTTGGTTTCAACAAAATTTTTTAAAATTTGACAAAAATCTGCACCAAAATCCAAAAATTCGAAGTTAATTACAACTAAAATTACTCAAATGCAGCTCCTCTATCCAAAAAACCTAACGTAATCAAGAAAAATCGAAGTTGGTTTCATCAAAATTTTTTAAAATATCAATAAAATCTGTACAAAAAACCAAAAATTCGTAGTTAATTTCAACTAAAATTACTCAAATGCAGCTCCTCTATCAAAAAAACCTAACATAATCCAGAAAAATCGAAGTTGGGTTCAACAAATTTTTTTAAAATTTGACAAAAATCTGAACAAAAATCCAAAAAATCGAAGTTAATTTCAACTAGAATTACTCAAATGCAGCTCCTCTATCAAAAAAACCTAACATAATCCAGAAAAATCGAAGTTGGTTTCAACAAAATTTTTTAAAATTTGACAAACATCTGTACAAAAATCCAAAAATTCGAAGTTATTTTCAACTAAAAATACTCAAATGCAGCTCCTCTATCAAAAAAACCTAACATAATCCAGAAAAATCGAAGTTGGGTTCAACAAATTTTTTTAAAATTTGACAAAAATCTGAACAAAAATCCAAAAAATCGAAGTTAATTTCAACTAAAATTACTCAAATGCAGCTCCTCTATCAAAAAAACCTCACATAATCCAGAAAAATCGAAGTTGGGTTCAACAAAATTTTTTAAAATTTGACAAAAATCTGTACAAAAATCCAAAAATTCGAAGATAATTTCAACTAGAATTACTCAAATGCAGCTCCTCTATCAAAAAAACCTCACATAATCCAGAAAAAACGAAGTTGGGTTCAACAAAATTTTTTAAAATTTGACAAAAATCTGTACAAAAATCCAAAAATTCGAAGATAATTTCAACTAGAATTACTCAAATGCAGCTCCTCTATCAAAAAAACCTAACATAATCCAGAAAAATCGAAGTTGGTTTCAACAAAATTTTTTAAAATTTGACAAAAATCTGCACCAAAATCCAAAAATTCGAAGTTAATTACAACTAAAATTACTCAAATGCAGCTCCTCTATCCAAAAAACCTAACGTTATCAAGAAAAATCGAAGTTGGTTTCATCAAAATTTTTTAAAATATCAATAAAATCTGTACAAAAAACCAAAAATTCGTAGTTAATTTCAACTAAAATTACTCAAATGCAGCTCCTCTATCAAAAAAACCTCACATAATCCAGAAAAATCGAAGTTGGGTTCAACAAAATTTTTTAAAATTTGACAAAAATCTGTACAAAAATCCAAAAATTCGAAGATAATTTCAACTAGAATTACTCAAATGCAGCTCCTCTATCAAAAAAACCTAACATAATCCAGAAAAATCGAAGTTGGTTTCAACAAAATTTTTTAAAATTTGACAAACATCTGTACAAAAATCCCAAAATTCGAAGTTAATTTCAACTAAAATTACTCAAATGCAGCTCCGCTACCAAAAAAACCTAACACATTCCAGAAAAATCGAAGTTGGTTTCAACAAAATTTTTTAAAATTTCACAAAAATCTGTACAAAAATCCAAAAATTCGTAGTTAATTTCAACTAAAATTACTCAAATGCAGCTCCTCTATCAAAAAAACCTCACATAATCCAGAAAAATCGAAGTTGGGTTCAACAAAATTTTTTAAAATTTGACAAAAATCTGTACAAAAATCCAAAAATTCGAAGTTAATTTCAACTAAAATTACTCAAATGCAGCTCCTCTATCAAAAAAACTTTACATAATCCAGAAAAATCGAAGTTGGTTTCAACAAAAGTTTTTAAAATTTGACAAAAATCTGTACAAAAATCCAAAAATTCGTAGTTAATTTCAACTAAAATTACTCAAATGCAGCTCCTCTATCAAAAAAACCTCACATAATCCAGAAAAATCGAAGTTGGGTTCAACAAAATTTTTTAAAATTTGACAAAAATCTGTACAAAAATCCAATAATTCGAAGATAATTTCAACTAAAATTACTCAAATGCAGCTCCTCTATCCAAAAAACCTAACGTAATCAAGAAAAATCGAAATTGGTTTCAACAAAATTTTTTAAAATTTCACAAAAATCTGTACAAAAAACCAAAAATTCGTAGTTAATTTCAACTAAAATTACTCAAATGCAGCTCCTCTATCAAAAAAACCTCACATAATCCAGAAAAATCGAAGTTGGGTTCAACAAAATTTTTTAAAATTTGACAAAAATCTGTACAAAAATCCAAAAATTCGAAGATAATTTCAACTAGAATTACTCAAATGCAGCTCCTCTATCAAAAAAACCTAACATAATCCAGAAAAATCGAAGTTGGTTTCAACAAAATTTTTTAAAATTTGACAAACATCTGTACAAAAATCCCAAAATTCGAAGTTAATTTCAACTAAAATTACTCAAATGCAGCTCCGCTACCAAAAAAACCTAACGTAATCCAGAGTAATCGAAGTTGGTTTCAACAAAATTTTTTAAAATTTGACAAAAATCTGTACAAAAATCCAAAAATTCGAAGTTATTTTCAACTAAAAATACTCAAATGCAGCTCCTCTATCAAAAAAACCTAACATAATCCAGAAAAATCGAAGTTGGGTTCAACAAAATTTTTTAAAATTTGACAAAAATCTGAACAAAAATCCAAAAATTCGAAGTTAATTACAACCAAAATTACTCAAATGCAGCTCCTCTATCAAAAAAACTTTACATAATCCAGAAAAATCGAAGTTGGTTTCAACAAAATTTTTTAAAATTTGACAAAAATCTGTACAAAAATCCAAAAATTCGAAGTTAATTTCAACTAAAATTACTCAAATGCAGCTCCTCTATCAAAAAAACCTAACATAATCCAGAAAAATCGAAGTTGGGTTCAACAAAATTTTATAAAATTTTACAAAAATCAGCACAAAAATCCAAAAATTCGAAGTTAATTACAACTAGAATTACTCAAATGCAGCTCCTCTATCAAAAAAACCTCACATAATCCAGAAAAAACGAAGTTGGGTTCAACAAAATTTTTTAAAATTTGACAAAAATCTGTACAAAAATCCAAAAATTCGAAGATAATTTCAACTAGAATTACTCAAATGCAGCTCCTCTACCAAAAAAACCTAACATAATCCAGAAAAATCGAAGTTGGTTTCAACAAAATTTTTTAAAATTTGACAAAAATCTGCACCAAAATCCAAAAATTCGAAGTTAATTACAACTAAAATTACTCAAATGCAGCTCCTCTATCCAAAAAACCTAACGTAATCAAGAAAAATCGAAGTTGGTTTCAACAAAATTTTTTAAAATTTTACAAAAATCTGTACAAAAAACCAAAAATTCGTAGTTAATTTCAACTAAAATTACTCAAATGCAGCTCCTCTATCAAAAAAACCTCACATAATCCAGAAAAATCGAAGTTGGGTTCAACAAAATTTTTTAAAATTTGACAAAAATCTGTACAAAAATCCAAAAATTCGAAGATAATTTCAACTAGAATTACTCAAATGCAGCTCCTCTATCAAAAAAACCTAACATAATCCAGAAAAATCGAAGTTGGTTTCAACAAAATTTTTTAAAATTTGACAAACATCTGTACAAAAATCCCAAAATTCGAAGTTAATTTCAACTAAAATTACTCAAATGCAGCTCCGCTACCAAAAAAACCTCACATAATCCAGAAAAATCGAAGTTGGGTTCAACAAAATTTTTTAAAATTTGACAAAAATCTGTACAAAAATCCAATAATTCGAAGTTAATTTCAACTAAACTTACTCAAATGCAGCTCCTCTATCAAAAAAACCTAACGTAGTCCAGAAAAATCGAAGTTGGTTTCAACACAATTTTTTATAATTTGACAAAAATCTGTACAAAAATCCAAAAATTCGAAGATAATTTCAACTAAAATTACTCAAATGCAGCTCCTCTATCCAAAAAACCTAACGTAATCAAGAAAAATCGAAATTGGTTTCAACAAAATTTTTTAAAATTTCACAAAAATCTGTACAAAAAACCAAAAATTCGTAGTTAATTTCAACTAAAATTACTCAAATGCAGCTCCTCTATCAAAAAAACCTCACATAATCCAGAAAAATCGAAGTTGGGTTCAACAAAATTTTTTAAAATTTGACAAAAATCTGTACAAAAATCCAAAAATTCGAAGATAATTTCAACTAGAATTACTCAAATGCAGCTCCTCTATCAAAAAAACCTAACATAATCCAGAAAAATCGAAGTTGGTTTCAACAAAATTTTTTAAAATTTGACAAACATCTGTACAAAAATCCAAAAATTCGAAGTTAATTTCAACTAAAATTACTCAAATGCAGCTCCTCTATCAAAAAAACTTTACATAATCCAGAAAAATCGAAGTTGGTTTCAACAAAATTTTTTAAAATTTGACAAAAATCTGTACAAAAATCCAAAAATTCGTAGTTAATTTCAACTAAAATTACACAAATGCAGCACCTCTATCAAAAAAACCTCACATAATCCAGAAAAATCGAAGTTGGGTTCAACAAAATTTTTTAAAATTTGACAAAAATCTGTACAAAAATCAAAAAATTCGAAGATAATTTCAACTAGAATTACTCAAATGCAGCTCCTCTATCAAAAAAACCTCACATAATCCAGAAAAAACGAAGTTGGGTTCAACAAAATTTTTTAAAATTTGACAAAAATCTGTACAAAAATCCAAAAATTCGAAGATAATTTCAACTAGAATTACTCAAATGCAGCTCCTCTACCAAAAAAACCTAACATAATCCAGAAAAATCGAAGTTGGTTTCAACAAAATTTTTTAAAATTTGACAAAAATCTGCACCAAAATCCACAAATTCGAAGTTAATTACAACTAAAATTACTCAGATGCAGCTCCTCTATCAAAAAAACCTCACATAATCCAGAAAAATCGAAGTTGGGTTCAACAAAATTTTTTAAAATTTGACAAAAATCTGTACAAAAATCCAAAAATTCGAAGATAATTTCAACTAAAATTACTCAAATGCAGCTCCTCTATCAAAAAAACTTTACATAATCCAGAAAAATCGAAGTAGGTTTAAACAAAATTTTTAAAAATTTGACAAAAATCTGTACAAAAATCGAAAAATTCGAAGTTATTTTCAACTAAAAATACTCAAATGCAGTTCCTCTATCAAAAAAACCTAACATAATCCAGAAAAATAGAAGTTGGTTTCAACGAAATTTTTTATAATTTGACAAACATCTGTACAAAAATCCAAAAATTCGAAGTTATTTTCAACTAAAAATACTCAAATGCAGCTCCTCTATCAAGAAAACCTAACATAATCCAGAAAAATCGAAGTTGGGTTCAACAAAATTTTTTAAAATTTGACAAAAATCTGAACAAAAATCCAAAAATTCGAAGTTAATTACAACTAAAATTACTCAAATGCAGCTCCTCTATCCAAAAAACCTAAAATAATCCAGAAAAATCGAAGTTGGTTTCAACAAAATTTTTTAAAATTTGACAAAAATCTGTACAAAAATCCAAAAAATCGAAGTTAATTTCAACTAGAATTACTCAAATGCAGCTCGTCTATCAAAAAAACCTAACATAATCCAGAAAAATCGAAGTTGTTTTCAACAAAATTTTTTAAAATTTGACAAAAATCTGTACAAGAATCCAAAAATTCGAAGTTAATTTCAATTAAAATTACTCAAATGCAGCTCCTCTATCAAAAAAACTTTACATAATCCAGAAAAATCGAAGTTGGTTTCAACAAAATTTTTTAAAATTTGACAAAAATCTGTACAAAAATCCAAAAATTCGAAGTTAATTTCAACTAAAATTACTCAAATGCAGCTCCTCTATCAAAAAAACCTAACATAATCCAGAAAAATCGAAGTTGGGTTCAACAAAATTTTATAAAATTTTACAAAAATCCAAAAATTCGAAGTTAATTACAACTAAAATTACCCAAATGCAGCTCCTCTATCCAAAAAACCTAACATAATCCAGAAAAATCGAAGTTGGTTTCAACAAAATTTTTTAAAATTTCACAAAAATCTGTACAAAAATCCAAAAATTCGAAGTTAATTTCAACTAAAATTACTCAAATGCAGCTCCTTTATCAAAAAAACCTAACACATTCCAGAAAAATCGAAGTTGGTTTCAACAAAATTTTTTAAAATTTGACAAAAATCTGTACAAAAATCCAAAAATTCGAAGTTAATTTCAACTAAAATTACTCAAATGCAGCTCCTCTATCAAAAAAACCTCACATAATCCAGAAAAATCGAAGTTGGGTTCAACAAAATTTTTTAAAATTTGACAAAAATCTGTACAAAAATCCAAAAATTCGAAGATAATTTCAACTAGAATTACTCAAATGCAGCTCCTCTATCAAAAAAACCTAACATAATCCAGCAAAATCGAAGTTGGTTTCAACAAAATTTTTTAAAATTTGACAAACATCTGTACAAAAATCCAAAAATTCGATGTTAATTTCAACTAAAATTACTCAAATGCAGCTCCTCTATCAAAAAAACCTAACATAATCCTGAAAAATCGAAGTTGGTTTCAACAAAATTTTATAAAATTTTACAAAAATCTGCACAAAAATCCAAAAATTCGAAGTTAATTGCTACTAAAATTACTCAAATGCAGCTCCTCTATCCAAAAAACCTAACATAATCCAGAAAAATCGAAGTTGGTTTCAACAAAATTTTATAAAATTTCACAAATATCTGTACAAAAATCCAAAAATTCGAAGTTAATTTCAACTAAAATTACTCAAATGCAGCTCTTCTATCAAAACAACCTAACATAATCCAGAAAAATCGAAGTTGGTTTCAACAAAATTTTTTAAAATTTGACAAACATCTGTACAAAAATCCCAAAATTCGAAGTTAATTTCAACTAAAATTACTCAAATGCAGCTCCGCTACCAAAAAAACATAACGTAATCCAGAGTAATCGAAGTTGGTTTCAACAAAATTTTTTAAAATTTGACAAAAATCTGTACAAAAATCCAAAAATTCGAAGTTAATTTCAACTAAAATTACTCAAATGCAGCTCCACTATCCAAAAAACCTAACATAATCCAGAAAAATCGAAGTTGGTTTCAACAAAATTTTATAAAATTTCACAAATATCTGTACAAAAATCCAAAAATTCGAAGTTAATTTCAACTAAAATTACTCAAATGCAGCTCCTCTATCAAAAAAACCTAACATAATCCAGAAAAATCGAAGTTGGTTTCAACAAAATTTTTTAAAATTTGACAAACATCTGTACGAAAATCCCAAAATTCGAAGTTAATTTCAACTAAAATTACTCAAATGCAGCTCCGCTACCAAAAAAACCTAACGTAATCCAGAAAAATCGAATTTGATTTCAACAAAATTTTTTAAAATTTGACAAACATCTGTACAAATATCCCAAAATTCGAAGTTAATTTCAACTAAAATTACTCAAATGCAGCTCCGCTACCAAAAAAACCTAACGTAATCCAGAGTAATCGAAGTTGGTTTCAACAAAATTTTTTAAAATTTGACAAAAATCTGTACAAAAATCCAAAAATTCGAAGTTAATTTCAACTAAAATTACTCAAATGCAGCTCCTCTATCAAAAAAACTTTACATAATCCAGAAAAATCGAAGTTGGTGTCAACAAAATTTTTTAAAATTTGACAAAAATCTGTACAAAAATCCAAAAATTCGAAGTTAATTTCAACTAAAATTACTCAAATGCAGCTCCTCTATCAAAAAAACCTAACATAATCCAGAAAAATCGAAGTTGGGTTCAACAAAATTTTATAAAATTTTACAAAAATCTGCACAAAAATCCAAATATTCGAAGTTAATTACAACTAAAATTACCCAAATGCAGCTCCTTTATCAAAAAAACCTAACACATTCCAGAAAAATCGAAGTTGGTTTCAACAAAATTTTTTAAAATTTCACAAAAATCTGTACAAAAATCCAAAAATTCGAAGTTAATTTCAACTAAAATTACTCAAATGCAGCTCCTCTATCAAAAAAACCTAACATAATCCTGAAAAATCGAAGTTGGTTTCAACAAAATTTTATAAAATTTTACAAAAATCTGCACAAAAATCAAAAAATTCGAAGTTAATTACAACTAAAATTACTCAAATGCAGCTCCTCTATCCAAAAAACCTAACATAATCCAGAAAAATCGAAGTTGGGTTCAACAAAATTTTATAAAATTTTACAAAAATCTGCACAAAAATCAAAAAATTCGAAGTTAATTACAACTAAAATTACTCAAATGCAGCTCCTCTATCCAAAAAACCTAACATAATCCAGAAAAATCGAAGTTGGTTTCAACAAAATTTTTTATAATTTGACAAACATCTGTACAAAAATCAAAAAATTCGAAGTTAATTTCAACTAAAATTACTCAAATGCAGCTCCTCTATCAAGAAAACCTAACATAATCCAGAAAAATCGAAGTTGGGTTCAACAAAATTTTTTAAAATTTGACAAAAATCTGAACAAAAATCCAAAAATTCGAAGTTAATTACAACTAAAATTACTCAAATGCAGCTCCTCTATCCAAAAAACCTAAAATAATCCAGAAAAATCGAAGTTGGTTTCAACAAAATTTTTTAAAATTTGACAAAAATCTCTACAAAAATCCCAAAAATCGAAGTTAATTTCAACTAGAATTACTCAAATGCAGCTCGTCTATCAAAAAAACCTAACATAATCCAGAAAAATCGAAGTCGTTTTCAACAAAATTTTTTAAAATTTGACAAAAATCTGTACAAGAATCCAAAAATTCGAAGTTAATTTCAACTAAAATTACTCAAATGCTGCTCCTCTATCAAAAAAACTTTACATAATCCAGAAAAATCGAAGTTGGTTTCAACAAAATTTTTTAAAATTTGACAAAAATCTGTACAAAATTCCAAATATTCGAAGTTAATTACAACTAAAATTACCCAAATGCAGCTCCTTTATCAAAAAAACCTAACACATTCCAGAAAAATCGAAGTTGGTTTCAACAAAATTTTTTAAAATTTCACAAAAATCTGTACAAAAATCCAAAAATTCGAAGTTAATTTCAACTAAAATTACTCAAATGCAGCTCCTCTATCAAAAAAACCTAACATAATCCTGAAAAATCGAAGTTGGTTTCAACAAAATTTTATAAAATTTTACAAAAATCTGCACAAAAATCAAAAAATTCGAAGTTAATTACAACTAAAATTACTCAAATGCAGCTCCTCTATCCAAAAAACCTAACATAATCCAGAAAAATCGATGTTGGTTTCAACAAAATTTTTAAAAATTTCACAAATATCTGTACAAAAATCCAAAAATTCGAAGTTAATTTCAACTAAAATTACACAAATGCAGCTCCTCTATCAAAAAAACCTAACATAATCCAGAAAAATCGAAGTTGGTTTCAACAAAATTTTTTAAAATTTGACAAAAATCTGTACAAAAATCCAAAAATTCGAAATTAATTTCAACTAAAATTACTCAAATGCAGCTCCTCTATCAAAAAAACCTAACGTAATCCAGAAAAATCGAAGTTGGTTTCAACACAATTTTTTATAATTTGACAAAAATCTGTACAAACATCCAAAAATTCGAAAATAAATTCAACTAAAATTACTCAAATGCAGCTCCTCTATCAAAAAAACTTTACATAATCCAGATAAATCGAAGTAGGTTTAAACAAAATTTTTTAAAATTTGACAAACATCTGTACAAAAATCCAAAAATTCGAAGTTATTTTCAACTAAAAATACTAAAATGCAGCTCCTCTATCAAAAAAACCTAACATAATCCAGAAAAACCGAAGTTGGGTTCAACAAAATTTTTTAAAATTTGACAAAAATCTGAACAAAAATCCAAAAAATCGAAGTTAATTTCAACTAAAATTACTCAAATGCAGCTCCTCTATCAAAAAAACCTAACGTAATCCAGAAAAATCGAAGTTGGTTTCAACAAAATTTTTTAAAATTTCACAAATATCTGTACAAAAATCGAAAAATTCGTAGTTAATTTCAACTAAAATTACTCAAATGCAGCTCCTCTATCAAAAAACCTCACATAATCCAGAAAAATCGAAGTTGGGTTCAACAAAATTTTTTAAAATTTGACAAAAATCTGTACAAAAATCCAAAAATTCGAAGATAATTTCAACTAAAATTACTCAAATGCAGCTCCTCTATCAAAAAAACTTTACATAATCCAGAAAAATCGAAGTAGGTTTAAACAAAATTTTTAAAAATTTGACAAAAATCTGTACAAAAATCGAAAAATTCGAAGTTATTTTCAACTAAAAATACTCAAATGCAGTTCCTCTATCAAAAAAACCTAACATAATCCAGAAAAATCGAAGTTGGTTTCAACGAAATTTTTTATAATTTGACAAACATCTGTACAAAAATCCAAAAATTCGAAGTTATTTTCAACTAAAAATCCTCAAATGCAGCTCCTCTATCAAGAAAACCTAACATAATCCAGAAAAATCGAAGTTGGGTTCAACAAAATTTTTTAAAATTTGACAAAAATCTGAACAAAAATCCAAAAATTCGAAGTTAATTACAACTAAAATTACTCAAATGCAGCTCCTCTATCCAAAAAACCTAAAATAATCCAGAAAAATCGAAGTTGGTTTCAACAAAATTGTTTAAAATTTGACAAAAATCTGTACAAAAATCCAAAAAATCGAAGTTAATTTCAACTAGAATTACTCAAATGCAGCTCGTCTATCAAAAAAACCTAACATAATCCAGAAAAATCGAAGTTGTTTTCAACAAAATTTTTTAAAATTTGACAAAAATCTGTACAAGAATCCAAAAATTCGAAGTTAATTTCAACTAAAATTACTCAAATGCAGCTCCTCTATCAAAAAAACTTTACATAATCCAGAAAAATCGAAGTTGGTTTCAACAAAATTTTTTAAAATTTGACAAAAATCTGTACAAAAATCCAAAAATTCGAAGTTAATTTCAACTAAAATTACTCAAATGCAGCTCCTCTATCAAAAAAACCTAACATAATCCAGAAAAATCGAGGTTGGGTTCAACAAAATTTTATAAAATTTTACAAAAATCCAAAAATTCGAAGTTAATTACAACTAAAATTACCCAAATGCAGCTCCTCTATCCAAAAAACCTAACATAATCCAGAAAAATCGAAGTTGGTTTCAACAAAATTTTTTAAAATTTCACAAAAATCTGTACAAAAATCCAAAAATTCGAAGTTAATTTCAACTAAAATTACTCAAATGCAGCTCCTTTATCAAAAAAACCTAACACATTCCAGAAAAATCGAAGTTGGTTTCAACAAAATTTTTTAAAATTTGACAAAAATCTGTACAAAAATCCAAAAATTCGAAGTTAATTTCAACTAAAATTACTCAAATGCAGCTCCTCTATCAAAAAAACCTAACGTAATCCAGAAAAATCGAAGTTGGTTTCAACACAATTTTTTATAATTTGACAAAAATCTGTAAAAACATAAAAAAATTCGAAGTTAATTACAATTAAAATTACTCAAATGCAGCTCCTCTATCCAAAAAACCTAACGTAATCAAGAAAAATCGAAGTTGGTTTCAACAAAATTTTTTAAAATTTCACAAAAATCTGTACAAAAAACCAAAAATTCGTAGTTAATTTCAACTAAAATTACTCAAATGCAGCTCCTCTATCAAAAAAACCTCACATAATCCAGAAAAATCGAAGTTGGGTTCAACAAAATTTTTTAAAATTTGACAAAAATCTGTACAAAAATCCAAAAATTCGAAGATAATTTCAACTAGAATTACTCAAATGCAGCTCCTCTATCAAAAAAACCTAACATAATCCAGAAAAATCGAAGTTGGTTTCAACAAAATTTTTTAAAATTTGACAAACATCTGTACAAAAATCCAAAAATTCGAAGTTAATTTCAACCAAAATTACTCAAATGCAGCTCCTCTATCAAAAAAACCTAACGTAATCCAGAAAAATCGAAGTTGGTTTCAACACAATTTTTTATAATTTGACAAAAATCTGTACAAACATCCAAAAATTCGAAAATAATTTCAACTAAAATTACTCAAATGCAGCTCCTCTATCAAAAAAACTTTACATAATCCAGAAAAATCGAAGTTGGGTTCAACAAAAATTTTTTAAAATTTTACAGAAATCTGAACAAAAATCCAAAAATTCGAAGATAATTTCAACTAAAATTACTCAAATGCAGCCCCTCTATCAAAAAAACTTTACATAATCCAGAAAAATCGAAGTAGGTTTAAACAAAATTTTTTTAAAATTTGACAAAAATCTGTACAAAAATCGAAAAATTCGAAGTTATTTTCAACTAAAAATACTAAAATGCAGCTCCTCTATCCAAAAAACCTAACGTAATCAAGAAAAATCGAAGTTGGTTTCAACAAAATTTTTTAAAATTTCACAAAAATCTATACAAAAAACCAAAAATTCGTAGTTAATTTCAACTAAAATTACTCAAATGCAGCTCCTCTATCAAAAAAACCTCACATAATCCAGAAAAATCGAAGTTGGGTTCAACAAAATTTTTTAAAATTGGCAAAAATCTGGACAAAAATCCAAAAATTCGAAGATAATTTCAACTAGAATTACTCAAATGCAGCTCCTCTATCAAAAAAACCTAACATAATCCAGAAAAATCGAAGTTGGTTTCAACAAAATTTTTTAAAATATGACAAAAATCTGTACAAAAATCCAAAAAATCGAAGTTAATTTCAACTAGAATTACTCAAATGCAGCTCGTCTATCAAAAAAACCTAACATAATCCAGAAAAATCGAAGTTGTTTTCAACAAAATTTTTTAAAATTTGACAAAAATCTGTACAAGAATCCAAAAATTCGAAGTTAATTTCAACTAAAATTACTCAAATGCAGCTCCTCTATCAAAAAAGCTTTACATAATCCAGAAAAATCGAAGTTGGTTTCAACAAATTTTTTTAAAATTTGACAAAAATCTGTACAAAAATCCAAAAATTCGAAGTTAATTTCAACTAAAATTACTCAAATGCAGCTCCTCTATCAAAAAAACCTAACGTAATCCAGAAAAATCGAAGTTGGTTTCAACAAAATTTTTTAAAATTTCACAAATATCTGTACAAAAATCCAAAAATTCGTAGTTAATTTCAACTAAAATTACTCAAATGCAGCTCCGCTACCAAAAAAACCTAACGTAATCCAGAAAAATCGAAGTTGGTTTCAACAAAATTTTTTAAAATTTGACAAAAATCTGTACAAAAATCCAAAAATTCGAAGTTAATTTCATCTAAAATTACTCAAATGCAGCTCCTCTATCAAAAAAACCTAACATAATCCAGAAAAATCGAAGTTGGGTTCAACAAAATTTTTTAAAATTTGACAAAAATCTGAACAAAAATCCAAAAATTCGAAGTTATTTTCAACTAAAATTACTCAAATGCAGCTCCTCTATCAAAAAAACCTAACGTAATCCAGAAAAATCGAAGTTGGTTTCAACAAAATTTTTTAAAATTTCACAAATATCTGTACAAAAATCGAAAAATTCGTAGTTAATTTCAACTAAAATTACTCAAATGCAGCTCCTCTATCAAAAAACCTCACATAATCCAGAAAAATCGAAGTTGGGTTCAACAAAATTTTTTAAAATTTGACAAAAATCTGTACAAAAATCCAAAAATTCGAAGATAATTTCAACTAAAATTACTCAAATGCAGCTCCTCTATCAAAAAAACTTTACATAATCCAGAAAAATCGAAGTAGGTTTAAACAAAATTTTTAAAAATTTGACAAAAATCTGTACAAAAATCGAAAAATTCGAAGTTATTTTCAACTAAAAATACTCAAATGCAGTTCCTCTATCAAAAAAACCTAACATAATCCAGAAAAATCGAAGTTGGTTTCAACGAAATTTTTTATAATTTGACAAACATCTGTACAAAAATCCAAAAATTCGTAGTTAATTTCAACTAAAATTACTCAAATGCAGCTCCTCTATCAAAAAAACCTCACATAATCCAGAAAAATCGAAGTTGGGTTCAACAAAATTTTTTAAAATTGGCAAAAATCTGGACAAAAATCCAAAAATTCGAAGATAATTTCAACTAGAATTACTCAAATGCAGCTCCTCTATCAAAAAAACCTAACATAATCCAGAAAAATCGAAGTTGGTTTCAATAAAATTTTTTAAAATATGACAAAAATCTGTACAAAAATCCAAAAAATCGAAGTTAATTTCAACTAGAATTACTCAAATGCAGCTCGTCTATCAAAAAAACCTAACATAATCCAGAAAAATCGAAGTTGTTTTCAACAAAATTTTTTAAAATTTGACAAAAATCTGTACAAGAATCCAAAAATTCGAAGTTAATTTCAACTAAAATTACTCAAATGCAGCTCCTCTATCAAAAAAGCTTTACATAATCCAGAAAAATCGAAGTTGGTTTCAACAAATTTTTTTAAAATTTGACAAAAATCTGTACAAAAATCCAAAAATTCGAAGTTAATTTCAACTAAAATTACTCAAATGCAGCTCCTCTATCAAAAAAACCTAACGTAATCCAGAAAAATCGAAGTTGGTTTCAACAAAATTTTTTAAAATTTCACAAATATCTGTACAAAAATCCAAAAATTCGTAGTTAATTTCAACTAAAATTACTCAAATGCAGCTCCGCTACCAAAAAAACCTAACGTAATCCAGAAAAATCGAAGTTGGTTTCAACAAAATTTTTTAAAATTTGACAAAAATCTGTACAAAAATCCAAAAATTCGAAGTTAATTTCATCTAAAATTACTCAAATGCAGCTCCTCTATCAAAAAAACCTAACATAATCCAGAAAAATCGAAGTTGGGTTCAACAAAATTTTTTAAAATTTGACAAAAATCTGAACAAAAATCCAAAAATTCGAAGTTATTTTCAACTAAAATTACTCAAATGCAGCTCCTCTATCAAAAAAACCTAACATAATCCTGAAAAATCGAAGTTGGGTTCAACAAAATTTTTTAAAATTTGACAAAAATCTGAACAAAAATCCAAAAAATCGAAGTTAATTTCAACTAAAATTACTCAAATGCAGCTCCTCTATCAAAAAAACCTAACGTAATCCAGAAAAATCGAAGTTGGTTTCAACAAAATTTTTTAAAATTTCACAAATATCTGTACAAAAATCGAAAAATTCGTAGTTAATTTCAACTAAAATTACTCAAATGCAGCTCCTCTATCAAAAAACCTCACATAATCCAGAAAAATCGAAGTTGGGTTCAACAAAATTTTTTAAAATTTGACAAAAATCTGTACAAAAATCCAAAAATTCGAAGATAATTTCAACTAAAATTACTCAAATGCAGCTCCTCTATCAAAAAAACTTTACATAATCCAGAAAAATCGAAGTAGGTTTAAACAAAATTTTTAAAAATTTGACAAAAATCTGTACAAAAATCGAAAAATTCGAAGTTATTTTCAACTAAAAATACTCAAATGCAGTTCCTCTATCAAAAAAACCTAACATAATCCAGAAAAATCGAAGTTGGTTTCAACGAAATTTTTTATAATTTGACAAACATCTGTACAAAAATCCAAAAATTCGAAGTTATTTTCAACTAAAAATACTCAAATGCAGCTCCTCTATCAAGAAAACCTAACATAATCCAGAAAAATCGAAGTTGGGTTCAACAAAATTTTTTAAAATTTGACAAAAATCTGAACAAAAATCCAAAAATTCGAAGTTAATTACAACTAAAATTACTCAAATGCAGCTCCTCTATCCAAAAAACCTAAAATAATCCAGAAAAATCGAAGTTGGTTTCAACAAAATTTTTTAAAATTTGACAAAAATCTGTACAAAAATCCAAAAAATCGAAGTTAATTTCAACTAGAATTACTCAAATGCAGCTCGTCTATCAAAAAAACCTAACATAATCCAGAAAAATCGAAGTTGTTTTCAACAAAATTTTTTAAAATTTGACAAAAATCTGTACAAGAATCCAAAAATTCGAAGTTAATTTCAACTAAAATTACTCAAATGCAGCTCCTCTATCAAAAAAACTTTACATAATCCAGAAAAATCGAAGTTGGTTTCAACAAAATTTTTTAAAATTTGACAAAAATCTGTACAAAAATCCAAAAATTCGAAGTTAATTTCAACTAAAATTACTCAAATGCAGCTCCTCTATCAAAAAAACCTAACATAATCCAGAAAAATCGAAGTTGGGTTCAACAAAATTTTTTAAAATTTCACAAAAATCTGTACAAAAATCCAAAAATTCGAAGTTAATTTCAACTAAAATTACTCAAATGCAGCTCCTTTATCAAAAAAACCTAACACATTCCAGAAAAATCGAAGTTGGTTTCAACAAAATTTTTTAAAATTTGACAAAAATCTGTACAAAAATCCAAAAATTCGAAGTTAATTTCAACTAAAATTACTCAAATGCAGCTCCTCTATCCAAAAAACCTAACATAATCCAGAAAAATCGAAGTTGGTTTCAACAAAATTTTATAAAATTTCACAAATATCTGTACAAAAATCCAAAAATTCGAAGTTAATTTCAACTAAAATTACTCAAATGCAGCTCCTCTATCAAAAAATCCTAACATAATCCAGAAAAATCGAAGTTGGTTTCAACAAAATTTTTCTAAATTTGACAAACATCTGTACAAAAATCCCAAATTTCGAAGTTAATTTCAACTAAAATTACTCAAATGCAGCTCCGCTACCAAAAAAACCTAACGTAATCCAGAGTAATCGAAGGTGGTTTCAACAAAATTTTTTAAAATTTGACAAAAATCTGTACAAAAATCCAAAAATTCGATGTTAATTTCAACTAAAATTACTCAAATGCAGCTCCTCTATCAAAAAAACCTAACATAATCCTGAAAAATCGAAGTTGGTTTCATCAAAATTTTATAAAATTTTACAAAAATCTGCACAAAAATCCAAAAATTCGAAGTTAATTACAACTAAAATTACTCAAATGCAGCTCCTCTATCAAAAAAACCTAACATAATCCTGAAAAATCGAAGTTGATTTCAACAAAATTTTTTAAAATTTGACAAAAATCTGTACAAAAATCCAAAAATTCGAAGTTAATTTCAACTAAAATTACACAAATGCAGCTCCTCTATCAAAAAATCCTAACATAATCAAGAAAAATCGAAGTTGGTTTCAACAAAATTTTTTTAAATTTGACAAACATCTGTACAAAAATCCCAAATTTCGAAGTTAATTTCAACTAAAATTACTCAAATGCAGCTCCTCTATCAAAAAAACTTTACATAATCCAGAAAAATCGAAGTTGGTTTCAACAAAATTTTTTAAAATTTGACAAAAATCTGTACAAAAATCCAAAAATTCGAAGTTATTTTCAACTAAAAATACTCAAATGCAGCTCCTCTATCAAAAAAACCTAACATAATCCAGAAAAATCGAAGTTGGGTTCAACAAAATTTTTTAAAATTTGACAAAAATCTGTACAAAAATCCAAAAATTCGAAGTTAATTTCAACTAAAATTACACAAATGCAGCTCCTCTATCAAAAAATCCTAACATAATCAAGAAAAATCGAAGTTGGTTTCAACAAAATTTTTTTAAATTTGACAAACATCTGTACAAAAATCCCAAATTTCGAAGTTAATTTCAACTAAAATTACTCAAATGCAGCTCCGCTACCAAAAAAACCTAACGTAATCCAGAGTAATCGAAGTTGGTTTCAACAAAATTTTTTAAAATTTGACAAAAATCTGTACAAAAATCCAAAAATTCGAAGTTAATTTCAACTAAAAGTACTCAAATGCAGCTCCTCTATCAAAAAAACTTTACATAATCCAGAAAAATCGAAGTTGGTTTCAACAAAATTTTTTAAAATTTGACAAAAATCTGTACAAAAATCCAAAAATTCGAAGTTATTTTCAACTAAAAATACTCAAATGCAGCTCCTCTATCAAAAAAACCTAACATAATCCAGAAAAATCGAAGTTGGGTTCAACAAAATTTTTTAAAATTTGACAAAAATCTGTACAAAAATCCAAAAATTCGAAGTTAATTTCAACTAAAATTACACAAATGCAGCTCCTCTATCAAAAAATCCTAACATAATCAAGAAAAATCGAAGTTGGTTTCAACAAAATTTTTTTAAATTTGACAAACATCTGTACAAAAATCCCAAATTTCGAAGTTAATTTCAACTAAAATTACTCAAATGCAGCTCCGCTACCAAAAAAACCTAACGTAATCCACAGTAATCGAAGGTGGTTTCAACAAAATTTTTTAAAATTTGACAAAAATCTGTACAAAAATCCAAAAATTCGAAGTTAATTTCAACTAAAATTACTCAAATGCAGCTCCTCTATCAAAAAAACTTTACATAATCCAGAAAAATCGAAGTTGGTTTCAACAAAATTTTTTAAAATTTGACAAAAATCTGTACAAAAATCCAAAAATTCGATGTTAATTTCAACAAAAATTACTCAAATGCAGCTCCTCTATCAAAAAAACCTAACATAATCCTGAAAAATCGAAGTTGGTTTCAACAAAATTTTATAAAATTTTACAAAAATCTGCACAAAAATCCAAAAATTCGAAGTTAATTACAACTAAAATTACTCAAATGCAGCTCCTCTATCCAAAAAACCTAACATAATCCAGAAAAATCGAAGTTGGTTTCATCAAAATTTTTTAAAATTTGACAAAAATCTGTACAATAATCCAAAAATTCGATGTTAATTTCAACTAAAATTACTCAAATGCAGCTCCTCTATCAAAAAAACTTTACATAATCCAGAAAGATCGAAGTTGGTTTCAACAAAATTTTTTAAAATTTGACAAAAATCTGTACAAAAATCCAAAAATTCGATGTTAATTTCAACTAAAATTACTCAAATGCAGCTCCTCTATCAAAAAAACCTAACATAATCCTGAAAAATCGAAGTTGGTTTCAACAAAATTTTTTAAAATTTGACAAATATCTGAACATAAATCCAGAAATTCGAAGATAATTTCAACTAGAATTACTCAAATGCAGCTCCTCTATCAAAAAAACCTAACATAATCCAGAAAAATCGAAGTTGGTTTCAACAAAATTTTTTAAAATTTGACAAACAGTTCAAAAATCCCAAAATTCGAAGTTAATTTCAACTAAAATTACTCAAATGCAGCTCCTCTATCAAAAAACCTAACGTAATCCAGAAAAATCGAAGTTGGGTTCAACAAAATTTTTTAAAATTTGACAAATATCTGAACATAAATCCAGAAATTCGAAGATAATTTCAACTAGAATTACTCAAATGCAGCTCCTCTAACAAAAAAACTTTACATAATCCAGAAAAATCGAAGTTGGTTTCAACAAAATTTTATAAAATTTTACAAAAATCTGCACAAAAATCCAAAAATTCGAAGTTAATTACAACTAAAATTACTCAAATGCAGCTCCTCTATCCAAAAAACCTAACATAATCCAGAAAAATCGAAGTTGGTTTCAACAAAATTTTATAAAATTTCACAAATATCTGTACAAAAATCCAAAAATTCGAAGTTAATTTCAACTAAAATTACTCAAATGCAGCTCCTCTATCAAAAAATCCTAACATAATCCAGAAAAATCGAAGTTGGTTTCAACAAAATTTTTCTAAATTTGACAAACATCTGTACAAAAATCCCAAATTTCGAAGTTAATTTCAACTAAAATTACTCAAATGCAGCTCCGCTACCAAAAAAACCTAACGTAATCCAGAGTAATCGAAGGTGGTTTCAACAAAATTTTTTAAAATTTGACAAAAATCTGTACAAAAATCCAAAAATTCGAAGTTAATTTCAACTAAAATTACACAAATGCAGCTCCTCTATCAAAAAAACTTTACATAATCCAGAAAAATCGAAGTTGGTTTCAACAAAATTTTTTAAAATTTGACAAAAATCTGTTCAAAAATCCAAAAATTCGATGTTAATTTCAACTAAAATTACTCAAATGCAGCTCCTCTATCAAAAAAACCTAACATAATCCTGAAAAATCGAAGTTGGTTTCATCAAAATTTTATAAAATTTTACAAAAATCTGCACAAAAATCCAAAAATTCGAAGTTAATTACAACTAAAATTACTCAAATGCAGCTCCTCTATCAAAAAAACCTAACATAATCCTGAAAAATCGAAGTTGATTTCAACAAAATTTTTTAAAATTTGACAAAAATCTGTACAAAAATCCAAAAATTCGAAGTTAATTTCAACTAAAATTACTCAAATGCAGCTCCCCTATCAAAAAAACCTAACATAATCCTGAAAAATCGAAGTTGGTTTCAACAAAATTTTATAAAATTTTACAAAAATCTGCACAAAAATCCAAAAATTCGAAGTTAATTACAACTAAAATTACTCAAATGCAGCTCCTCTATCCAAAAAACCTAACATAATCCAGAAAAATCGAAGTTGGTTTCAACAAAATTTTATAAAATTTCACAAATATCTGTACAAAAATCCAAAAATTCGAAGTTAATTTCAACTAAAATTACTCAAATGCAGCTCCTCTATCAAAAAATCCTAACATAATCCAGAAAAATCGAAGTTCGTTTCAACAAAATTTTTTAAATTTGACAAACATCTGTACAAAAATCCCAAATTTCGAAGTTAATTTCAACTAAAATTACTCAAATGCAGCTCCGCTACCAAAAAACCTAACGTAATCCAGAAAAATCGAAGTTGGTTTCAACAAAATTTTTTAAAATTTGACAAAAATCTGTACAAAAATCCAAAAATTCGATGTTAATTTCAACTAAAATTACTCAAATGCAGCTCCTCTATCAAAAAAACCTAACATAATCCTGAAAAATCGAAGTTGGTTTCAACAAAATTTTGTAAAATTTTACAAAAATCTGCACAAAAATCCAAAAATTCGAAGTTAATTACAAATAAAATTACTCAAATGCAGCTCCTCTATCCAAAAAACCTAACATAATCCAGAAAAATCGAAGTTGGTTTCAACAAAATTTTATAAAATTTCACAAATATCTGTACAAAAATCCAAAAATTCGAAGTTAATTTCAACTAAAATTACTCAAATGCAGCTCCTCTATCAAAAAAACCTAACATAATCCAGAAAAATCGAAGTTGGTTTCAACAAAATTTTTTAAAATTTCACAAATATCTGTACAAAAATCCAAAAATTCGAAGTTAATTTCAACTAAAATTACTCAAATGCAGCTCCTCTATCAAAAAAACCTAACGTAATCCCGAAAAATCGAAGTTGGTTTCAACAAAATTTTTTAAAATTTCACAAAAATCTGTACAAAAATCCAAAAATTCGTAGTTAATATCAACTAAAATTACTCAAATGCAGCTCCTCTATCAAAAAAACCTCACATAATCCAGAAAAATCGAAGTTGGATTCAACAAAATTTTTTAAAATTTGACAAAAATCTGTACAAAGATCCAAAAATTCGATGTTAATTTCAACAAAAATTACTCAAATGCAGCTCCTCTATCAAAAAAACCTAACATAATCCTGAAAAATCGAAGTTGGTTTCAACAAAATTTTATAAAATTTTACAAAAATCTGCACAAAAATCCAAAAATTCGAAGTTAATTACAACTAAAATTACTCAAATGCAGCTCCTCTATCAAAAAAACCTAACGTAATCCAGAAAAATCGAAGTTGGTTTCAACACAATTTTTTATAATTTGACAAAAATCTGTACAAACATCCAAAAATTCGAAAATAATTTCAACTAAAATTACTCAAATGCAGCTCCTCTATCAAAAAAACTTTACATAATCCAGAAAAATCGAAGTAGGTTTAAACAAAATTTTTTTAAAATTTGACAAAAATCTGTACAAAAATCGAAAAATTCGAAGTTATTTTCAACTAAAAATACTCAAATGCAGCTCCTCTATCAAAAAAACCTAACATAATCCAGAAAAATCGAAGTTGGGTTCAACAAAATTTTTTAAAATTTGACAAAAACCTGTACAAAAATCCAAAAATTCGATGATATTTTCAACTAAAATTACTCAAATGCAGCTCCTCCATCAAAAAAACCTAACATAATCCAGAAAAATCGAAGTTGGGTTCAACAAAATTTTATAAAATTTTACAAAAATCTGCACAAAAATCCAAAAATTCGAAGTTAATTACAACTAAAATTACTCAAATGCAGCTCCTCTATCAAAAAAACTTTACATAATCCAGAAAAATCGAATTTGGTTTCAACAAAATTTTTTAAAATTTGACAAAAATCTGTACAAAAATCCAAAAATTCGAAGTTAATTTCAACTAAAATTACTCAAATGCAGCTCCTCTATCAAAAAAACCTAACATAATCCAGAAAAATCGAAGTTGGGTTCAACAAAATTTTTTAAAATTTGATAAAAATCTGTACAAAAATCCAAAAATTCGAAGTTAATTTCAACTAAAATTACTCAAATGCAGCTCCTCTATCAAAAAAACCTAACATATTCCAGAAAAATCGAAGTTGGGTTCAACAAAATTTTTTAAAATTTGACAAAAATCTGAACAAAAATCCAAAAATTCGAAGATAATTTCAACTAGAATTACTCAAATGCAGCTCCTCTATCAAAAAAACCTAACATAATCCAGAAAAATCGAAGTTGGTTTCAACACAATTTTTTATAATTTGACAAAAATCTTTACAAAAATCCAAAAATTCGAAGTTATTTTCAACTAAAATTACTCAAATGCAGCTCCTCTATCAAAAAAACTTTACATAATCCAGAAAAATCGAAGTAGGTTTAATCAAAATTTTTTAAAATTTGACAAAAATCTGTACAAAAATCCAAAAATTCGAAGTTATTTTCAACTAGAATTACTCAAATGCAGCTCCTCTATCAAAAAAAACTAACATAATCCAGAAAAATCGAAGTTGGGTTCAACAAAATTTTTTAAAATTTGACAAAAATCTGAACAAAAATCCAAAAATTCGAAGATAATTTCAACTAGAATTACTCAAATGCAGCTCCTCTATCAAAAAAACCTAACATAATCCAGAAAAATCGAAGTTGGTTTTAACAAAATTTTTTAAAATTTGACAAATATCTGTACAAAGATCCAAAAATTCGAAGTTAATTACAACTAAAATTACTCAAATGCAGCTCCTCTATCCAAAAAACCTAAAATAATCCAGAAAAATCGAAGTTGGTTTCAACAAAATTTTTTAAAATTTGACAAAAATCTGTACAAGAATCCAAAAATTCGAAGTTAATTTCAACTAAAATTACTCAAATGCAGCTTCTCTATCAAAAAAACTTTACATAATCCAGAAAAATCGAAGTTGGTTTCAACAAAATTTTTTAAAATTTGACAAAAATCTGTACAAAAATCCAAAAATTCGAAGTTAATTTCAACTAAAATTACTCAAATGCAGCTCCTCTATCAAAAAAACCTAACGTAATCCAGAAAAATCGAAGTTGGTTTCAACACAATTTTTTAAAATTTGACAAAAATCTGAACAAAAATCCAAAAATTCGAAGATAATTTCAACTAGAATTACTCAAATGCAGCTCGTCTATCAAAAACACCTAACATAATCCAGAAAAATCGAAGTTGGTTTCAACAAAATTTTTTAAAATTTGACAAAAATCTGTTCAAAGATCCTAAAATTCGAAGTTAATTACAACTAAAATTACTCAAATGCAGCTCCTCTATCCAAAAAACCTAAAATAATCCAGAAAAATCGAAGTTGGTTTAAACAAAATTTTTTAAAATTTGACAAAAATCTTTACAAAAATCCAAAAATTCGAAGTTAATTTCAACTAAAATTACTCAAATGCAGCTCCTCTATCAAAAAAACCTAACGTAATCCAGAAAAATCGAAGTTGGTTTCAACAAAATTTTTTAAAATTTGACAAATATCTGTACAAAGATCCAAAAATTCGAAGTTAATTACAACTAAAATTACTCAAATGCAGCTCCTCTATCCAAAAAACCTAAAATAATCCAGAAAAATCGAAGTTGGTTTGAACAAAATTTTTTAAAATTTGACAAAAATCTTTACAAAAATCCAAAAATTCGAAGTTATTTTCAACTAAAATTACTCAAATGCAGCTCCTCTATCAAAAATACCCATCATAATCCTGAAAAATCGAAGTTGGGTTCAACAAAATTTTTTAAAATTTGACAAAAATCTGAACAAAAATCCAAAAATTCGAAGATAATTTCAACTAGAATTACTCAAATGCAGCTCCTCTATCAAAAAAACCTAACATAATCCAGAAAAATCGAAGTTGTTTTCAACAAAATTTTTTAAAATTTGGCAAATATATGTACAAAGATCCAAAAATTCGAAGTTAATTACAACTAAAATTACTCAAATGCAGCTCGTCTATCAAAAAAACCTAACATAATCCAGAAAAATCGAAGTTGGTTTCAACAAAATTTTTTAAAATTTGACAAAAATCTGTACAAGAATCCAAAAATTCGAAGTTAATTTCAACTAAAATTACTCAAATGCAGCTTCTCTATCTAAAAAACTTTACATAATCCAGAAAAATCGAAGTAGGTTTAAACAAAATTTTTTAAAATTTGACAAAAATCTGTACAAAATTCCAAAAATTCGATGTTATTTTCAACTAGAATTACTCAAATGCAGCTCCTCTATCAAAAAAACCTAACATAATCCAGAAAAATCGAAGTTGGTTTCAACAAAATTTTTTAAAATTTGACAAATATCTGTACAAAGATCCAAAAATTCGAAGTTAATTACAACTAAAATTACTCAAATGCTGCACCTCTATCAAAAAAACTTTACATAATCCAGAAAAATCGAAGTTGGTTTCAACAAAATTTTTTAAAATTTGACAAAAATCTGAACAAAAATCCAAAAATTCGAGGATAATTTCAACTAGAATTACTCAAATGCAGCTCCTCTATCAAAAAAACCTAACATAATCCAGAAAAATCGAAGTTGGTTTCAACAAAATTTTTTAAAATTTGGCAAATATCTGTACAAAGATCCAAAAATTCGAAGTTATTTTCAACTAGAATTACTCAAATGCAGCTCCTCTATCAAAAAAACCTAACATAATCCAGAAAAATCGAAGTTGGTTTCAACAAAATTTTTTAAAATTTGACAAATATCTGTACAAAGATCCAAAAATTCGAAGTTAATTACAACTAAAATTACTCAAATGCAGCACCTCTATCAAAAAAACTTTACATAATCCAGAAAAATCGAAGTTGGTTTCAACAAAATTTTTTTAAAAATTTGACAAATATCAGTACAAAGATCCAAAAATTCGAAGTTAATTACAACTAAAATTACTCAAATGCAGCACCTCTATCAAAAAAACTTTACATAATCCAGAAAAATCGAAGTTGGTTTCAACAAAATTTTTTAAAATTTGACAAAAATCTGAACAAAAATCCAAAAATTCGAAGATAATTTCAACTAGAATTACTCAAATGCAGCTCCTCTATCAAAAAAACCTAACATAATCCAGAAAAATCGAAGTTGGTTTCAACAAAATTTTTTAAAATTTGGCAAATATCTGTACAAAGATCCAAAAATTCGAAGTTATTTTCAACTAGAATTACTCAAATGCAGCTCCTCTATCAAAAAAACCTAACATAATCCAGAAAAATCGAAGTTGGTTTCAACAAAATTTTTTAAAATTTGACAAATATCTGTACAAAGATCCAAAAATTCGAAGTTAATTACAACTAAAATTACTCAAATGCAGCACCTCTATCAAAAAAACTTTACATAATCCAGAAAAATCGAAGTTGGTTTCAACAAAATTTTTTAAAATTTGATAAAAATCTGTACAAAAATCCAAAAATTCGAAGTTAATTTCAACTAAAATTACTCAAATGCAGCTCCTCTATCAAAAAAACCTAACATAATCCAGAAAAATCGAAGTTGGTTTCAACAAAATTTTTTAAAATTTGTAAAAAATCTGTACAAAGATCCAAAAATTCGAAGTTATTTTCAACTAGAATTACTCAAATGCAGCTCCTCTATCAAAAAAACCTAACATAATCCAGAAAAATCGAAGTTGGTTTCAACAAAATTTTTTAAAATTTGACAAATATCTGTACAAAGATCCAAAAATTCGAAGTTAATTACAACTAAAATTACTCAAATGCAGCACCTCTATCAAAAAAACTTTACATAATCCAGAAAAATCGAAGTTGGTTTCAACAAAATTTTTTAAAATTTGACAAAAATCTGAACAAAAATCCAAAAATTCGAAGATAATTTCAACTAGAATTACTCAAATGCAGCTCCTCTATCAAAAAAACCTAACATAATCCAGAAAAATCGAAGTTGGTTTCAACAAAATTTTTTAAAATTTGGCAAATATCTGTACAAAGATCCAAAAATTCGAAGTTATTTTCAACTAGAATTACTCAAATGCAGCTCCTCTATCAAAAAAACCTAACATAATCCAGAAAAATCGAAGTTGGTTTCAACAAAATTTTAAAATTTGACAAATATCTGTACAAAGATCCAAAAATTCGAAGTTAATTACAACTAAAATTACTCAAATGCAGCACCTCTATCAAAAAAACTTTACATAATCCAGAAAAATCGAAGTTGGTTTCAACAAAATTTTTTAAAATTTGATAAAAATCTGTACAAAAATCCAAAAATTCGAAGTTAATTTCAACTAAAATTACTCAAATGCAGCTCCTCTATCAAAAAAACCTAACATAATCCAGAAAAATCGAAGTTGGGTTCAACAAAATTTTTTAAAATTTGACAAAAATCTGAACAAAAATCCAAAAATTCGAAGATAATTTCAACTAGAATTACTCAAATGCAGCTCCTCTATCAAAAAAACCTAACATAATCCAGAAAAATCGAAGTTGGTTTCAACACAATTTTTTATAATTCGACAAAAATCTTTACAAAAATCCAAAAATTCGAAGTTATTTTCAACTAAAATTACTCAAATGCAGCTCGTCTATCAAAAAAACCTAACATAATCCAGAAAAATCGAAGTTGGTTTCAACAAAATTTTTTAAAATTTGACAAAAATCTGTACAAGAATCCAAAAATTCGAAGTTAATTTCAACTAAAATTACTCAAATGCAGCTCCTCTATAAAAAAAAACCTAACGTAATCCAGAAAAATCGAAGTTGGTTTCAACCCAATTTTTTAAAATTTGACAAAAATCTGAACAAAAATCCAAAAATTCGAAGATAATTTCAACTAGAATTACTCAAATGCAGCTCCTCTATCAAAGAAACCTAACATAATCCAGAAAAATCGAAGTTGGTTTCAACAAAATTTTTTAAAATTTGACAAAAATCTGTACAAAGATCCTAAAATTCGAAGTTAATTACAACTAAAATTACTCAAATGCAGCTCCTCTATCCAAAAAACCTAAAATAATCCAGAAAAATCGAAGTTGGTTTAAACAAAATTTTTTAAAATTTGACAAAAATCTTTACAAAAATCCAAAAATTCGAAGATAATTTCAACTAGAATTACTCAAATGCAGCTCCTCTATGAAAAAAACCTAACATAATCCAGAAAAATCGAAGTTGGTTTCAACAAAATTTTTTAAAATTTGACAAATATCTGTACAAAGATCCAAAAATTCGAAGTTAATTACAACTAAAATTACTCAAATGCAGCTCCTCTATCCAAAAAACCTAAAATAATCCAGAAAAATCGAAGTTGGTTTAAACAAAATTTTTTAAAATTTGACAAAAATCTTTACAAAAATCCAAAAATTCGAAGTTATTTTCAACTAAAATTACTCAAATGCAGCTCCTCTATCAAAAATACCCATCATAATCCAGAAAAATCGAAGTTGGGTTCAACAAAATTTTTTAAAATTTGACAAAAATCTGAACAAAAATCCAAAAATTCGAAGATAATTTCAACTAGAATTACTCAAATGCAGCTCCTCTATCAAAAAAACCTAACATAATCCAGAAAAATCGAAGTTGGTTTCAACAAAATTTTTTAAAATTTGGCAAATATCTGTACAAAGATCCAAAAATTCGAAGTTAATTACAACTAAAATTACTCAAATGCAGCTCGTCTATCAAAAAAACCTAACATAATCCAGAAAAATCGAAGTTGGTTTCAACAAAATTTTTTAAAATTTGACAAAAATCTGTACAAGAATCCAAAAATTCGAAGTTAATTTCAACTAAAATTACTCAAATGCAGCTTCTCTATCTAAAAAACTTTACATAATCCAGAAAAATCGAAGTAGGTTTAAACAAAATTTTTTAAAATTTGACAAAAATCTGTACAAAATTCCAAAAATTCGAAGTTATTTTCAACTAGAATTACTCAAATGCAGCTCCTCTATCAAAAAAACCTAACATAATCCAGAAAAATCGAAGTTGGTTTCAACAAAATTTTTTAAAATTTGACAAATATCTGTACAAAGATCCAAAAATTCGAAGATAATTTCAACTAGAATTACTCAAATGCAGCTCCTCTATCAAAAAAACCTAACATAATCCAGAAAAATCGAAGTTGGTTTCAACAAAATTTTTTAAAATTTGACAAAAATCTGTACAAAGATCCAAAAATTCGAAGTTAATTACAACTAAAATTACTCAAATGCAGCTCCTCTATCCAAAAAACCTAAAATAATCCAGAAAAATCGAAGTTGGTTTAAACAAAATTTTTTAAAATTTGACAAACATCTTTACAAAAATCCAAAAATTCGAAGATAATTTCAACTAGAATTACTCAAATGCAGCTCCTCTATGAAAAAAACCTAACATAATCCAGAAAAATCGAAGTTGGTTTCAACAAAATTTTTTAAAATTTGACAAATATCTGTACAAAGATCCAAAAATTCGAAGTTAATTACAACTAAAATTACTCAAATGCAGCTCCTCTATCCAAAAAACCTAAAATAATCCAGAAAAATCGAAGTTGGTTTAAACAAAATTTTTTAAAATTTGACAAAAATCTTTACAAAAATCCAAAAATTCGAAGATAATTTCAACTAGAATTACTCAAATGCAGCTCCTCTATCAAAAAACCTAACATAATCCAGAAAAATCGAAGTTGGTTTCAACAAAATTTTTTAAAATTTGGCAAATATCTGTACAAAGATCCAAAAATTCGAAGTTAATTACAACTAAAATTACTCAAATGCAGCTCGTCTATCAAAAAAACCTAACATAATCCACCAAAATCGAAGTTGGTTTCAACAAAATTTTTTAAAATTTGACAAAAATCTGTACAAGAATCCAAAAATTCGAAGTTAATTTCAACTAAAATTACTCAAATGCAGCTTCTCTATCTAAAAAACTTTACATAATCCAGAAAAATCGAAGTAGGTTTAAACAAAATTTTTTAAAATTTGACAAAAATCTGTACAAAATTCCAAAAATTCGAAGTTATTTTCAACTAGAATTACTCAAATGCAGCTCCTCTATCAAAAAAACCTAACATAATGCAGAAAAATCGAAGTTGGTTTCAACAAAATTTTTTAAAATTTGACAAATTTCTGTACAAAGATCCAAAAATTCGAAGTTAATTACAACTAAAATTACTCAAATGCAGCACCTCTATCCAAAAAACTTTACATAATCCAGAAAAATCGAAGTTGGTTTCAACAAAATTTTTTAAAATTTGATAAAAATCTGTACAAAAATCCAAAAATTCGAAGTTATTTTCAACTAAAATTACTCAAATGCAGCTCCTCTATCAAAAAAACTTTACATAATCCAGAAAAATCGAAGTAGGTTTAAACAAAATTTTTTAAAATTTGACAAAAATCTGTACAAAAATCCATAAATTCGAAGTTATTTTCAACTAAAAATACTCAAATGCAGCTCCTCTATCAAAAAAACCTAACATAATCCTGAAAAATCGAAGTTGGTTTCAACAAAATTTTTTAAAATTTGACAAACATCAGTTCAAAAATCCCAAAATTCGAAGTTAATTTCAACTAAAATTACTCAAATGCAGCTCCTCTATCAAAAATACATAACGTAATCCAGAAAAATCGAAGTTGGTTTCAACAAATTTATTTATAACTTGACAAAAATCTGTACAAACATCCGAAAATTCGAAGTTAATTTCAACTAAAATTACTCAAATGCAGCTCCTCTATCCAAAAAACCTAAAATATTCCAGAGAAATCGAAGTTGGGTTCAAAAAAATTTTTTAAAATTTGACAAAAATCTGAACATAAATCCAAAAATTCGAAGATAATTTCAACTAGAATTACTCAAATGCAGCTCCTCTATCAAAAAAACCTAACATAATCCAGAAAAATCGAAGTTGGGTTCAACAAAATTTTTTAAAATTTGACAAAAATCTGTACAAAAATCCAAAAATTCGAAGATAATTTCAACTATGTCACGTCCCGCGACGTGGAGTCTACTATTATCTAACCCTTTAAATTGAATATATTTACTATTTCGTACTCTGAGGTATTGTAACCACCTCATATGAATATTATACAAATATTGTGCAACAAATAGCCGACAAGGCATTATCAATATAAACAGCGATAAGAAGAGATCGGAAGAAAACACGGACGGCAGCGAGCAGGACAGCCAGATCGAGGAGGTGGCGGACAGCCAGCTGTATACCAGGTAGCTGACCACACAAACACCAAGAAGGCCCAGTGAACACCAGCTGATGTTCAGCGTGGTACACAGGCCCCTTTATCAACCAGCGGAGACGACACTACCTTCGCGGAGCTGTGCCCCTGGTCCTCGTTAGAAGATTGCCCTCCCGTTATTTCCCGTAAACCAATCTCCAAAATAATATGCTTAACTTCAACCCCTAGTAAATAAGCTATACGAAACCGATCGTATAAGAAATATTGTAAACGCATAACTTGTAAATCAAATGCGCATTTATGTAAGAATCTTGCTATCGTCGCTGCTGGGAATTAGTTAAATGGAACGTGCTTAAGTAGTAAACACAACTCCCAGAATAAAACGATGGGAAGATTCTTCCTGGAAGATTCCAGGTAGAGGCTCTGGGATGGCGTCTCCCACCTATGATTTGTCATGTGACAAATCCTAGAGAAGGAGTGACCAATTGCCCTATAAAAAGGGATTGGACCACCCGCGGAGCTCATTACCATGTTCAATTATTAAGTTAATTTAAATTGTTATGTGCAACTGACTACACAGAAAAAACAGTAAAAGGTGAAAAGAATAAAAGTGTTTATAAACACTATAAAAGTGGCGATGCCTAGAGGCCACCGAGCCGGTAGAAAATATCAACTAAGGAAGTTAGCATTCGCTTTCCGGAACGCGCCAGCGGAAAACGCATATTTGGGAGTCTCTGCGCAGCCAGTAGTTATAAGGGCAAGCAACCACCAACCTTTCGGGAAGCTGGTAGAAGTGGGACCGTGGGCAGTGCCCAAAACACCAGAAACGCCGGAAATCGACGGGATTTCTGAGACCCCCATCCCCTGGCGCCTCATTTTGATTGACTAATAAAAGGTAGGCAATATAATATTCAATATTAATACTTTAAACTCAACTATCCCAGAGCGTAAGAACCAGGACTAGCTCGAAAGCGGATAAAAATATAAACTCCTTTAAAAATCGCGCCCCAACTAAGAAGTAGGGACGTAACATTAGGAGCTATAAAATTGGTGGCAGCGGTGGGATTATCCGCAATAGTTGAGAAATTAAATAAGTAAAATCAAAAGTCATGTCGGATCACGGTGAAAAGGACGAAGAGGAGGAATTACGAAAACAAACAGAAATAATCCGACAAGCAAAGACAGCGTTAGAATCAAAGAGTGATTTGACCCCTGCCGAAACTTTATCTCAACTCCTCACAATAATAACGTTGTGGGACGAAAAATTCGAACATTTGGATGAAAGATTCGAATATTTAAAATCAGTAACAGAAAGAGTAAAAGGATTAGAGAAAGAACGCGCCGAAGACGTTCACAGTATTAAATCTGAAGTAATTACCCCATATCCGACCGTAAAACGTCCAGTACCGCGTGAATTAGAAGTTCGCGACTTTCAATCTAAACAAGATCCGACGGGCGAAAAAATTCCTATCAAACTCGCGTTAGAAGCAGTTCCTTTCTTCGATGGCTATCGACCATCTGTTTTTCAATTTTTAAAGGCATGTGAACGGGCAAAATCAATGTTAGCCCCTCAGCAAGAAACACAATTAACAAAATTATTAATGAATAAATTACGCGGACATGCTTTAATTGCGATAGGCGATTCTGATCTAATCACTCTAGACGAGTTCGGAAATAAATTGAAACAGTACTTCGCGCCGTGTAAAAATGTGAACCAATATAAAGGCGAATTGGGGTATACATTTAAAAAACCGGGAGAAAATATTCTCGATTACATAACTCGCGTTCAAAATTTGCGTTTAGCTATAATAGACGGAGAAAAACGAAATTATGGGGAAATATCCGCTACACTGCAGGAAAATATCAATGCGGACACACTGGAAGCTTTTATTAAAGGATTACCTCGTGAAATTTCTTTACGCTTGAGACAAGAACGCCAAGGACTCGGGCTGGATGAAATCTACGCTCTAGCCGTAAAAATTGACAAAGAAGTCAAACTAGAAGACGAGAGAATGAAGACAAGTTCATATACTCGTCAGCAACCTGTGTCCCGCGATCAAAGAGCGAATCCGTCGGTACCCCAAAATAAACCAAATTCCGGACCCCCTAAATACGAAGGAGCCATATCGAAATGGCAAAATAACCAGCCGCGAAATAGCGGATGGCAAAACAATGCTACACGAAATAACGCGTGGCAAAATAATCAGCCGCGAAATAACGCGTGGCAACTAAATTCTTCGCAAAACAGCGGAGCTGCAACATCATCGCCGAATCAATTAGAAATTTCTTGCAATTATTGTAAGAAATCGGGACATCTGATTAAGGATTGTTTCAAGTTCAAGGCCAAGGTAGAATCAGGAGAAATAGTCCCATACTCAAGAATGAATCAGGGAAACGAGCAGGGCCACCCGGAAACGTCTGGCGCAATCCGGAGTGGGAACCCTCCACAGCGTCAGAAAATAATGAAAATAGGAGTCCCAAAAACGGAAGAAGCAAAACCATCAGGAAAATCAACGCCCTGGAAACCGACGTTGGAAATCGAGGAAAAGAAGTCAGTGAAGGAACAACAAACGAAGAAGGAATCAATGGAAGAAGAAGACGAACAAATAAACGAACAGTAACTGTTCCTATTAATACCGTACGAAATATTCCAACAATATTAATAACATCTCCAAATCTGGAAGGGAAGGCACGATTAATGGTTGATTCGGGATCCGATGTCAACCTCATCAAGAAATCAATGGTAACAGCATCGACAATCGTCAACACTCAAGAAATCATATATATCCGTGGAATAATCGATTCGAATCAAGCTACCTTAGGGACTGCATCAATAATGATTGCGAATCATCCAGTGAATTTCCACGTGGTAAACGACGCACTGTTTGACGATGAAGACGGAATCTTAGGATCCGAATTTCTGTTACATCAAGAAGCCAGCATCGATTATGCAAAAAGGCAAATCAAGTGGGGAAATAACTATATTCCCTTTAATACATACGAGGAGATATTCGTGCCAAAAAGAAGTTCAGTCCCTTTCCATATTAATATTGCAAATCCAGAACTGCGTGAAGGATACGTAGGAAAATTGCACGTCAAAGAAGGAATCTATTTGGGAAATGCCTTAGTAACAAATCGAGAGGGAAAAGCCCATATGAGAATAATAAATAGTACGGACGAGGATTGTAATGTTGTAGTACCTACAATCGAAATACTTCCATTTGAAGAACGTTCCTATAAACGCTGTAACTTGACAAAAATATCGAAAGAAAATCGATTCGAAGAAATCTTGAAACTACTCAGGTTGGATCACTTCAACAAGGAAGAAAAAGAAAATGTGATACAACTAATAAAAGAAAACGAAGATCGTTTTCATCTAGCAGGAGAAATTTTGGAAGGAACAGATAGCATACAACATAGAATTCATACTACGGATGATATACCGATAAATACTCGGCAGTATCGATATCCACCAGTTCATAAGGATGAAATAAATCGACAAATAAATGAATTATTGGAAACTGGTGTGATAGAATCATCCTCATCTCCGTATAGTTCTCCCATTTGGATCGTTCCTAAAAAACCAGATTCAACAGGGAAAAAACGATGGAGAGTAGTAATCGATTATCGTAAATTAAACGAAAAAACGATAGGTGACGCTTATCCTCTACCAAATATTACAGAAATATTGGATCAATTAGGAAGCGCAAAATATTTCTCTATATTTGACTTAGCATCAGGGTTTCATCAGATTAAGATGGCACCAGACGACGCACACAAGACAGCATTTTCTACACCATATGGACATTACCAGTTTACAAGAATGCCCTTTGGATTAAAAAATGCTCCTGCAACATTTCAACGCCTTATGAATAGCGTTCTATCAGGACTTCAAGGAACCGAACTTTTTGTTTATCTGGATGACATAGTAATATATTCCCGTTCTCTTCGTGAACACGAAATAAAATTTACAAGATTAATGAAAAGACTACGGGAAGCAAAACTAATGCTTCAACCAGACAAATGCGAATTTTTACGACATGAAGTGATCTATTTAGGACACATAATTAACGAACATGGAGTAAAACCGGATCCAAAAAATATTGAAGCAGTAGAAAATTTTCCTAGACCCAAAACCCCTAAGAACATTAAACAATTCTTGGGATTAATTGGATACTATAGACGATTTATACCTGAATTTTCAAGAAAATCGAAACCATTAACAAATCTATTAAAAAAGACAACGAAATTTATTTGGGATAAAGAAGAGGAAGAAGCATTTCAAATACTAAAGAAAGCTTTAATATCTAAGCCAATACTTCAATACCCAGATTTTTCGCAGCCGTTCAAAGTGACGACGGATGCTTCGGGTTACGCTATAGGAGGAGTGCTTAGTCAGGAATTTACCGGCGACGATCTTCCTATTGCTTATGCGTCCCGCTTATTAAATACAGCAGAACAAAATTATTCTACAATTGAAAAGGAATGTTTAGCAATTATTTATTGCGTAACACATTTTAGACCCTATTTATATGGTCGTAAATTTACAATAGAAACAGACCATAAACCTCTAGTATGGATGAATTCAATAAAAGATCCAAATTCTCGAATTTGGAAATGGAAACTTAAATTATCCGATTACGAATTCGAAATAAATTATAAAAAGGGGAAAAGTAACCTCAACGCTGATGCGTTATCTCGAAATCCACCAAAAGTATGCCTACCGATAAGAGCAAGAGAGGAAGAGGAACCTCCAGAAGGCGAACCGCCTCAAAAGAAAAATTTACGGTCGACTTCATCGGAAGATTTCAAAGGACCAATGACGAGAAGCAGACATTTAGCCTTCCCAAATAGGGAACTCAAATATTTAGAATTTCCCAAAAGGAGACGTAAACGCATACCAATACCAGAAGAATCAAAAGATGAAGATATGGAACAAAATACCTTTTCATCAGAAACGTCTCGAAATAAGGAACAAAAACGAAAAAGAACTCTTTCAAGCGATTTATCAATTGCTGCTCCTTCACCAAAAAGGAAAATCCACGAAAACCCAATTGACATCGCAGGAACATCACAAGAAGGAGAAGAATCAATTGAAACTACTGAAACACTACAAGAAATGGAATTAATTGAAACTACTGGAACACTACAAGAAGAAGAATCCATGGAAACCACAGAAACACCGCAAGACGAAAAATCCATGGAAATAATAGACATATCTCCATCACCGCCTCAATTATCACCAAGAACAACTTCAAGTAGAAGCGAGGATATAATTCCTCATCAAAACCAATTGGTGATAAGAGAATCTAGAGATTCTCTTGCAAAAATAAAAGATAATAAAGTCATTTTCATCGGATTGGATGGAAGTCCAATTGATAAAGGTGCTAAAGAACTAGAAACAGAAAATCTATTACCAAATCATGTAGATCTTACCCTAGAAAGGGCTCGACCAGTACCAGATGGAGTAAGATATATAATAAGTTTACCAATCAAAGAAAATCCAAGAACTGTTATACGACCTGATAACATTTTAAATGGTCTCATGTCATTATGGGACGTAATCACAGAATTCGACCTGAAATCGTTCTCCATAAGTAGAACCCATAATATAGAAGACATACCATGGAAATATATCATAAATAGACTAAAGCACATCTTCGAAGAACTACCGATTACAATCACCATTTGCACTGGTGAAGTGGTTACACCACCTGAAAATCTGAGAGAACATATAATAAAAGAAAAACATACGTCGTCCAGTGGAGGACACAAAGGAGTTACAAAAACCTATCACAGGATACGACAAAATTACTATTGGGAAAATATGAAGAAGGAAATTCAAAAATTCATCAGAGAATGCCAAGACTGTCAAATGAAAAAGTTAACAAGAATAAAAATAAAACAACCAATGGTCTTGACAGACACTCCAGGAAAAGCATTCGACAAAATCAGCATGGACATCGTAGGACCATTGCCAAAAACCAGAAAAGGAAGAACACATATACTAACAATACAGGATTTGTTAACAAAATATTCAATAGCGATACCTTTAGCTCGAACCACCTCTGCCGATATAGCAGACGTATTTATAAAACGGTTTATATGCCGATTCGGATCACCTAAAGCCATTTTAACTGATCAAGGAACAAATTTCACTTCAAATTTGCTAAAAATCGTCGCTAAACGATTCAAAATTAAACGTTATGTTACTACAGCTTATCATCCACAGAGTAACGTTTCGATAGAAAGATCGCATCACGTACTAACAGAGTATTTAAAACAGTATACGACAAATGACGATAATTGGGATAATTGGATAGATTTAGCAATGTTTTCATACAACACTGCAGTACATGAGGGTACTAAATTTTCACCACATGAATTAGTTTTCGGATGCATTGCACGAGAACCTTCGAGCGAAAAACCTATTGGTGAAGATTTGGAACCTACATATGTTGAATATCTAAGAGATTTATTTTGTAAAATAACTAATCTGCAAACCCAAGCCCGAGAAAATTTAATGAAGGCAAAAGCCAAGTCTAAACAATATTATGATCGGAAAATTAATCCGCAAGATTTTAAAGCAGGTGACTTAGTATATCTCTTGAAAGAACCTCGGAGGACAAAGTT